>CM060466.1:20043574-20643574 GCA_030544235.1 Lepturacanthus savala
TGCTCCAGCCCCGAGGAAGATGAGGAGGAGGAAGGGCTCCTCTGCACCCCAACCCTGGGGCTGTGGGAGAGGTTCAAACTGCACCGAAAGAGGCACCGGCAGGCATCCATGGAGGACGAAGGATACGTGGCAGCCGGACACGCGCTGAGGCGAAAGGTCCAGTTTGCCAAGGATGAGGATCTTCACGACATACTGGACTATTGGAAGGGCGTGTCCGCCCAGCAGAAGGCCTAATCCAACACCCGGAGACCCCAAACACTTTGAAGATAGAAACATACCAACACTGCATCCATAACATGTTGATACACAGACCTTTACATAACAGACCTGTAAATACACACAAACACACACCATATACAGGATCTAGAGAATCAAGGCGCATATATACACCCACCTACACACACACACACACACACACAAAAAACCCAGGCTCTCAAACTAAGCCTCTGCTTCTGAGAACATGGAGGACCAAACTAATATTATATTGATCAACAAAAATCATAACTTATAAAGATAATTTTTGTAATGTAATGAAAATCATAGCTCAGACTTACAGTATGTAGCTATTTGTACTAAGTTTTAAATGAAGAAAAAAAAAAGATTCAACATTAAGTACAGAAACCTTAAATGTTGCCGGGCAACCCGTCCTGAACTTCTACATTTTTGATCTGCCTTTAGACCGACCTTCGTCCAACCTGACCATGGCAGCGTGACACCACCAAACAGAGATTCTCATTGGTGAAGACGATTTCGCTTTCCTTGGGAGATTGTTTTTCTATCGCGTCCTGCGATACTGCCGCAAGAGCGGACATTTGGGAAGTTTCAAAACAAGAAAACGACAAATTTCAGGATGGGTCGCCAAGCAACAGTATTATTCAACTGTGCTGAGAATGAGTAGGTAGCTCTCACCAGAGAGTGAGTATAATGTGCCAAATCAACCAAGGGGATAGTAGAGCCCTACTGTGTACCAACTTCTCCTCAACACTGTTTTTATATACAGAATTTAAACAAAAAAAAATAGAATGATATGTTGTTATTAATATTAATTATTCTTATTATCATTACTGGTCTTCTTATTATTCCTATGATCCTCATCATTAATATTCTATTATTTGAATATGGCATGGCTCTGTCGTGTGACTGTGTTTTGACTGTTTTGAACCACTCAGCTGAGAAGTGCACACCAACAGAGACAAACAGTATGATGGACGAGACTTTTGAGCTCTTCTTTTCTACCAAGAGGATTGCGCTCTATGCTGAGCCAAAAAAAACAAGCCCATCTTTTCTCTTGGTGAATCCCTGCTCCTCATCCTCCTGAAGAGGGAACGCTGTACAGATGAGAGAGAGAAGTTCTATATTTGCAACAGAGGTGACTGTTTTATTTGTACAACATGGTTTTGAAATCTTTCAGACTTTTCAGAAACCAGAATCCCAAGTTAGTTACCTACCCGCTCACTTACAATGGTACGTTTTTGATTTTGAAAATCAAACTAAAAATTCTAATCTTCAAATGAATGTCTTTAATTCCCACAGGGGAAACATATCTGCACTGTTCAAAATCAAAAAACGACTCTTAGGAAAAGACCTAAAACTCTAAGCTTCCTTCCCGATACACTGTAGCTCCACTGTGTTCTTATCAACTATTCATTTGTTTCCTCCTCCCATCTCCCACGTTTTTACTTTTTAGTTTTTGGGATTCCTCTGGTTCCACTGTGGTGCCATTGTGCCAACTTGATAAATCACAAAGAAGTATTTGAAATAATTTTAAATACTACTATTTACAGACCTCTTGTCCTTCACATCGACACACATCAGTTTGCCAAACAGAACAACGATTTGCACAAAATGATCCACCACCATTGGCTCACTGCTCCCCTTCTATCCTCCAATCATTTCTAAGACCAAAGTACTGTGGTAGTAAATTTATCCTTAAAGCCCCTGACACGTCCCCAACTATTTACCCACCATCATCCTTAGGGCCCTATTTAGACGGTGCAAAAATGGTCAAAGTGCCAAAACACACATGTAAACTCTAGTTTCAATGAGGCGCAAGAGTCAATTTCATGCCTGCCGCCTGTGTCCTGCAGGTTAGCAATGATGGCTTTGCCGAAAGATGCGTCAGAGGGGAATGTTCCAGGTGTGGTTAACCGCAAAGAAAGCCTAGTCATAGCTTGAGGGCAAGGTAACGCCATGCATTAAGACTGATTGCATTAAGATGTGGTTGACTGATGGTTTGATAGGCAGGTGCACAAATCAGTGTTCACTCGGCTCCTCAGCAGAAATACTGCTAAGAACATTAAAGATTAATCTTGGAGCATTTCACAGTTTATGGTTTTTATTTAAGGGGCATAGGAGATCATCTTGCATGTTATTCAAATTGGAAAAGCTGGTCAAATTTTGCAGGAAAACCACAGATGAATCCATTTGTAAAATTCACAACATATTTTTGCCAAATGAAAACACTCAGCTGCGTTAGTTTCGGTGTGAGTATCCTTATATATCATTTTTCAAAGTGTGGATAGATGGGCCGTTGATTTTAATTGTTTCTCCATATGAATAGTTGAATTGGTGAAATCAGTAGAAAACAGTGGATTTTGGAGTATTTTAATTTTTCATATAGTTTTTGTGTATAAAATCATTGCAGTGAACAGACTGTATAGCTGATGCAGTAGAGATGTTGCTCAGCTCATTGCATCTTCCTCATACATGGACAGTGCATGTAGAAACTACTGAACACTGATCTGTTGCTTTGCAGTGAGAACAGACATGTCTTTATGATCCACAGGAATGTTTATTGAAGTTGTTTGTGGATGTTTTGTGGTTCACACAACTTCAAAAATGAAAATAAGGAGATCAGGAATATCAGTGAAAGTCTGCTAAATGTCTGCTGTGCTCCTGCGTCATGACACACTCTGTCTAACTTGACTTAAAGCGGTTGGGAGATGACGCTAGTTGGTTGAGTTCATGTGACATGACGCATCTCCCAATAACTCTGGAACCCAAGATGACCCCTCTCTTCTAACAGGCTACATGACTCGGACACAATCCCAAAGTGCCCACTTGCAACTGTGCCATCCGCCATGTTTTTTGCATCATCTAAACAGGGCCCACACAGTTACTACACTAGCACATGCATACACACAAACATCCAAGTGTACTCATGCACACACAACCACAACCACACAGATGAATGTACTCTTTGTGAATTAATACTGTTTAGCAGCTGGATTTTCTGTTTCTAATGTACGAGCTGTATTCAAACAGTGTCTTCATCTGTCTGACAGAAAACTTTCTTCAGATGGCCACTTGTGTTTCTGAATTGGACATAAAATGAGGAATCATTGGCTTTCTAAGAGACAAAAAATCACACAAAATTCTGCCGCTCTCGAGGCAGATTCTCACGGATGAATTTCCTCACACCAGTTGTGCATCAACAAATTGAATCAAATGGCGTCTATAAGAAGCCCCTGAAATTTCCCTTGCAGTCGATATACGGCAGAATTTTGCCTTATCAAAGGTTTTCAACTGACAAGGTTCCTGATACAAAAAATGAATAAGAGGGAAATTGTGGTTAGTGGTGAAAAGAGACTATATTTATCTCTGCAATATCTGCAGGATCTGAATACTGGAGACCGATAAGAGGAAAAAATGTAAAAAAAAAAAGAAAAAAAAAGAAAAAAAAAAGAATACTACTAATAATAAATAAAAATAAATATTGCTGTTTATTCTACAGAACTGTGCTACAACCACACATTTAGGGAGACCGTAAACCAGCGATGGAGTCAAGAACATTTCAATTTGAGTGAAACGAGATTTGGAAACAGGCTTGTACTAGTCACCGTATTGACGAATGATTTGTAATTGGAAATGTTTGTACTGACTGAACCGTTCTCTGAATTGAAACACAATTGACTTCCAACACTGGGACACATTGAAAACAACACAATAGAAACAACAGAGCTGGCGAACAATGAGAAGTTGATTTAGTGAATGGAAACACTGTATAAAATCATCTTTTTATCTCTCTCTTTGCTATAATGAGTTCAGAATGCTCAAGTCATGAAGTCCTGTTAAAGCCATAATCGCGGGTTAGTGAAATCACCACAGCTGCAAAGACGCGTTTTATTTGTGTGAATACAAACAAGGGCAATTTTTTTTTTCGCTCTTTCTCTCTCTCCTCGTGCTGCAGCAGCGATGACACGGTTCCTCTGCTGCTGCTGCAGCAAACAATCAAATCCTGATCCAAACGGAAACCGATGAGCTGTGGTTGTTTCTGCATTACATGTCCCAGATTGTGGCTTTAACTTAACAACAGCCTTAAAACATTAGATTTTTCTTTAATCTTTTAGCATTGCTTTGAAAATTGAAAAAGAAAAAAGAAAAATGTCCTGGTTTCTTAATGTATACTTTTCCTGACTGCAATTTTATAATTGCTTGATTCTTAAGCCTCACTTGAGCATTCTTTGAGTAACAGTAATATCAATGTAGCGATGTATTAAACTGCTGTTATTGTTTTCTTTCTGTTCACGAGCGATAATGGCCTGAATGCATCATGTGTCAGAGTGTAGCGGGGCTAGTTCACAACCAGTTGAGGGCGAGGAGACGGCCGAGGACCACAGTCGTCACTGACCCTAATTAGCGCTGCTGTTCTTTGAAGTTAGACCCGCCAACCCAACAGCAGCCCACAGACTAAATAAACCACAAACAGCATAGAAATCTGCACCTTTTCATGTGAGAATCCCACTATCGCATCAGGTAATTTCCCACAACCAGGATAACTATTATGTTTGCTTGAAGGTCAGTGAAGAACTTCCCACAAATAACAGGTTTAACCAAAATCTGCAGTTTATACAAGTTGTCTTAATGTCTTCAGTAGTTAATGACATTTGCTTCCCACATACACTACCCTTTAAAAGTTTGGGGTCACCCAGACAATTTAGTGTTTTCCATGAAAAGTCGCACTTTTATTTACCACCTTGAGTTGTAAAATAAATAGAAAATATAGTCAAGACAATGAAAAGGTTAGAAATGATCATTTGCATTTGAAATAATATTTTTTTTTCTTCAAACTTTGCTTTTGTCAAAGGAAGGTCAGTTTTATAGCCTCTCTAAGCAGCTAAACTGTTTCCAGCTGTGCTAACATGATAGCATCAAGGGTTTTTTAATCATCCATTATCCTTCTGATGCAATGAACAAACACATTGTACCATTAGAACACTGGAGTGATAGTTGTATGTAGATATGTAGATATTGCACCAACAACCAGACATTTGCAGCTAGAATAGTCATTTATCACATTAGTAATGTATAGAGTGTATTTCTGATTAAAGTTATCTTCATTGAAAAAAGCAGTGCTTTTCTTTCAAAAATAATGACATTTCTAAGTGACTCCAAACTTTTGAACGGTAGTGTAATATTTTCCTATAACAGTAATTACAGTTGCAAGAAATTAGTTATTATATTTGTGGCAGGCAACTACTATTGCGTTTGTGGGATTATGACATTAAACGCTGCAGATATGTGTTACATTTGTCGTTTATTACCTTTGTGGGATGTTTTAACATTGGCAGGTCTAACAAGCATGATCAAGAGAAACTGTGTTTTTGAAACAATGCCTAGAAAGTGGAAATAAATAGAGATCCTACTTGACAAGAGACAGAAACAACAATGGAGCACGTTGCAAGGAAGCCCTCAGTGGAAGCTTGTGTTATGTTCTTCTAGGGAATGACTCTTGAGCGAGAGAGCAAGAGAGAGAGAGAGAGAGAGAGAGAGAGAGAGAGAGAGAGAGAGAGAGAGAGAGAGAGAATGCTCTGCCATAGGATCTCTCAGAGGTTCTTTTTCTTTATTTCCTTTTCAAAATATTAAAATGAGCACAATAAAATAGCCTTTCCTTTCACTGTCTCCTTTCCTGGAGAAACCATACATATGCCAGAAGTTTTAAACACACTCAGGATCACATTTTAATGAGAGTTTATTACTTTTGCTCATGTAAACGCTCAAAGGGTCGGTTATTATTTTCTCACTTTGCCTCCGGTGAGTCATGCAGATAGTTTTGAGATATCCGTCTCTGAGATTTCTACCTCCACAATGTGACAATGGAAGCAAAAGGGATTTTATTTGTAGTGCTCACAGCACAATCAAATTACATTTTAAAACATATTTTTACAAGGAATATTTCTTCAGGAGATCGGTACTGTGAATCGTTGATAGTGAGGTTTTTAAATTCTCCAGTGTAACGGGAAAAGTGCGTCAATCTAACCAAATTACACACAAATGTAATGTGTTTTTTACTTCAAATCAAGAGGAACCCAACTACGCTTATAGTTTCGCCCAGGCTGACATCGATTTTACAGATATTAGTCACTTAGATCTGCCTCCAACCAATGAATGGGAATTAAATTTAGCGTGTGGTGCTCACATGTACAATATTAAACAGCAACAGTGCTAAACCAGAACTATCTGTATGACAAACTACTACAAGAGGTAAATGAGAAAATGTTTTTTTTTTAAATCATCTGGGTGAAAAGATCCTTTAGGATATAACAACACTGACAGAGACATAAACATTACTTGAAGTTAGTAATTAAATAATGTCCTGTCTGACATGTGGTTCAGTCTGTGGTTGCACACAGTCATACAGAGCTTAATATCTATTGCTATATAACCGATTTCTAGTTTTATATCACACGACAACACGAAGACGACATCACGAATCATGATTCAAATTGGTTAATCCATGACTGACTGATATTTGTGAACAGTTTTTGGCTTGTAGTTAAATATAATCCTGTTAAATAAATTGCATAACCATGTGAAAATTTGTTTTTTGGAAAACCTACACATTTTTTATGTCTCAATCCAAACAGAATCTGGGTAAACATGTAAATATAGGGCCAAATTTGTTTTAGGAAAACTTTGGTGAACATGGATATGGACGCCGTCCACTGTTTCAACAAAGACCTCAAATAAGGAGAAAAGTAATAATGTCATGTTGGTTTGGCACTCTGGATGAAAGGCTCTATTCAGTGTCCTTAGAGAAATGAATTATAATGCTTACTTTGCTGAATTTTAATCTAACTGCAGAAAGTGAATGGACCCACCTAATGAGCAGTGTCTAGAGAACGAGAAAAAAAAACACATTTTATAATTTGGTATTTAACGTGACAAGTAAAATGCTGCAATTAAACCAACTTTGACAGATTTAGGAAAATACAAGACCATCTTTTTTATGTGCTTGTTGCTGATGTCACATATTTCTTCAGTAATTTCAGTATGTTTTGCACAAAAACAAAAAAGCTCAGATGTGGTTGGAGGTTGAACTGTCAGCATAGTTACACATCAGCACAATCTGAACTCCAGGCTACCTTTACTTACAAAAAGGGAGCTTAACTTGTTCTTTCCCCACCAACACAGCCATTTTCTACATCGTTATGCCATCTACTTTCATTCCAGGTCTTTTAATGAGAGGTTTTACTGTGCATGAAGCAGGTAAGTGCATTGCTTTGAGGAACATTAGCAATGCAACACAAGGCAACAGATTTCACTTCCCATAAACTGTATAAAACTGTATGAAGAAGGATGTAAATCCTAAATCAGTCTCAAAAGTAAACTACTTTGTACAACAGCAGGTGATTATGTTACATCTAGTGGAGGGTAAGTACAAGTACAGCAGTGCTGGAAGTGGAACTCCACTGATTTAACACATCCAAATGAAGTTATACAGGAGGTCATGAGGACCTGGGCGAACAAAGTCTTGTTGGGAACAATATTGTAAATACAAAGTTACAAACTGGGGCTCTGGAGAAAAAAACATGGGTGTTAATGAGAAGAATCAAGTTGCATTTTGGGAAATAGTAGGATTCAGCGCTTTTTGAGTCCCACGCTGGGGATTTAAAGTCACATATCAGCTTCTGCTGATTCAGGCTCAGGTTACATTAAAGGTCCCATATCACAGAAAAGTGAGATTTTAATTGCTTTTTGATTATAAAAAGGTCAGATGTGTTACATTAATACTGTCCCATGTTTCAAGACACTCAGTCCACAGAGAAATGAACACAGCCTTTCAGCAAAAAGGGCTGGCAGGATGTCTTGGAAGTTATGATGTCACCTCCAACCCCACCAATCAGAGGAGAGACTCATTAATGTAATGAAACAGACACGAAATGACCTGTTTTTGTTTTTTTTTCTTCCAAGCACTCCGAGAGAAGCCTGAGAGAGGAGAAGTTATTAGGCATTTCAAACAAATAGATGTTGATGATATCACAACTTCAAATAAAACCCAGGACAAGTTTAAAATATAGGACCTTTAAATGAGGGGTGGGGGGGCTGGCTGACATCAGACCTCATCTGAATGACCATTGATATTCAGTCTGGGAACTATCCATTCATTCGTTTGTATTGGAGGTCTGGTTTATGAAAGCCCAGAGCCAATCATATTAAACATACACAACAACGTACCTGATACACAATGACAAAAAAATAGCTGAGTTGCTCATTAAGTTGTTGATTTGTCAAAATAAACTTGTGGTCTAAATTACTTAGAACACTTTCTAAGGGCTGCATCGAAAGGTAAATTACTGTCTGCCACCATGTTGGATCCGCCATGTTGGATCCACAGTTAACAACAGTCGCTTCTCACTGCCCCTCCCCCGTCCTGTGATTGGCTCGCTAGATGAGGAAAATTGGTCTACCCAGGTGAGTTACTTTAAGGACTTGATTTTGCATTCAACACAATGAGATGAGGTAATATCACTGCTGTCCAGTAAGATCTCAATAATAATGAGATATGGTGATAAAATATTACATTTGCAGGAGAAAATCTTTAAAATGGCAACTTTTATGCAACATTCTTTACATTTTGGAACTATATAAAGGGCTGTAAGGGAATATTTTGACATTGTGGGAAACATTGCTTTTTTTAATTGCGGTAACTTGTCTATAGGTCTAGTAGGGGGGTGTTTGTGCCCCTTATTATGTTATTATGTTAGTGAGCAAAAGTTTCTGTAAGGGTCAGAATATCAGGCTTCTCCAGCCATCTGGATTAATGAATAACTTTCCCAAGTTATGCCTTTCTAAACCACAATATAGATGGCAACCCGCTGGCTAAACTAATTAGGAAACATTTTAGGGAAACAAATTAGAGAACAGGGTAAAAATGTTTTTGCCATTATGGTTATAAGCATCTCTGCGGATACTGTCAGAACACTGCTGAGTGCTTTTAAACAATCTTCTGGGTCTGTTAATTAGCTTTTAGAGAAACCAAACGTATGTCTGGTAAAACACATAAAAAGGCACAAACTAAGCAGGGGGGCTTGTCAGGAGTCCGTTAGCTTAGCATAAAGACAAGATGTGTGTGTGGGGGGGTTGAGGTGAGTCTTGTTTTCATAGTGTGGTTGCCAGGCAACCAGCGAACCCCCTGCTCCCACTATCATGCTAATCCTCCTCTCTTAATATTTCAAACCGTGGCGTGCCCTCATATGTTCGGACACACGTGCGTTCACGGTGTAAATTAAACATGGACGCACCTGTAAGAACTCCGCTCCGAAACGTTAGCAGACAGGAAGTGGTTTTCATCTTCTTAAATAACCGGCATGGAGAAAGAGAATAAGCATCGGGCCCAAAAATGTCTGTCACTCTCTTTCACATCTCAGAGCGCCGTGAAGTGCACATGCGGGGAATGATTCCGACAGCCAGCACGGACCAGGGGGCTCGCCAGGTGAAGGAGACGACTCACGTGAACCGCACCGCCAGCATGAGTCTGAAAGCTGATTCAGATTCGAGCTGGCAGCGGAATTCAAATCGCAAAAGCCCTATACCGTCCCTCCCTGAACCGCCGACTGTAGATCGCAACTTCTGTACATCACAGTCAAGGTTCATTAGGCCTCATCTTAAAAACCCGCTGTGCTACGAATGGCTGGAGGGGCCCCGATGGTGGGCGGCTGCCTTTAATACTGAGCAAAGGGAACATGTCCTAACAGAAGGCCTTCCCATTACCCACCATCTCCTACTCTATCTGTCCGGGTTGATTTCAACGCAGGGCAGGTGAGGTTGGTATGTCTCCACGGTTACATCAGCTGCCTTTCCCCATCTCATTTTCCCCCTTTTGTGACACCTCAGATCTCTGGCTTCGCTCCGAAATTCTCACAGACTGAAGAGCTTGTGCACAGTAGAAGGAAGAGGGAAAGATGCTGCTTTATATATATATATATATATATCACAAAAAGTCAGAACTTTTTCCAAGATCTGATTCTGCTGTCAAACTTTCTAAAATTACGTGTGATATTTACAGAAACACATGTAATGCCATCATGACGTGGGGGGGACAACTTATTAAAGAGCACTCCCAGGCTGCTGGAATGAAAGTTTTCAGTCGTGTATGCGGCGGAGAAGTTGAAAAGGGCAGATAAACAACTTCTGGTAGCACTGCTGCTCACAGTGGAAGAGAGCCTACATTAAGTCGGGCTTTTGAAGCGCTGCCCTTTCCAGATGTGGTCTTATCAAAGCCGTCTGACCCGCCGGCGGAGAAGGAGCCTCCAGCCAGGCCCCGGCGTCTCCGAGATTGGAACGCGAGCGGTTGTCAGGCCGCCGTCACAAACGGGGCCCTAGTGACCAAAATACGTCTTGCTGGAGTACAGAAAGTGGCCTCCCCAGGCACCAACAACACCCCCCTCCCCCTCCACCTTTACTCTCCATGTGGCATTTACAGTGACGCCTATGGCAGGGAAGGAGGGGAGGATGAATATGAAGAAAAGAACAGGAAACAGAATTAGGAAAAAGGGAATAAGGAACATAAAAGCAAACAGAAAGAGAGGATTCTTTCCTCATTTTCTCAGTTTAGATTTCTCTACCGAGCCCTGCGGGTCATTTTTTTTTTTTTGTGAAATAACCCTCCTATTAAAAAAAAATACATAAATAAAAAAAGGGAATTAGGCTTGTTGTCTCTCAAAGATCGCTGCCTGAAGGAGGGCCGGTTGATGGGGTGTGATTATAAGAGTAATAACAGGAAACATTCTCACCACTGTGTTAAAATAAAGTAGAATACAATAAAGAAAGGGGGAAAGTCCTACTTCACACAGCAACACACACAGACGCACGCAATCGCTAAAGTCGAGCAGCATTAATAATGTACAGTGTAAGTGAGAGGAGACTGTGGAAAAGGTCGAGGCTGGCTGAGAGGAGAACAATACCATTCATGAGTTATTAGGTCAGCGGCTACAAATATACTCTTTATCTTCTCTTTGACTGGGTGAATGTATCTAACCTGCCGCCGTTTAAATGATTCATGAGGCGAAATCCTTCTTGACACGAAGAATCGGAGCAGGAGCGTATCTGTTTTTTTTAAAAAAATGCTCTAAACAACACTCATTACATTTAGTTTCAAAACAAGGATGCTGACTGAACAGTAAGTGCTTGAGTGCTGGAGATTGTCGACCCTGAAACTGTGCTTCTCTCATTAGGACAATGCGAGGAGTTTGTGTGTGTGTGTGTGTGTGTGTGTGTTTGAAGTTTGAGGTATAATAACGCACAGAAACAAAAGGATGGGAAAACAGGAAATGGCGCCTGAAACAAAAGGACAAAACGAATAAGCAGGTGGAGAGAAGCGGGGGACGAGCGAAGCCCGATAAAGGCTAAATGATATAATTTGCCGTTTAGCCTTCCTCAGATGATCTCACCTTTCTTAATTACTGAGCAAGGTGACACCGAACCAGCTGAAAATGCACAAACACACGCTGCTGCCATGCTCCCTCACAGATTGAAGGAGACCGAGACGAGAGATCAAGGCGGCGCAAATTAAAAGCGCTCTAATTAGCCGAACTGTCACTCTCCTGCTCTGGCAGCCATATTGGATCCTGCCTGCACGTTTCCAGCGGCCGTCTGAACAGCCTTAGATAGGAAAAAGGATCAGAGGAGGTGGAGAATCACACTCTGCAGTAGCTCCAAAACTGCTGCAGGGACGTCCATCATCAGAGGTACAAACTGTGCCCTGTTACAACTCCTTCCAAATTTGTTTTCCTGGTCTGGCACCGACTGTGAGCGCGTTATAGCGCTATTAGCCTCGGCTAATTGGCCGGACGATGACCATGAGGCAGCTCCTGGTAATGGACGGAAATATAAAACCTTCAAATGAGGCGACATTTTGTTTAATTGTTTCTGAGTGCATCTTTAAAGGTGAGGCAGCCGTCCCTCCTTCCAGTCGCAGATGGGGACTAAAGGTGAAAAGTGTTCCATTTTGATGTTTTATGCCTCCGGAGTTACACTGTGTTGTTAACCGAGGAATGCTGGAACACAAAGGAAAACTGGACAATTTAGAAAATCAATACAGAAAGCGATTAAAATAAGAGCTTGTTTTAGAGGATGGGTCAGCAAAAGTTTAAAGCAAACCTGAATTAAGTGGGTCATTTGGGTTCATAACTTTACATTATAACAAAGAATGGACTCAGCTGAGTCACTCACAATCATTTTCTTCCCATTTTGTTTTCTTTGCAGAAAATTTAATGGCTATTAAAGTTGCTGCTTGCACAAATCTGCCCATAAACAAAAAACTATTTATCGCTTATACAAAATTTTTTTGGGGGGATTATTCTAGAGACTTGAATGATGTATATGAATGATATATATATATATATATATATATATATATATATATATATATATATATATATATATATATATATATATATATATATATATATATATATATATATATATATATATAGGGTTTGTCTTCTCCATGTTCTCAGAAGGAAGGAGCAGGAAGCACTTGGAAACTCAAATCATTTCCTTAAAACCTTTTGTCTAAGTTGTCTTCTATCATGTCATTAGAAAAAAAAACTGTATGAATAACATTTCAATTTTTGATTTTAAGTATAAAATGACATTCATAGACCTAAAGGCTTATAAACGTTAATGGGTTAAACTATTTAATGGAGGAAAAAACAAAGGCACAAATTAAGTATCAGCTCAGAATGTACAATAAAAATAGGTGGGGGCTGAGATTCCTGGAATACGTTGGTAGCAGGAGTAGTGCTCAGTAGTGGATTCCTGCAGCTTAGTGAAACTAAAATTGGGGCTGAAATATTTACTGGCAAAAAATGACAAAAGACAGGAAATGTTTCCAGGAACAGGAGAAAAGTCTGAAGAGGTGAACTTTGAATGGTTTTAGATTTTTTTGGTCATTTTTGGGGTCTACTTTAAGATCCAAGTGGTAATAAATATAAACATTTTTTCAAAAATAATTTTCAATGCTCACTATTGGCCTGACTGCAAAAAAGGGGGAATATAAAAATACAAGAAAGATTTTCATGCATATTAGCACCAAATTAAACTAGACATATTTCTAGACATTCTGCTAAGGAAAATTCGACCGTTAAAATAAACAGCAGCAGTTGGAGGCCTCTGAACCATTGTACAAATAGAAGGAAGAACAAAATGAATAGTTTATAGTAATTAAGACTGAAAAATAATGAAGTATGATGAAAATACAGCAATTCTGTTTCTTTCATTTATTTATTTGAGCGGCTTCTCATCATTGCTCCGCAGAGGTTTCGTGTTTTCGTCTGTCGCAATTTTACACAAACTATTACTCCTCAGCTTTTCAAATTATTTCTGTTTGCAGGTTTGATGATGTTGGATGGAAAATGTGAATAAAAACAGGTGGATGGAGACATGCCTACACGCTGCTGTCCCTCCACCACACATCAGCACTGGATGTGCACATAAAAGTGCTCACTTTTTACACAAACACACACACACACACACACACACGCACAAACACACTTTCCTCTGTGAGTACAGGAAACCCAAGAAAAGCAACTCAGATCAGAACTAAACCCTGACAGCTGCTCCTGTCTCTCTGCTGGGAAGGAGCGAGTGGGAGACTGGAGGAAGAGACGGGAGAAAGATTCACTTCAGAGAAAAACGACACCGAGCTTCCTCCGAGCAGAAACTGGCAGATGGAGAGGTTGAGGAGATGAAAGAAAGAAGTGACAGGTCCTCTCTCTCCGTCCCATAAGTGTGTTTGGTCTCCAGCTGAGAGTTTCTGTAGAGGGGGACGGCTCTGCCCAGCACGTCTCGTTTATCAATATTTTTCCTGCGGTGGGAAAAAAAAAAAAAAAAGAAGCTGGAAGATGAAGCTGAAATGCCATTCCTATAATTTTAAAATATATTAGACATGCATGAGAATTGATTTTAAAGATTTATCGCCTCCTCGGAATGATTTCTGACGAGCACTTTTAAAACAGGCTTTTCAAAATTGATGCGGACCGGTGTGTGTTTCTGATTTGTGTGTGTGTGTGTGAAATCTGATGTATGCTGCAGGGTTCTAAAGCTCAGACCGAGCTTTTTTTTTTTTTTTTTTTTTTTAATTTCATTCTAACAACTCATTTATAGTTAATGAGATATCAGGGGACGTACTAATTGTTTTCGACTGAGGGCTGATGAAAAAGATAAATTAATGAATAAAAGAGTGGAAAGAAGCTGGAAGGAAGAAAAGTGAGGTTTAACAGGTAGTGGAGGACAGGAATGGAAATAACACGGATGAAAGCTTTTTTCTCTATGAAGGTAGACCTCAAACCGCATAACTTTACACCCACAGAGCGACATCAAGAGGAGGCCTCGGCCTTACATCATCATCTATACAAATGTTTATGGATTAATGCCAACATCAGTTAGATGACAAGATCCACAACAATGAAACTCAAATAACCAAAGTTAATACTAAGACAAACAGCTTTTTAGCTATATTTGTGCACAAATTTGGAAATAGAGTTATGGGTATGAGTTCAGGTCCCAGTTTGATTTTTTGTCATCGTCCCTTTCAATAAAGGCCCAGACAGACCTGCCTTCAAAAAGAATTAGAGGATTTGGCAGATTTTCTATATTTTTCTTGATGCTGAATGCAGGAACTTGATGAAAGGTAAGAGCAGCTGCTTTAAACATCTTTGAAGTCTGGTGTGATTACAGATAAAAACTCCTGAAGTGTGAAAGTTTTATTCATGTGTCCAGTGTTACTGTGTGGTATGATGTTAATGTATGATGATCTACCTGTATGCATGATGTATACAGTGCTCCATGAAGGACTTCCCTCAGGGACAATAAATCAAATCGAAACTTAAAAAAAAAAAAAAAAATCACCTCGATGAAAAACAAAGTAACACTGACTATTTGAAAGGAAAAAAATGTGAAAAAAATCTCAATATATTAAACGGTAGACTGAAAAACTGAAGATTAGAACTGAAATTGAAGTGTTAGGCATGAAGGAGGAGGAAGATTTGTTGTTTTTGAATTGGTGAACAAAGTCAAAACGCAGAGAGTAAGTTTGACAGTTCAAGATTAAAGTCAAACTTTAGAAAATAACTCAAAACATTGGCGCATATGAAAAAAACAAAAAAACAGCTGATGACTTGGTAGCAGTGGCCTCATTTGTGCAGACTGAGGACATTCAGTCGCTCTCCAAGGACGGAAAACGTTGAACACGCTGACAGAAGTTGACTTTTTTCCCTCAAAATGCAAGAAAACAACAACTTCCTCCTCGCTTTTTATTCATGCCTGCCACTGATACTCTCGTAAATCACCCTAGTTTCTAATCTCCATACGTTTTCCTAAATTCAGTCCATGAGATAACCCAGCTTTTAACTCTGTCTGATGTTATCTCGCCCTATTAAGCAAATAGTGTATTATCAAAATAGAGGAAATAACAGAATCAGAAGCAGTCGTCCTTTTTGGTGCACATCCATACATTTTTTATATTATTCCTCACTGGGGTCACAGGGGTCTGCTGGAGCTAATCAAGAGGCAGGGATACGCCCCAGACAGGTCGCCAATCTATAGGCACACTGATACCTATGGGCAATTTAAAGTCTTTAATTAACCTCAGCATGTTTTTGGACTGTGGGAGAAAGCCAGAGAACCTGGAGAAAACCCACACAGACAAGGGGAGAACATGCAAACTCCACATAGAAGAGCCTCAAACCTGCAGCCTTCTTGCTGTGAGGCAACAGCACCAACCACCGTTGTTTAATGGTCCACAATGTAGCACAAAGTCAGGCTCCTCACAACCAGGTAGACAAACTAGGTGATTGCCTAGGGCCCCAGCTGAAAGTGAGCCCCCTGACAACAGCTGGTTACGTGTTCAAATAACAGCAACGAAAACTTTGTGAAGGCGGCACATCTCTAGATTCTATGACTTAGAAGTATAACGGCCCCTCTCCTATAGTTTGACAGTAGCAGCCAGGTCAGTTTTTTTAAGCGGTTTTCAAATATGTGTCATCATGAAGTGAAAGAAGAAAGGAAGAGAAAAAAAAAAAAGACAAGAATTTTTATTCTATATGATTCTAGATTGATTCATGAATCGTCCTCAAACTTTTTATTAACGTTTCCTCAGTTTCAAATAGCGATAGGAACACTCACATTTTCCACCTGATCATCGCTGCCGTCATCGGAGCCGATGGGACGCTGCTTCATTATTACTGTCGCTGTTTCGGAGTTCAGGCAGACGCACAGTAGCTGTTACCGTTACCATAGCGACAAGCTGACATGTCCTTTTTAGTTTATCTTCTCCTCCTGGTGTCATGGTGCTTTAACCCTACATGTGTTAGATGACTGTTTGCTGCCACTCAGAATGTTTTATCGGTGCATCATTAAACTGTCACATCCATTACAAATAAAAGAAAGTAAATACAACCACGATATGTGCATTATGGATGTATTACTTTAACCTTTTAGATTGAATTACTGACATAACTAAACTTTTTCCTGATATTCTAATTTTTTGAGATGCACCTGTAAATCTGCAGCAAAAGTCACTAAAAGACAGAGAGCTCTGATAGGTTGAGCAAAGTAAAAATCAACATATACAGTTGTGTACAAAATTATTCAACCCCCAATGCTGTAAAGGGTTTTAGGGAATTCAGTGTACATTCGTAATTGTGTTCATAATGAAATCTTACAAGAACTTGTTAAAGAACCAGTTGCAACTAAGATGACATCAGTTGTTCTTGTCATAAAGTATTAAATGGCCTTTTTGTGATTTCTTCATTGACGCAATTATTCAACCTTCAAGACTACCACCCTTAAGAACAGAGGTTCATTCAAGTGTTTTCAGTCAGGTATTGAAAACACCTGTGGATATCAACAAGCAGCAATCAAGCACAATAAGCACCAATTAGTCAGATTTAAAAAGACTGTGATACTCTGCTCCTTCTAGAAATTTACTTGTGTTTTTTTCAAACATGGTGAAGTCAAGAGAATGGTCAGAAGACTAGAGGTTATTTCTCTTCACAAGAGCTATAAGAAGATTCCAAAGATGTTAAACATTCCAAGAGACACTATTGGAAGCATCATTCACATATTCAAGGCAAAGGGCACAGTGGAAACGCTACCTGGTCATGGCAGAAAGAAGATCCTGTCGGCGACTGCTGCGCGCTACCTGAAGTGCAAGGTGGAGAAAAATCCCTGTGTGACTGCTGAGGAAATGAAAAAAGACCTGTCAGATATGGGCACTGAAGTTTCAGCTCAGACAATAAGGCGCACACTGCGTAATGAAGACCTCCATGCCAGAACTCAAAAAATCGACTGCAGTATGCCAGAAGTGATGTGGACAAGCAAACGTTTTGGGAAAGTGTTCTGTGGGGTGATGAAACAAAATTAGAACTGTTTGGGCCCATGGACCAGTGCTATGTTTGGAGGAGGAAGAACCAGGCCTATGAAGAAAGAAACCTCTTTCCTACTATCAAGCATGGCGGGGGGTCAATTATACTTTGGGGCTGGGAAGCTTCACCGTGTGCAGGGTGCCATGAATTCTCTTCAGTACCAGGAGATCTTGGCAGAAAATGTGATGGAGTCCGTCAGAAACCTGCGGCTTGGGAGACATTGGACCTTTCAACAGGACAATGATCCAAAGCACACATCCAAGTCCACTAGAGCATGGTTGAAGAAGAAGGGCTGGAACATTCTAGAGTGGCCATTGCAGTCACCAGACTTAAATCCAATTGAGAAGCTCTGGTGGGATCTAAAGAAGGCAGTTTCAGCATGCAAGCCTAAAAATGTGACTGAACTGGAGGCTTTTGTCCATGAAGAAGGGGCTCAGATACCCGTAGGTCGCTGCAAGACACTTGTGTCAAGCTATGCCTTACGCTTGAAAGATATAACTAGAAAAGGATGTTGTACTAAGAATGAATGTCACTTGGGGGCTGAATAAAACTGACAATGGTGTGAGCACAGAAAAGACATTTGTGATTATTTCCTTATGTTATATTTGTCTAATTTACAAGTGCCTCTTTGATTTAATTGTAAATAAGATGATTGAAATGATCAAAATCAATGTCAAACTGGCCAAAACACTTAATTTCAGTGGGGGTTGAATAATTTTGAACACAACTGTATAAATTTAAGGGTATATCTATAATTGTAGTAAGAGAAATAAAGCTTAAAAGCTTAAAATAAAGACGATTCATTACTTTTTCACTGGAAAATCAACCAGGCTCCTCCACTGGATCAGCAAAGGTTGAGTTTGATGTGGACCTAATGTCAGTCTCACCTGTGTAAGGCAGAGGTTGAAGAAAACCCCAGGCACTTAAACACTGCTGCAAAATTAATAATCTTTAAACTCAAGAACACCTATCAACAGTCACACATATAGTTTATTGATTACCATTTTAACTTTTAAAATCAGTAAGGAGTTCGGTCCTTCTAAGGGATGGGGGCAGTAGTGATAAAACACTCTTTCACTCACAGCCAACTTCACTTCACAGCTTTAATAAAACCTTCTAAAAGATGACCTCTGGGTGAGAGCTGTGGCAGGAGATGTGCTGTGTGTCAAGAAAAAAAAAAGAAAAAGGAAACATGGACAGTATGTGGCCTATGCTGTACAGGAGACTCTGTTTTCTCATGAGACATATGGCCGCACCAGCTGGAGTTCTTATATTGTTGCTGTGATAAGTGGTTTTATTCTCACTTCACTTCCTTTTGTTTTATTGGATCGCTCCCACTCGCTCGCTTACTCTTCATCACATGTTTATTTCTGCCATTTCTCTTTATTGCTGCCTACACATTTCCTTCGCCTTGTTTGAGGGAAACGCACACCGGCCAGATCATTAACTACATTCATAACAAGAAAATATGTAGTTCAACAAAACTCTAGTTCATATCCAGCTACTTACATTTCTGCCTTATGTAATATGCATTTTCAGTGAATTTCAATTCCTCATTTTGAGAGCTTTGTTAGTTCAATCCCTCCTTTGTGCCATATCAATGTCTAAAAAGTTTGTATAAAGCAGGTCAGGAGGTCAAACAACAAATGGGTTTTATGTGTATTGACAAAAAAAATCAAACAATTGAAAACTAACATTTATTTTGTTAAGATTTATTAGAACACAGCACACATACAGCCTTGTCCTAAAGTGATATGCAGTGACGTCTTATCACCTTAATATCTGTCTAAATATTTGACCTTCTCACTATTTGCTGCATATTATTGGTCTAACTAAATAAGATCCAATAAAAAGTAACTTCAATTATTGATACATCCCAAGACACAAATGTGAAAATCTACCAATTGAGAGATTTCTTCACCTCAATCTGTGGATAGAAATGGACTAGTTATGAACGAGGATCCTGAAAGAGAAGATACAAGTCCAGATTCAAATATCACTAGCCTTTTAATGACAACCTCATTTGTATTATTGGTTGGTAAAATATTCTGCTTATGACCACAGAAACTTTCTTACAGAACTAAGACCTCACGTTCTCTACCTGTGTTTCCACGGAGGGACCGGGGTCTAAATTAGGTTCCAAGGAGATTTGCCACTTTACTAGAGTACGGCAAAAAGGCAAAGAGGGAAAGCAGAGGGGGAGCGGCAGTAGTGAGAACAAAGTAGGGAATGAGGAAAAAATAAAATGCTATTTGCTGATTTGATTGATCGTTTCATGGTGGCTACGTTCTCAATCAGAAATAAATAACCATCAAACAAACACTCTGCACAGGATTTCCTGTGGAGACGGGTGCGCTTGTAATGTTTCAGTGCCGCCATTGTTTTTTTTTTAAAGTTCCTCGTGGGTCTAATTTGCATGAAATAGCTTGGTCCTCAGATGCAGCGGAAACACAAACAGGGACCTTTAGTTTTGAAATTTGTTCCTCTGGATGCACAGTACCTTTGGGTGGAAACTGGGCGTATGTGTCTTTCTTAGCTTTGATTGAGAATGTGGAAACAAGATGGAAGCTTTTATCAAACAAGATGCTCCACAACACAGCTCTGACTGTACTATCCGGGAGAAATACCGGGACATTTCATGAATATCTTAAAAAAAAAAAAAAAAAAAAAAAAGATGACAAACAGGAAAAAAAGCAAGTAAAAAAAAAATCACATCTTGAGTTTCAGAGTCTCTGAAATAGGGACAAATTACTTTATATAGTTGTTTGTCGGCTGAAGAGGTCGAGGGTGACAGCAGAGAGGAACGCTGGGATGCTCTTCTGATGATGCAAATGAAGCGTCACCATCTCTCCTAGGGTTTTGGAGAACTCCGTTTCCATGAGCTGCATGCTTCCACTGGAGCCCTGCACACACAAACACACACATACACACACACACACACACACACACACACACACACACCAGAAGACATTACACAATATCAAAAAAACGAGACCTGGGTTCCAGCTACATCCTAAAGAAAAAAAAAACTTTCAAAGTGAAGCAAGATCACTTAAAGTTGCTGTTATCTATCGGGAATTGTGTGCAAGTGTGTGTTCTCCCTGTGTGTGTGTGTATGCATTCGCAGCGGGGTGAAGGTGTCTAAATCTGTGTGGATTAATTAAAAGGAATGAGGACCAGCTCGGGGCGATGGAGTGAAGGAGAAAAGGATGAGGGAAACGAGGGATAAAGTAATTAAAGCATTGCAGGGAGGGAGGAAGAAGCCGAGAGGAGCAGAGTCCCATGACATGCTGGGAAGATACTGAGACGTCTGCCAAATGCCCTTTGTCAATGTGTCTGAGACACATGGAACTGTATTTGACAAGTATCATTAGAAGGCTTATAAAGCCGAGGGTGGGAGGGAAAGTACTGAGAAAAGGAATTAAATAAGGATGAAACAAGCAAAAGACGAACAAATGAACGAGACAATTAATAAAAAGAAACACTGCTGCACTCTTTTAGGATTTGTTTTTATGCTTTAGCAAAAATTTATCATAAAACTCAGGCTTCTCTGCCTGTGATTAACTTATTGTGCCGGTTACGGTCACTTATAATTAACCCCACCTGTGTCTATTGATTGTGAAATTGCCATTATATTCACTGAATGAGGGTGTCTTGCCCAGAGCGTCCTTGTGGAAAGTCAAATTGGAGTGCTGTCCTAGTCTCTCTTTTTTTTTTATTTGATAATACACTGCATTGTTTCCTACAGGGCCCTTTTTTTTTACCTTAAACCCCCACAATATGCTTAACAACTGATTTTTTTCCAACCTAATTGAACCCAGCATTATTATTATCTGAAGAATCTGAACAGACTTAAACAATATAAAATAATCAACTGGAATGTAGAAGTTATATTATTCAGATGCAAATGAGGAGGAAAATCCCACTCGACAAACCAATTAGTGTGCTCCTTCACACACAACAGGCTGAGCTGAACTCAGCTGTTCACTTGTGTGAAGAGCCACAAATCTCTAATGGGTGAGAGGAGAGGATAACTGAACTAATGACATTTGCTCGCTGGCTGCACAATGCTGAACCAAGGTTAAACACAGTTTGGAGGGAGCTTAAGAGTCGGATAGAATAACTTCATGCTTTAATGTTGTTTTTCATGTAACGTGTTGAGAAAAATAAATAAAAATGCACCATCCCAAGCTTAATTTCAGAGGTGATTACAAGGAAGCAAGCTCCTTAGAGAAGTTATAGGGCTAAGAAATAAGTTTTCTTTTTAATTAATAAAAAAAAAAAATGGTCAAAAAAAAGAGAAGAAAAAGGTGTTTAAAAAAGTCCTGTTTAAAGCAACCTTTGTTATTTAAAGTTTAGATTTCAGAGTTTACAAAGTATACTAATGCACCTTGAAGTCTGACATGTCTTTTACAAAGCTGTGTTGATTTCCGAGGTGCACCTGAATGCACCATGCAGGTTCTTATAGTTCATGGTTAGTCTTTAGGTGTTTTAGATGCAGATGAGATGATGTGACTGTGGGTAAGAGCTCAGAGGAGTGGTGTTTGCAGCGAGGGAAGAACGAGGATATCAGAGAGAGGAGGGCGCGAGCTGCTCTATAATTTGCAGGATGCCACAGAGATATAAATGTATATAGGGAAAAACTGCATACTTGGATCAGTGTTGACTGTCCCATTGTATTTCTTTGGAACTGCCACTGCCTCATTACAAAGAAGACATGTCTCTTATGTCTCTGACAGTTATTAATTTTCCCATCTCTCAATAAATTCTTTGTGGGCTCTTACAAGCCACATAAAATGAGGTGCCAGGCCAGATTTGGCCCATAGGCCTTGAGCTTGACACGTGGTTTAAAGTGTGCATTTCAAAGGTTTTGTTATCTTTTTCTACAGTTTAAGACTTTTCTGTTCAATGCTGCCTACTGCTAATATCATTCTTAATTACTCTACACTGTACTGTAACTTGTTCTTGATATTTTTTTAATTTCAAAATTATACATTTTTAATTCTTAATTTTTATTTTTTTATTTTAATCAACTGTTCTAAATTGTATTGTTTTAATTTAAAAATTTTAAATTTCAATTCTTAATTTTTATTTTAATCAACTGTTTTAAATTGTATCTTGATGCTTTTAATGTTTTATGTAAAGCACTTTCAATTACCTTGTTGTTGAAATATGCCTTGCCTTACATCAAATCAAATATTTTTTGCACTTGAGCCCTCCCAGTGAACAAATTAGATAACCCTAGTGGTCCTGTATGTTCTTTTCTTTTACATATTTCTTTGGTATTTCTCCTCTTATTTGATAGTGTACAGCCACGAGGCTGGAGACAGGAAATTAGGGGAGCTACAGAGAATCCAGGAAGGCAAACATCAAAAGTCCCCGGCTGGACTCTTATGGTTATATGGTCACGAGTCAAAGCAAGGTTTATTTGAAGAGCATATTTCAATGAGGCAATTCAAAATGTTTGGCTTAAAACATGAAGGGCAGCTGCAAATAGGAGGTCTTCAGCCTTGATTTAAAAGACCCAAGGGTTGCAGCAAACATACGGTTTTCTAGGATTTTGTTTCAGATATGTGAGTAAACCCTGAATGCTGCTTCTTCAGGTTGAGTTGAGGGGTGGGAGAGAAGAGAGCCTGAAGAAATATTTCACTGCTGCTTTGTGATTACCTCTGTTTGAACGATCAAACAAACTTTATCTGATCAGTGAAATGTAATCCAATCTGTTCCTTCCTGAAGCTCTGCCCCTTTTCTGGAGCCCAACATGGAGCCCACGCTGTTAATAACTGCAGTGCATGAATAAATATTCATTCATTCATCTTCTATTAGGGATGTCCCGATCCAGCTTTTTGCACTTCCGATCCGATACCGATATGGTATTTGCCCTTCTGAGCCGATACCGATACTGGTGGCCGATACCGAAATAGTCTATTAACTCTCTATTACTCTGCTCTTGAGCAGGTGTAAACTAAGGCTTTAAAAACCAGTGCAAATAATATTAACTATTTAAAAACAAAAATGCCCTCTACTCCCCAATCTCCTCCACACTTTTTGCTCCATCTCTATCTACACACTGCCTTCAACTGTTTGCCCTGACTGCAGTCCGAGCAAGCTAAAAATGTAATGGCGGTTTGGAGTGTTTTAAATAAAGTTTTTTCAAAGTGGGATTTTCAGAATAAAGACGTCTAAATAAACGTTTTATTTGTCACATTGAATGGATATTCAACATCCTGTTATACATCTTCTCTCTGTTTAGACATGCTGGTTTAACACTTTTTATTTTATTTTTTTTTTTGGTGCGTCATTATTCCTGCATCAGGTGACACACAGTTGAGTCCAGTCACCGGAGTCGCGCTCACATTTCCGCAGATTTGCGGAGATGTGTTCCGTTAAAAAAGGAGAAGAAGTCAACATCCCATGTTAAATAAAGAAAACAATGTACTAAAGTCACATTAGTTACATTATCCGAGTACTGGAACAATTCCAGTGTGCTCGTTTCAGTGTAATCTACGCTGTGTGGGTGTCTGTGCCGTTTGCCACGGAGCTACAAGTCTGAGCGCGTCTCTGGTTGCTATGCAACGCGAGGCGAGCTAAACAAATGTGGGGAGACGCTAATGCTGGTGTGCTGGAAAATGCGGACCGGATTTTAGCGAAACCACAGCTAAAAAACCGGAGTGGATTATCTGAATAGGTGCGCTGGAAAACCTGGACTTTTTTTAACAGATCGGATTTTTTCCCGTGCCGCCGCACCGATACCGATATGCATATATTTTGCCAATATCGGTGGCCGATCCGATGCCGATGTTGGATCGGGACAAGCCTATCTTCTATACCTGCTTATTCCTCATTAGGGTTACAGGGGTCTGTTGGAGCCAATCCTAGCGCATTACAGGTGAGAGGCAGGGATACACCCCAGATGGTCGCCAGCCTACCATGGGGCACACACACAATTCACTCACACACTCACCCCTAAGGGCAATTTAGAGTCTCCAATTAACCTCAGCGTGTGTTTGGACTGTGGGAGGAAGCTGGAGAACCTGGAAAAAAACCCACGCAGACACAGCAAGGTCATGCAAACTCCACACAGAAAGGTCCCAGACCCAGGTCTTGAACCTGTGACCTTCTTGCTGTGAAGCAGCAGCACTAACCACTGCACCTCCATGTTGTCCTGAAGAAATATTTGCATTTATTAATTTTTATTTACAATATGTTCAGGACTTTAAAGTGCACCAACGTCTATTTTGTTGCTTTGTCTGTATGTTCTGACATGTTTACCTTTGTCTTATTTGATGTCTTATTAGTTTTGTAGTTCTTGAGACCCATCTTTGTCTCAAGATGACTTTTTTGTGGTCTTCGTCTTTGTCTCAGTCTAGGGTCTTTTGTTCTCACAATATCTCAGACTGGCAGAACAGTCTCAGGGTGATTTGACAGGCATGCTTTGTTTTTGTTTTGTTTGTTTTTTTCCTTTTTCTCCCTTGGATATCCCTATTACATGCCTGCTTCAAGTGGTACCAACCACCTTTTTTCTGATATGTTGGCGTATTGGTCTTCTCAGGCTCCTCCACCGCCCCATCTACAGCAGAATCAGAGATGAGGATGCAACATGTCGGCAAATCCAGCAATGTTTAGGTTTAGCTTTACAGAACACAAATAATTCAATTGCCACAACAAGGAGGAAGCATCATTCAGCAATTTGTAAATTGTAAAGTATATCTGACAATATATAGTATATCGGAAAACAGAGACAACATCAAGTTTTACAGCAAATATCTGATCCCAGTCAACTGATGAAAATATCTATAGTGAGTTCACACACAAACCTGCTATGTATTGTTGTGTCTGTAGTTGACATAATACAATCTAATATTTATCCTAAGTGGCTACATTTTCTTTTTGTCTTGATCTTGAGCTAAACTGGTCTTAGTCTTGACATGGTCTCGGTATTGATACTCTGTTCTTTGTCTTCGTATTGATGCGCTTGTCTTGGTCTGGACACTCTGGTCTTGATATTGATATTCTTGGTTTAGCTGGTTTTGACTACAAGTCTGTCTTATGTCATGTAATAGTGTGTCAATGTCTAAAAGTATTTACTTATGGTTAGATATAAATACATACAGCATAAATAGATAATGAGGTGGTTTAAAAATTCTCCCCATGTGAAGCTGACATCTTCGAATGTTTACATGACTTAAATGAACCTAACAAACAACACTCTGAGTTCCATCTGATGTAGAGAAACTACTACCGGTAGCTTCATATTCACAACTAAAGCAGCAGAACCACACACTGTTCTTTTTTTTTGTCAAAACATGAATCACTCTAAATGTGCTATTGCTTACAACACGGGACTCGATTTCATTGTAAAATTGCTTTTTATTACAGAGATGTGGCCTCTGTGATGAGTCCACTGACGATTTTCTCAAATCACGGCAGTTTTTCCTGTGACTACTTTCCATCACTCCATCTGACTGCCTCACTCTGTGGCTTTATTTCTCTGACGATCCCTGGTGTTTTCGTTCCTTGAGTGGCCGGCTGAAAACGACGCTGTATCCTCAGGCGCACGCACACAAAGACACGTGTGCACGAGGCTCTAGAAACTGCTGGGGCTCTGGGAACATGGAACACGTACATCAAAAAAAGAAAAAACTTCAACAAGTTGCCATGGAGATGTCAGTGTCGGAAACACCACCGAAGTTTGTTCTCGGAACAGACTGTGTGTATGAGTGGGTGTGTGTTTGCCAGACACAGTTGACAAGTTGATGGAGGCCTATGGGAGCTGAGGACTGTCAGGACTCCCACAACCAGTCGGAAAAGAAAAACTAAGATAGCAGCCTCATTTTCTGAAGTAGCACTAGTACCCTCCACGTAACACTTGGATTTCAAGTGTTAAGGTGTGTGTAGACACTCACAGACACACAGCACATAGGTGGCTGAGATAAGGGCTATGCAGCTTTACACACCTTACCAAAGGTTACAAACAAAAAAACTGAAGCAGCGGGGCTCTGGATGTGAAACGAAGGAGGAGTGATAAGACAAATGTGGAGAGAAAACGAGAGGGAGGAATAAAGGCGAAACATGGAGGCAGAAATGAGAAAATCCACTGATTCCAGCAGATTCACTGTTTTGACTGAATGCAGTTCTTGCAGCTGCATGAGTTGCACATCAACAGCATTCATGTGTACTTAACGAGTTGCTTGTGTGTCAAAACAAGCAGCTTAGCTTGTGACTCACAGAGATCTTGCATGTATTAAACCACAGCTGCAGCGTTGCCGCCATCATGACGTTTGGCAGCAAGGTAGGCAGCTTAAATGTCTATTAATGTAAAACCCATTAGTGTCAGCAAGACACACAGAAAAGTGTTTCAGATGTGGTTTTCAGTCATCTGTCTCATGTGTCTCATGAAACGGATTAGGGTTGCACCCGATTCTTGACAATTTTGTCAGCTGAATCGGATTTGGTTGCTCAATACGAAGATTATTCGTTCCCTTTTTCACCAAATACATACAGCACTAACATACACACACACACAAATACACATGTAGAATAGAACACACACTGTTTTTTCACACAAGCTGTGTAGATGCTATCAGAGAAAAGAGCCGTGCTAGAGGTTCTCTGAGGTTGTATTTACAGGGACCAACCAAGCTATTAAGATGATGTTTAGCAGGTATAATGTTTACCGTGTTCATTATTAGTGTGTTGGACGTGTGCTCAAATATGCTAATTATAATTAATTAAAGTGGAGTTGATGATGATGAGAATATTCATTTTGCAGCTATTTGATAATTGGTCATAAACCAAAGCATAGCGACAGCTAATCATTTTTTTTATCAGTTATAAATGGATTATTTGTCAGTTAAACAAGACGTGATTAAATATCTGATTTTGTAGGATCAATGGTCGAAGACCTAAAGATAATCAGTTTACTTTAATGGATGGCAAAAAAAACAAACATGTTACATCACAGTTGAGAATGTAAGACAGCACACTGATGGTATATATGTTTAAATTGTGACAAAAGGATAATCTGACTATCAAATAGTTGTAAATTCATTATTATTCAAATTCAATTACATTTATTTTATGGATTTTCAAAGATTGGACTATGGTTTTGTGTTGCTATGTGGAATATTTAATATACTACGGTGGATAAACAGGAAAGTAGTGACAGATGTATTTTGACAGAAGGAAAATAAGGGAAAATGGAAACGTTCCTGTAACCTTCGTGGCTAATCAAGAACAGATTTTGGAGTTAATGAGGTGTGTTTGAACACACCTTGAATTCACACAAAGAAGACGTGACCAGCTTGTCTGTTAAGATCGAGCATTTAGTTGCATTCTCATCTCTTAATAAATCTTGCAGGTGCTGGGCTGGATTCGGCCTGCGAGCCTCGAGTTTGACACAACTGATCTAAACAAAAGTGCTGAAAATATTTAACATGTTGATCTGATGGCTCTAAATACTAAAAAGTCACTATTATAGTTCACCCAAAATGGGGATCATGCTTTTTGTACTCAAAACCACAACTGTGAACTGTGGCACAAGAGGAAAATTGTGTGGATAACCAAAGTCATTAGAATTCAACATCAGGGAACCATGAATACGTGTAAAACATTTCATGGAAACTCGTCTGACAATCGTTGAAGATATGTCACTGAAACCCAGAGATGTGGCTTGATGGCGCCATGGAATCAATTAAATCAGTATGATTCATCCTGTTGGGGCCTCGAATGTCTGTACAAAATGCCATGGAAATCCATCCAATGTTTGTTGATTTCAGTGTGGTGAGATCATCCAATATTTTTCATCCCTAGAGCCATGCAAATAAAGTAAAACCAGTTCTGTGCACATCTTATAAAAGCTTCAGTGGGATACGTGCTCAATACATAGGTCAAAGAAATAAAATCAGAAAGGAGATGCTACCCCAGGAGCAGGACTGGAATTAATTCTTAAAACTAATTTTTAAGAATTTTAGGACAAGGGCCCTTCGGCCTTTGATAAATACAAATTTATGAGGTCATCAGAATGCGGGGCACCAAGGCCAAAACCAATGGAATAATGTGATAATTATTGTACGAAGGTAGAAAGGTGTATAATCAACAATTCGGTCATTGAAAAACAGTACTGAGTTCACGGAAAAAGTAAACTGACTTTTTCACAAAATTAACCATATTCATTGTTATTGATAATAAATGGGTTAAGGGTGATCAAAATTAATTAAGACACTATTAGAAGTCTGATATCATAGGTGCAATCACAAAAGTGACTTTAAAAATGCAGCAAAGTGGGTGGGGCTCACCGTTTGGTTGTGGTTAGACGTACAAGTCAATCGTAAACTCATTGCAGGGGGAGTATAATTTGGCACATCCTTGAATTTATTTAAGTGGTGTTAGGTTTGTTATGGGGTGTGATTGCATTTAGAAATCTCCAGGCGATTGGTAGGTGGGGAGATCTCTGATTGTCTGGTATGGTGAGACTAAGCTGCAGAATAATTCTCTGCAAGAACCCAGGCACCAAATTTATAGACAAATTGGATGCTTTTTAAGACTGTATAAGACCTCAACAACTATATTTTAACACAAAAAAGTCAAAGAATGACTTTGATAGAAAAGATAGAAACTGCCAATTCAAACATTTACATTCAAATCATTAACCAGAGAACGATCGTATTAAAATGTTTAGTAAAAAAAAGTCCTCAAAACATCCTGTCCCAATCCAAAAAGCTGAAAAACTAAAGCAACTCCCATCAGCCTTAAACGTATCTTCTGCACATTTAATACCTACAGCAAATTTACGCTAAATTGAAGACCTTAATTTCCCTGATTTTATTTTAAAGCCCTTTTAAGACATTTTAAGGAGCCATGGGAACCCTGGAATCACACCTTCCGTCAATAGGTTTTGGGAGAGTCAAATTTTCCTTGTCATAACAAAATGAGAGTGATGTGTAGCAGAATTATCACTGACTACATAACTTTTTGATGGGAAAGCCTCTACACACATCCCACAGAGTGACGGTTTGGACTTGGCTTCTTCTTTTTCGATTTTTTGAACCAGTGCCCACCTTCGTCCATTGTCCAGCGATGAATGCCTTCTCATTCTTCATAACATGTATTCTTTGCTGCCGAAATTATAATTTTCTTCAGTCTAGAAGCAATTTCATGGCAAGTAGAATTAAATTAAATTACAACTCCTTAAACAGTCTTTTTGAGAACATACAATTTTAGTTCCTGGTTAGTAAGTGACATTTATGTCTTATGCCTTACATGCATAGAAAATACCATCATTCCCCTTAAACATGTTTTTTCTTACCTGGACTGTGATAATTTGTACAATTTATTTACATCAATAATGAAAAATCATTTATACTACTCAAAAAAATAAAGGGAACACATAAGCATTGCAATGTAGCTCCAGGTCAATTACTCTTTTGGGATCTCAACCTGTCCAGTTAGGAAACAACACTGGTTGGTTGACTAATTTCACCTGCTGTTGTGCAAATGGAAAATGCATCAGATGGAAATTAGACCACTTGCAAACAACCCCTATGAAAGGAATGGTTTTGCAGGTGGTGGCCAAAGACCATTTGCCTGCCCTCATCTGTTGTGGCTGATTCTTGGATCGTTATTCATTTTGCCAGTGCCCTCAACACTAGAGGTGGCATGAGGTAGTATCTGCAACCTGAAATAGTTGCTCAGGTAGTCCAGCTTCTACAGGATGGCACATCAATGCGCGCTGTGGCAAGAAGATTTGATGTGTCTCCTAGCACAGTGTTCAGAGCATGGAGGAGGTACCAAGAGACAGGCCAGTACACCAGGAGACGTGGAGGGGGCTATAGGAGGTCAACGTCCCCACAGGAGGACCGCTATCTGCTCCTTTGTGCAAGGAGGAACAGAAGGAGCACTGCTAGAGCCCTACAAAATGACCTTCAGCAGGCCACTAATGTACATGTTTAGACGCAAACTGTGAGAAACAGACACCATGAAGATGGTATGAGGGCCCGACATCCACAAGGACTATGCCCAGATGTTGTAGGGAGTGCATACAGGCACGTGGAGGCCACACACGCTACTAAGCCTCATTTTAAATAAATTTGAGTTGAAAAAGTTGTTAAATTTGTGTTGAAATATATGTCACAACTTAATAACTAAGGAAAAAGAATGGAAACCCGTTGAGAACTACTGATGTAATGAATAAATATGTTAACTTACTGTATTTGTTCCGAAAATGTTTCACGGGTTTAGACCTGGCCGCCTAAGTGACTATTATTCATACTGGCTAATTCTACTTGGCAGCAATATTACGTTACTCTGTTCACATATTGTAAAAACATCTTTCACTAGAAAAGATGAGTCATTTCTTCTTATTACCACTCAGAAGGCCACTCGTGTGAAGTCATTAATAGTTTGCGAATTAGCAAGTAAGTAAAATGTATTTAAAGAACAGCTCTCACAGATAAAAATCAGTGTTTCACAATAAATCAAGAAATACAATAAGTCACTAAGAGACATAAAACGCAATAAGAAAACATAGATATAAACAGGCAATAAACAAAATAAATGACAATTTGTGCACTGTCAAAAAGGAGGGATGCATCCTACAGTTTAGTAATAAAAATAATGTATGAAAGGACTGATCTTTAAAAAAGTGCAATATTTCTGATGGTTAAAAGAGAAGCAGATTTTAAAGTGTGACCCAGAGGGCCAGATGTTCAGCAAAATTTGTTTGATCTATTTTCACATTTTTCTTTCCTTTTGCAGGGAACATTTCAAAAGGAGTTAAGAATCGGTCAGGGAATGTTTTTTGAAATTGGCTGACCTTATCAAAGTTTATTTACATATATACACTACACTAGGAAGTGTTATAAACGTATCTGACCTATATAAAAACAACAAAGTTGTGTTCATATTTGAAAACTTCTGGGTTTTCCTCATTCAGCAGACGGAGCGAGATGAAGGAAACATGCAGGTTGAGGTCAAGGTAAATATCACAGGTTTCTCCTACAGAGTGACACCACTGGCATTCAACATAGAAAAATACTAGTGCTGTCAAAACGTTAACTTTTGGCATTCATTTGAAAAGAAAAAAAATTAAGGCATCACGGTCTTTCAGAGGCTGTAGCACCGCAGGCTCAGTATAAATACTGGATTCAGAAGAAATAGACAACCTAATCCATCAACTGGAACCAATAGCAGTTTTTTTTTTCTTTTAAATTGATTGACAACCCTAAAAATATGTTTCAAGATTAACAGAGTTAAGAATCTAACAACAGAAACTTTTTCACACAAATTGTAACAACAGTCCTCAAAACTGGAGTCGAGGAGCGCTACCCCATTCCTCCCTACTTTTCATTTGTCCATCCAATTAAAGGAAATCGATAAATCCTGTCTTGAGATCCAGGGCGGGGCTTTTTCAGTGACCTCATCCAACCACAGAGCTGGATGCTGCCTGAATGTCAATCATACTCCTCTTCCAATGCACACAGGGTCAGAGTAAAGGTGCAAACCCACACCCTTAGACAGTAAGTAAGAAATACATAAAAGACAGGAAGCGCGCGCGCACACACACACACACACACAAACGACTGAGGCCTGTTTTTATGCCACTGAAAAGATAAGAAGCAACATAACTGCATTCTACTGTTCTCCTGACCTTGGAATAAGCTTTGCCTCCACATTTGTTGTTGTTTTGTTTTTTGTATGTCACGGACCTTGTTCCAATTTGTCTGGATAAATGGCTGTTTAATTTTCAAGCCTCTAAATAAATGTATAATGTGATATGATGTGAGACAGCTGAATTTAGGTTTAATTGTTTTAATTAGATATAATAGTGGTGAATCAACAAATGGGTGAGCTTTTTAGCAGAAAATTACACTATGGACACTCATAAGGAAAGCTGCAGAAGTCAGATACTATTAAAGATGCACCGATTAATAGATAAACGAATATTGCAAAGAAAAAAAAAACTAAACCAAAAAAATGAAACTACAGGGAAAACACACCAAGTGATCCACTAATTTAGGGGGTAAACAGGATAATTCCTATACTACCTTGTGATCCCCTGACTATATATATATATATATATATATATATATATATATATATATATATATATATATATATATATATAAAGATTTTTGTCCCCAAGACGTCAAATGTTTTTCTCCTACTTGCAGAAACTGTGGCACTGCACTTTCATAGTCTTCAGATAATAAATAAAAGACTATTTATTTCACGCTTTTCCCAGCCTTTTGAGCATAGAGTGTTATTTCTAAAGACAGCTTCACTGTCCTTACGCACATGACACGCCACTGGTCTTTGCGACTATGCTGTTAAAATAGAGGCCTCAGACTGTGTATGCATGTGTGGATGTGACAGCTGCCTCTATATTGAGGTGGTGAGGCAGTTCACAGATCAGTTGACCTTTATCTCCACTTTCCACTGCTAATGAGGAGACTTTCCTTTGCTGTCAACACTCTGCTGCCTGTTCTATTCTCTTTGTGCGGCACAGATCTCTCTCAAATTCATTTCAGTACAGAGACAGAGATGCATTGAAATCCCAAATTGTAATGCAATTCTCATTTATACCTTTGCCTGTTTTGAGATTCCACCTTCGCCCACCTCTGCTCCCACAGCTCCACTCAACAGCAGCCAGCAGCTTCACCAACTATAAGCAATTCCACTGAATGGCATAGCTGCTGATTGTTCGGGGCGAAAGAAAACAGGGCAAATTAATTGAATAATCAGAAATATGCAGATGAATAGCTTTCAATTTAAATGCAGATTTTGGCATTTTTCTGCAGTCAGGAGAAGGATGTATGTGAGATAGAGAGAGACAAAGAGATAGAAGGAGAGAGAGTGCGTTGGAGGAGCATAAAGTACAGCTCATAGCAAAAATAATTAAATCAGCAGCTATTATATCTATATTTATATTCTAATCAGCTTTTTGTTTACTGTTTTAATGTTGTCCATGCGTAAGCAATAAAAGAGTAAATGACTACATATATCTTACAGAAAGCTGTTTGTCCTCCAGTGTGATGAACATCTTTGCACATTCATCAACCTGATTTCAACTAGCAGAAATACAGAGATTCATCTGTACATACATAATTGGAAAATAGACACCACTAAAACTTAAGTTGTGCATCTTCTTAAGCCATTTTGTTAACTGAATGTATAAGTGGAATTTGAGTGTTACTGAAAAGGTACAGGAAACTCAAAATTGTGAATTCAGAATAAAGATACATTAGTTATGTTGGTCGTCAACCATTAACTTCTATTTTTTATTTCTATGATCCCCTGAAAAACAAGCTCCAAATATCTCTAGATCTGTCCGTCTCAACCTGTTCTTCACAAAAAAAGGTTTGTGATTATTTAGCAATTTAAAAACATTTTAATATGAAACAGCAAAGGCAGGGAATGCTGTTTTTTTTATCATCATTAACTTTATGTAATTGTTAATTATGATTTTACAATTGATGATTGTGCTTCTTATGATGCAGCTTAAAGAGACAGGAGCCTAGGCTGTTTCAAACAAAGGCTGAACTGTGAGCGGCTGCATGAAGGTCCTTATTTTAGGATGAAAACCTATTGTTTTTGAATAATGAATCATGCACAGCTACTTGTTCCTACTGAGACACATGTAACATGTATTCTTATAGCAATAATGCCGCTTCCCAAATTGAGGCTGACTAACTTCCCCCAGCAGACGCTCCAGACTACGCCATGTTGGGTCAGGCTACATGGTTGCTGCTACCATTGCCATGACAATGTGGCAGGCGTTCAGTGGCGGAGACCCGGAGGAGCAGGAAGGGAAGCAGCGGTGATAGTGTAAGTGGATGTAACACATCAAAATAGGACTGTGAAAGATGACATCCACTTACACTATTACAGTGCTGCTCCTCCAACTTGCTACTAACACAAAGCTTCCTGTCATCAGCAGAAGAGGCAGCCATGCGGGGGGCTGAGAAATGACCAATCATAAGAAGACCGGGGTCAACCATCGTCTCCACCCCCAAACTGTCAAAAGTCCTTACTTTACAGCGTTACTTTACAGCGTTACCTTACAGCGTTTCCACCGTGAGAGTACAGAGGGGAGCCAGCCACGCAACAACAGCTGCTCAGTGTTGTTGTGCATGTTACTGTTGCTTTTTACTCATTAGCACGTCCCTCTGCTTCATTCAATTGCTGAATGTGTATGTGATGATCAAATAACCATACTTTACATGCGCAGAGAAATCTGTGCAGATGTTGTATCACGACATATGACACAAAGATGACGTCATATTTCCAGCTCTATATTTTTATTCTGTGACTGCAGCCTTATGCACCCCCTCATAATTCAGTTTTTTATTTTGAAGAACAGTTATTACAGGAAACGAAATGTGTTCTTCACTGTACTAAGAACAGGTTGAGATGACCAGATCTAAAGATGTTTGGAGCTCTTTTTCAGGGGATAATTTAGAAATAAGTAATGGAGGAAGAGTTAAATGTCATTGATGATGACCAACATAACTACAAAAAAAATTAATTCCAAATTCACAAGTTGTGCGCACCAAGTGTAAAGTGCAGCAATTTAAATCAGAATGCACAACACAGCATAATTACTGCAGATGCATTATCACTCGCATGACATATGACACAAAGACACTGCCATACCATATGGAAATGAGCATAATAGGTCTTCTTTAATCAGCTAGTTAGGAGGAATATATTAGTTTGAAAAAGTGTTGCTGACAAACTTAAGGCTAATTAGCCCCAGCTGTTAGTACAGTTTATTTATAGCCAATGACATTGAAATATTAAATGTGTTTACTGCCTGTTAAATGTCCAGTCTGAATAATGAATAATGAATAATGGGTGGACCTCAACCAACCACAACTAACTGCATCACTTTTGTTAATTTTATTCAAAACAAATACGTTTGGAATGATATTAGTAAAATCATAGTTCAAAACTAATTTGAATAATTATCGCAATACTGGTCAGTGAAACTGCGATCATAACTGCTCTTCAAATCATTCAGACCTGCCCCTCAGCCACATAGATTTGTTATACAGTATGTAGTCTTGAGACTGCATTTTATAAACTGATTTAACATGTTTTTTACAGAAACAACCCTCATCATCTTGGAACAATAATTTGATGTTTTGCGTAAGCCTTAAATGTTCATCGAAATCTTAAAGTTGACACACATACACGGCTTATTGCAAAATGTTGGTTTGAGTGGTGAGATTAGATGGCTAATGACACGTCTTAGTAAACACAAAGACTCATAAGATGAATGACCTTTTGCTTCGCACAGCAGCTCAGAAGACATTTACAGCACGAAACACTGCAACTAATAGAATGCTGAAAGTGAAGAGGAAATGTCAAAATAAAATATCCATTAATGGATCTAATCATTCGTGCATCCTCATCAGTACAGAGACCAAACAAATCCATGAAATTGTGTGCTTGTATGGCTGATTTTCATAAATGGCAGTCAAACTGATCTAATTTGTACCTTTTTTAAAATTCTACAAACTCAAAGTGCCAATGAAATCAGGTGAGTGAGTTAAGTGACAAAAGACACCACTGAAGTGTCTGGTAGCCTGTGACAGAGCTGCAGCCACATTCTCTCGCTCCGTCATGACCCCGGGGCGACTTGTGTGTGGTTCTGATGTATCATGTTACCATGGAGACAGCAGACATATGTTCTGAACATCGACCAGAGGAGCTAGTGATGCCGACAAGTACACATGCACAAACGTGCACGCACAGAAACACACACTTTTACACGTACGCACCCTGAGGGAAACCAGGACAGGAAACTGTCAGGAGAAATCAGAGTCAACATTCTCCGTTCTCTTCTTTCTCTGGGATTTTAACTCCGAGAGGTCTCTCTCAGGGTTTAAGAACATACAGTCATATCTGCTGAAAATGCTGCTAATTTATTCACCCTTGTATTCCCATCAGCCTCCGTGTTTACCGTTTATTAGTCCTTTGTTCATGTATATCTTCATAGCTATCAGCAACACATCAGCGAGTGTTTTGTTTCAGTCAGAAAGCAAAGTGAAATTCAGCCCCACCAAGCATTCTTTCTTTTTCCCAAAATATTTCAACACCCACGTGAACGAGAGATTATACATGTGCACACATGACGACTAGAAACAATGTACCACATGAAAGCAATGCAAGGTGTGATGGAACTTATGGTCATCTGTATAATAATACAAGACAGTTTGCACAGGAATACATTAGTCAAAAAACAAACTTATACAGGAACAATGTCTCAGCATATCTTGAAAGAATTTTTCCACTGCAACATTAATCATATGTTCACACCATGACCTTATTAAATCAGATACTACAGCTAAAAATAAGTATATTACTGTACTACAGCAACAGCTATACATCTACTACGCGAGTTAAATTTAGAAACATCCATTTCTCTCCAATTATGCCTTCATCAACACTAAAAATGCACATTTTCTCACCCGAAAACAAAGCATTTCCATAACGTTGCGGATAAAAGAAGAAGTCAAGATCATTTGTTTTACTGTGGGCAGAGGTTTAAAAAACTAAGACAGATAACAAGTGAGTCTCCACTGTTTTGGTCTCTCTCTCTGTACATATGCATCTGCCTGATCACCTGACTCCCACCTCCTATATTTACACCACTGCTACCACTCCTCCTTTCTATAGCTACCTCTGTCTCTCTCTCTCTCTCTCTCTCTCTCTGCATCAGCTTGATAAGTTTGAGTGTTGGAGGTGTGTATCACACGATTCTCAGATTTCTTTCCCCTGGAGTAATTAAATATGCATCACATTTCTGCACTCTAGGGAATCCCTCCAGCAGCAACATCATCAGTTGAGGATGCATCTCAAACCTATGAGACGCTTTTCTTCACACACACATGGAAATATCCAAAAGACTGACAATATTAGCCCTGAATGCCCATTACAGAACGTAATTGAAATAAAAACCGATGAAATGCAATAGATTTCCATGCAAGTCTAGCTCCGTTCCTCCCCAGCCATTTTAAACATGGGTGACCATCTGTCTCTGAATTGTGCTTTTTGCCTCAACACGGTTGTTGTTTTTTTTCTCCGGGTGTAGATTCTTTTAACCAGTGACTGCTATGTGACATAGGTTGCAGGCACTTTTTAAAAGCCAGCTCAATGTAAATGCATCTTTTTTCCCTACCCATCGATGCTTCAGGGATAGCCCAGAGGATGGCCAGTAATAGATTCCTGGGTATTTGAAAACCATATATTTTATACAGGAAATCATATCTGCCTCCAAAGGGGGGCACCTTCACAACATATATGTGCATGGTATGCAGACTTGTTTCCATAATCCATCCAAGACACACTCGTTTGACTGGGATCTATTTTGGAAAGTGAGGTATTAACTACCTTCCACTGGAAGTCTCCATTGTTTAGCATTCATGACTTTGAGTTTCTAAAGACATATTTTCTCAAACCTCGCAGACAATTTTGAATTCTTGAATTTTTTTTTTGGTAAAAGATTTGTGGCATAAACGCTTTTATTATACAGTAGCCAGACATAAAGTGATGGGAGAGACTTGCTGCAAAGGCTGGGACTCAAACCCGGTTCTGTAGCTCATGAGGTAAGCGCTCTGCCCTTACACCACTGCAGCACACTATCATGCCATGTGCAAGCTGTGTCCAAAAGTTGCAGTTGATCTGACAAACAGATCAGCCACAGACACACAGAATGAAAGACTGACTGACACTTCTTGATTTGTAGATAAATATGCACAGTGTTCTTCCTGTTTTCATACGAGCTACGACTAGAGACAGAATATTAGCTTCTTTGCTTGGTTTCTGTTCTGAATCTTTATCAAGTATTGCTCAATAGGGGAACCAGATGTCTTAAGGCTATTCCAAGTAGTCTTGCAGAGAGGAGAATGAACTACCCAGAAGCCAGAAAAAGAGAGACACAAATCAACCGGTCGATTTTCAAAATTAAAACACTTTGTGCAGACTACTGCCTATTTACCCACAGCAGAAGTACAAAATGGTCATACGACCAAGTCGACAGTAGTTATGACAGACAGGTGAATTAAACTTTTGTTGTTTGTTTCTCTCTTTGTGTAAAAATTGCCACCAAATGTTATATGACAAAGTAAAGAACAAAATGATGGTAAGTTTCCTGAGTTGTTTAAAGGAATCCTTTGTGTTTGTTTCTCTATAGGAATCCTTCCTTTACTAGCTACTCTTTCAATACCATATTATATTGTTTCAGTAAGAGCTATGTTATAGAAGGCCTCTGATGAAATAAAAATGAATGAATAATTCAAAACGATAATAAAAATATTAATGAAGATGGGAGTTACCTAATGTGAGTATTGAGCCAGACTATACAGTATATATGGTACATGAAATGTGTGAATAGATTGGCTTGATAGTAAATGAAATATGTGCACACAGAATTTTCATTTCTTTAAATAATGAATGAGAAACACCAAAGCTAATGTTCAGGCCTAATGACCACATCTCCCCCTTCTGTTAGCACAGAATATTCCCATCCCTTCCATGCTTAAATAGACCACATAAACAAGTCAAGAGTAACTAAAAGGATGATACTCTGGAGTCATTTCTGGACATCTTTAGAGGATATGGGAATTGTCCAAGTCTTGCATGAATCCAAACTGTTTGGACAGTGTAGGACACCGTTTTCTGGTCTTCGATGAATTCTTGAATCGTTGGCAATAGGTCAATATCAATTAAACAGAGTGTCCAAGTGTTTATATAGCTGAGTCTTTGCAGTAGGTTATGCATCCTAAATTAAAAGTCAATATTTCTCACCAAAGTGCACATAAGCTGCTCCCCACTGGGGTGAAATTGCTGGAACATCCATGCTTTGCTTTGTTGTCCTTTTTTCACAATCCAACATTTGCCTGTTAACATCTTTTAGTGAATCTTCAACTCTTACCCAACATTCTAACAGGTCCCTTCTAATTCCTTCTATTGCGGGTCAGCAGGTTGCTAGAATTTGCATTGCATGTTGTCTCCTTTGCTGCAGTCAAGTTAGCTCCTTGGATTTTTGCAGGTTTGTTCACAATGTTGTTCATGTTGCACTTGCCTTTGTTCACAAGTCTGCAGTAAGTCAATCAGACTGCACTTCAGGTGTTCTCTATAAATTATTTTCTTATTGTATGAATACTATCCACCAGGTCGGGAGGTCATGTGATAGAGAGCCATCAGGCAGGGAACGGCACTGGGACAATCGCTCACCTTTCAGATATTCATAATCTACCCGACACCATTGGAAGTCACTTGCTATGTTGAAAATGGTAAGAATTTGTGTTAATGTAGGTGTATGTGTAGAGTACAGGCCAAAAGTTTGGACACATCTTCTCATTCTATTCAATGTGTTTTCTTTATCTTCATGATTATTTACATTGTAGATTCTCACTGAAGGCATCACAACTATGAATGAACACATGTCCCCCATCTGGTGGATAGTAATCATACAATAAGAAAATTATTTATAGGAAACACCTGGAGTGCAGTCTGATTGACTTACTACAGGCTTATGAACCAAGGCAAATGCAACAAGAACAACATTGTGAGCAAACCTGCAAAAAAGGAGCTAACTTGACAGCAGCAAAGGAGACAACATGCAATGCAAATGCTAGCAGCCTGCTGGTTTTGATTACTGCTTTACACACTCATTCATGCATTCTCTTGATGAGCTTCAAGAGGTAGTCACTTGAAATGGTTTTCACTTCATAGGTGTGCCTTATCAGGGTTAATTAGACGATTTCAGTTATTTCACTTTTTTTTGTTAAGTACATAACACCATAAACGTGTTAATTCATAGTTTTGATGCCTTCAGTGAGACTCTACAATGTAAATATTCATGAAAATAAAGAAAACACATTGAGTGAGAAGGTGTGTCCAAATGTTTGGCCTGTACTGTATGCGTGAGTGTATTTGTCCGCTCATTTCTCACTTCGACATGATGAACAAATAACGTATATATGTTACGGTTTGATTTTGAAATTAATTTTAATTAGAAAATTGAACAGATGCTTTATGCGGTTTCATTAATCTTCCTGGCGTGACCTGCTCTGACTAGCTTTGTTCATGGAAAGAAGTCGACTATACTCAATCGCTGCAGAGTGTGAATGGACAGATCAGTTAACGTGGGTGCTGAGGGGGATTTGTGACACTTCCAGCCGCTTCATCTCTCCGTGTTTTGACTGTAACGCCCAGTGGCAGTCAAACTGATCGGTCAGAAAAAAGAAAGAAAGATAACAGGATGAGTCAGCAGCAACCTTTTATGGCTGCTGGTCCAGCTTGGTCTGACTGTACAAGCTCCTGACTGCTCCCGCAGTAGCCCTGTGGCTACCAGTAACCCTGGCAGTCAAAGTCATTTCAAAATCAAACTGTAACAAACAGATGACTAAACCGTTCAGGGGATGATGGCTCCCAATCTGTCTTACACATATGCGCTCACAGGCAAATACACATTTGTATGGCGTTAATCATTCCCAAGTGGCTGGTAAAACAGAGACAGGTCATTAAGACTTGACAGCAATCATAAACTCTACTTTATGAAATGTCCTCTTTCTTCTCACACTCACACACAGTATTTAGCTTTTATAAAAGGCACCACTTCACTGCTTCTTTAAACCATTGCCACTTTTTTAAACATTCTGCTCCGTCTCTGCATTACATACTCACCACTTTTCCTCCATACATCCCTTTTCGTTCGCTCCATCTCTCTGGCGAGAGGGCTGACAGTTAATTGGGGAGTATGTTTTAATGAGTTGGCCCTGAGATTCTATCTTCTCCTTTCATTAAGAAGGGAGGACAGGAGAAGAGTGTCAAGGAAGCAAAGGAGTAGTGAGCGAGAGCGAGAACACGGTAGGGGAGGACGCGAAAATCAGTCGATAGAAAACATCTAGAAGTTTTTAGACACTGCTGCGGAGAGTGCAGCCCTCTGCGTGTGTTTGTTTATTTGTTAATGAGCTAATCAATAGCAGAGGTTTGTAAGCCCAGCAGTGGGTCTGCTTTGGGAGATTACTTGAGGAGACACATAACTGGTGACAAGACTTGTTTGTCTACACTGCGCCTCTTGTTTTTCCAGCTGCTCTTATTCAACCAAAGTTGCTCAACTGAAGTTTCTCGGATACTAATTAGAACAACATGAACAGCATACGTCAATGTCAAGTTTTTATCTGCCAAATGTATCGATAATTGTGGACCTGCTACACAAAAGATAAACCACTACTATAAATCAGACAGTAATCAAAGTAAATATGAAAGAATAGTCAGTCTAACATTGATTTAGTCGAATCATAATTTTTCTAACACCTGGTGGTTCTTCATTTAGCTGAACACTGTCATATTTATTTTCCCGAATAGAATTTGTTTCATGCTCCCTCCCCTCACCCACCTTCAGTATTACCACAGAGAGAAACCACTGCATCATCTGTCCAATAAAAGAGTACCTTACTGGGTGGTCGCGGGGAAGTCACACACGAGCACAGAGGAAGCCACTACTCACTTGCCACCCACTCGCTTATTCGGAAATGAATCTAAGGCACTCTACCGACCATCATATTTTCATCAAATACTTTTTATGATCTTTTCTGCTGGAATCTCTGGTGGCTCTTTAGGATCCATGATCCTCATTCATCACAGTAGCCTGCCAACTAGCTGTTGATTATATGCAGCAGTGCAGCATTTTGACGGACAGTGTGGCTGTCCAATTAGGTGGATTGATTCTGGTTTGGCTGTCGATGGGCAGCTATGCAGCTTATTAATCCTACTGGTCAGAAGTTTTGATTGGTTACAAGTATATTTGGTCCTGGACCATTTAAGCTATTGTGGATTTCCTTTTAAACATCATAAAATATGGTTTCACATCGAGATAGATAATGAAAAATTCAATTATTTTAACAAAAAGTACAAAGAAATATCACAGACTAGCCCTCCGTTTTTTAAAATAAAAAAGAAAAATATATTATCACTGATCTACTCAAATCACTTCATGTACATTAAATAAAAGCTGCCAGCGAGCCTTTATCCTAAAACTGTCAGACTGACTTTTCTGTGACTGCGTAAAATGCCATTCAAAACCTTTAAAGAGGTAAATGTTAATATTGTGAAATACGGGCTGTGCCTCCTCCTTGAAACTTCTATAACAAAAAAATGAACAAATAGTTTACTTGCTCGCACAGTCGAGGTGTTTATCTCACTGATTAGCAGAGCCTCATAAATACCTAATCACTGATGGTAATCAGTCCTCTCACCTAGGGGTGAGCTAAAAATACAAATAACACACATGCTCGATTTAGACTAATACACACAAACATGTTCTGCACACTCTCCATATCAAAATAATCTTGGCATCACAACCATGCTAACATAACGTTGCATTAATCCATTATTACCTGACAAACAGCAATTTTGCACATAAACCAGCTCAGTATGACTAAGTAGTTTCTGGGTCATGCTGGTTCTTGTTTGCAGCATCATAAAAAGAACCCCACAGTTACATCAGACATTAACACCCACAACTTCTGATCTCTCACAAGCCTAAAAAGCGACTTTAACAGACTCACACATTTTATCTCCTGGCTGATAGTCTGTACAACTGATGAACAGCAGCACGGAGGTTCCAACATGAGATTCCTTTTGCCTTTGAAAAGAAATATGGTTAGATAAATACTCTGGAGTTACAAATCTTGATTATCCAGAAGATAAAGTAAATGGTAGAGTTAATGTTATCTGTACATCAATATTGGCACTTGCTGATTTCTTTTTTCCTGATGTGAAATTATTTTATCTGACTAAAAGTTTATGCATCATATTAATATGCCTGTCAATTAGGTTACCCTAATCTCAAAGCATAGATGACTAATGAACATTATTAAAAGACAATATACACTTCTCACAATAAGTTAGGGATACTGTGAAAGATTCATTGGATTTCATACATTTTTGGGTAATAAATATTAAACTGATGAAAATGCTGTTTCTTCTCATTCATCTCCCGAGCTTATTGTGAGTAGTGTATTTTTATTAGTGGATTGTATTGCGAATGTTAAACAGCTAGTGGAAATGTTGACCATCTGGTGTTTATTAAAAATCAGGGGATTCCTAGTCATTACAATTCATCCTCTGGGGATCTTGAATATCTTAAAGTTCATAGCAATTTGTCCAACACTTGTTGATACATATTTCACTATGGACCAATATTGGACTGATTGAGTAACACCATCATCCCCAGAGGCATGCCACTGTTGCACAAAAGCAATCCTGTTAAAGAAAATGAGGAAAAACAACTCTGCAACGTTGTTCATTTGAATGACAGTAACCCTCAATGGACCTCAGTGTATACACAGAAAGCGTTTTAGCTGGTTTTTCAGTCATCCGTCTCACACGTTCTGACAGAACAATCTATTTTCCTCCTTTTACAAGCAAAACTACAGTCAGTGTGCTCTACACTCGACACTGTACTTGTATGCTTCAGTGTAGACAAACAGACGGCGCGCTCGCTGCTGCTGCTCTGCTGAACATCCTGCTCACATGACGCTCCCTGACACGCCATTAGTATGCTATACTGGTCCCTGTTATAGCAACAGTTACAGCAAACAGTTTTTCTGTGAAGTGCGTAGAGGGTGAGTAAAAAAAAAATCTCAAATCTCCCGCCCTCCCAAAAAACAATTATTATAAGGCTCATGAGAGTGCAGTTGTATATTAGCTTGTAATAAGGAAGTATCCATATGTTGGTGGTTTGTGCTAAATAAACAAACCAGCCCCAAAGCAGGTAAACCTGGAAATGGATGGGGTAGAAGACAAAGATTGAAGTAGATGATGTTGAAGCTTCGATCCAAATATTTTTACTCTCCAGCTTCAGCATAAATCTCTCTCCATCTTCTGCCAAGTTGTACACAGGGATAACTGAATGAGAGAAACAAAACTGTCCAATTACCAAGTCATAAGTGAATTTAATGGGCTGAAGCATAAACACGAATAAAGGGTGAATAAATTGTTTGAATGACAAATAATGAATGTGTGAGAAAAAGAGAGCAAATGAGGAAACATGACAGTTGCAGGTTAAACAGCTTACACCATGGGAAGGGGGGATTTGGGTGCCCATGTTGGAAGGGGAATATAAGCAGGATTATCTGGCAACCCTGTTGCTGAGGTGAATAACATTAGAATCCTATTTGTAAAGACTTCTATCCTTCCTGTCCAAAATCCCTCATTTTCTCTCCACTTACTCCTGCTTCATCCTACAATTAGTCCACTTCATATTCTTATTACCCAGATTACACTCACACTAACGACTTGAGACAATGTTATGCATATTGTCTGTGTGTGTGTGTGTGTGTGTGTGTGTGTGTGTATGCCTTTATATGCGTGTGTGTGTGTATGCCTTTATATGCATGTGTGTGGGTGCTGTGTGATTGTCGTATTCCATTAGTAGTACAGGCCCCCCTGCTCCCGTAGGCCACCGGGACAGTGGAGAACACACTGAATACTAATACTGGAGGTGTTAGCATCTGTCGTGTGTGTGTGTGTGTATGTGTGTGCGTGCGTGCATCTCTGTACATCTGTATGCATGCACACCCAACAGGGAGGGAGGGAGGGGAAGGATGGAGGGCGTTGTGTGGTGAAGTGTGGTGTGACGGAGTGTGTTGAGATTGCAGTGAGTATGTGTGCACTTGAGTGTGACAGTGCGCACTATGCACTACGAGGGCATTAAGATTGTGTGTGTGTTCGTGTGTATGTGTTCTATGGCCACAGTGTGAGGTTAATAAATATTGACAGTGAATTATCTCTTCTGGCAGGGTCGCAGGTGCGTTCGATGGAGCAGATTGGACACAGCAGAGGAAAAAAAAATTGTACGTGTTCACAGGAACATTCAAACTCTGCTCCCATCATCTCCATTTCTTGTTCTCATCTTACTCTCCCTCCTACCTACATGTCAAGTGCGTTCTTGAGCAAGGCAGTAACGACCAGTCATAATCGTCTAGCACTTGACCACAATAATTACCCTGCCAAGATAATGAAGCTGCCTTCCACCCGACCTGTATGGATTCTCCTTGGTTTCTGTTCTAGCTAGAGGCACCTTATCATAACATAACACAGCCATTAACTCCTACTACACGCTCAGATCAGAGAGCAACAAAGATGGGAGGGGAGATAAACAAGACAATAATGATAAAGGGAGAGAAGAATAGCAGGATGGAGGGAACAGAGGAAGTGAAGGAAGGGGACAAAGAGGTAGGCGCAAAGGGAATGAAACAGGATGTTTCCACTGTAAAGCTACTTAGGAAAAGGATTTGCTCAACAGCTAGGGGAAAGACACACACATACAGGTTTTATTTAGCTCTCTCAATGGGTGTATGGGGAGCGGTGATCGATTAATGCATCCCAGCCCTGTGACATTGCCCAGTCATCACTCTCTCCCTCTTACTCTCTCTCACACACACACACACACACACACCCGCTCTACTCACATGGTACATGCACGTTCAATACACACAGCAGAGGAGAGTTTCTGTCGACCTAGTGTTCATCTCCCTGCATGGCTAAGTCTGGCACAAAGCTATAACGTGGCGTAATGGTGCATAGACGTGGATGTGGGAGATACAGTAAAAAGGACTCCTTGCAAGGTCAAATTCGCTACTAACTGAAGCAAAGAGATGGATATCAGCACCACACACAGGCCCTGTGCACACCTGCCACTAACATGTGTCCTGGGTGATCTGATCCCAAGTGGACACATCCAAGTTAGTGTGATGTGATATTTTTTCCCTTTCAACCTCCCACTTATCTAAGTTAATGATTATGGTGTATCATTCTCAATCATTCTCATTTAGTTTTATCTTCAATCACATCTAAAATCACAGTAAGTGTGCAAGTATAGAAGTAAGTAAAGCGGGACAATTCATTTAGTTTATGAGCAGCAGTGTTTCGCTGCGCATTTCTATTTGGAAATTTGATGCCTCTGGAGTGATAAAAGGTAGGGATGCACCGATACGTTTTTTTCTAAAGCGAGTACTGTACGAGTACTTACATTTGAGTACTCACTGATACCAAACACTTACGCCATTAAACAGAGTTACTTTGAATTTATTTTATTTTTCCATAGGTTTTAAGCATGTAAATCGTACACTGCTGTAAAGTGGACTACTTGCACGCTATGGTAGTGGTATTAGTGTTGATCGGTTTTATGAGTATGAATGCACAGTATCACACCTTTATCTGATACAGGTATCAGTATCACAGCATCCCTAGTCAAAGGTGCCTGACGTGGCACCTGTAACCACCACCTAACAGTGATGTCACAGCGTCCCTGAGTACACCCGTACACTACTGCAGTATAATGACAAGTCAAATCACTGCATGTCTACAGGATCCTTACCTTTTTGAAGAGCAAAGAGTCATCCATGTGCTCTGCATAGACTGAGCTGAGCCTGTACTGGTTCTCAGTGGTGATATCCATCTGGTAGCCGGTCAGGACGTAGCAGACTGTGCGGAACTCCTGAATTTTCCTTTGAAAGACCTCCTTCAGCCTTTGGTTCCTGAGCTCAGCACTCTCCATCTGTTTGCGCAGATCTGCAACAAATATAACAGTTAACATAAAAATACATGTGTCTGAAATACTGAAACCGCTCTGGAATATACGAATGATCGGTAGTTATTAAATCACTCTGCGTGTATATGTACAACTCAGATTTTTCACTCAGATTCGCCTACATGTGTAACTCAAGACATCTTCTCTGCAGAGCCCCACAAGTACAAGTTCAACCCACTAAGCTCATGCAGCATAGATGGACTCAATATCAAATATACACTCCCTGCAGCACTCCATCTGCTCACTTAGGGTCTCCAAATCACTATAATGCATAGAGTGCAGTGGTGACTAAAACAGCTGCGACTCCTCGCTGGGAGTGAAGAGAATCATGAAGTAGAGAAGCGGAATGGAACTTGGCTTTAATTTGTTGAAAATCAATTTGTGATAATTACTTTAATTTGAAGACTTGATTTGGGAAAGCAGAGAAATTGGTTTGTCTGAGCAGGAAAATGAGTCATTACAGAGGGAATTATTTACAATGTGTGTCTGAACCAAGACATCTTTAGTGAGAGTGCCAGTGGCGGCTCCAGATAATTATGCCTGGGGGAGCTGAGGGAGAGCTTGGATGTTTACAGCAGGGGCCAACCTTTTTTCTAAATATTATAGAAAATAACAACAATACCATAGAGTAGCATGTGCATGCTTCAATGAGCTGAAGACTGACAGTGTATTTAGACTTATGCCTATTAGACTGCATAATAAAACACCAAGTCCAATTAAACACAAGGCGATGGAGCTATGCCGTTTTAGGCAGATAATTAAGAGTTTGTAAAGTCAGAATTTAAACAAAATATTGAATGCGCTGTAACAGACAAATTAGTCGCTGTTACCTTCTTTCAACATATGTGTTATTGTGAAAGGCATGATTTATACAAAAAGACTGAGTCCTACATACTTTTGGCCTATTACATTTTTATCTGTCATTATTAAACAAGTAAATGGCAAGAAAGTATGAACATAAGAGTTTATGAGTGTGCCTGTCTTTCTGTCTCCTGGGTGACTGGACTTCCCTTCAGTGTCCGTCAGTGCTGATGAAGACCGTTTCAAGACTTTTGGATTGTGACAAAACTGTCATTGCATGACAGCTATCAAAATGCCCTGAAAATAGCTGGTAATTCTCAACTAACTGCATTAAGTAGAGGCTGAATAGATTTCCTTATCATGCAGAAAAATTGTACATGAGAAATTGGTATGTTAGGAGGGACTTTCACACATTCACACAAAAATATGCCATTGTGCGAGTTGGGTCACATCAAAATCAAAGTATTCGTGGTTAGAAGATTTTTTACAACTGTCAAGCTTCAACTCTAACAAAGATAGAGACTTCTGACATTTGCCCTTAATTGGTCCTCGGGTGAATAAACTTTTAAAAGCTGTCAAAAAGATTCCTCTGCTGGGAGAGCTCTTTATGGGTCATTCCATGCCAACTCACCTAGAATTCAGAACTTTTCCTAGTTCATGTCATGATTTTTGATGGCACTTGGAGCTTAATTGAATATTTTTTTTGCCTTTCGTTGTCTATTCTAGCGTCACCAATTGTTTATTTTTCCCTGGATTTGGTTGAAGTTTGTATTGAAAGATAATTTGCATCATGTATTATTGTAAATAATTGTCGCTGAATATTCTACAGTATATATATATATATATATATATATATATATATATATATATATATATATATATATATATAGCCTGAACCAAGAACCCAGAGGAATATTTTATATATTTCCTTGAAAATGCTTGCAGATAAAACTTTATATTACTCATTTAAAAGGTTCAGTAGACAAGCATTTCTTACACTTGTAACATAGTAGACAAAGCCAGAGAAACATGAACTATTTCATATTTTAAATTGATATCTAATTTATTTATTGCACTTGAAGTTTTACCATTTCCGATGGTGAATGTAGGAGTTTACAACTAATGTTAAGCCATAGACAGTGCATGGTGAAATATTTATGCACCATGTACATGGATATCATTAATTTATTTTGGATTCAGGGTTTAAATGGAGCACATTGGAAAGAAACTCAATTATCACTTAATATGAAAGAAAGAGGAACTAAAGAAGAAACAGACAGGCAAAACTGAACAAAGAGGAAATTGACAAGAGTGAAAGAAAGTGTAAAAACGGAAAAAGTCAGAAAATGAGAAGAGACATTCCAGAAGAGACAGTTTGGATGAGCAGAGTGCTGTGGTTCTCAGAAGACAAATTAGCCAACAGACCTCCAGAGATGAACTGCCCTGAACTCCAATTAAATATTTAACCCTGTCATAACTAAACTACCCCTTCTAACTCACTGTTATATCCTCACACCAAAGAGGACAAAGTCCTCAGTGGCCTCATAGATCAATGCTGCAATTTTTGTCTGACTTGGGTTTAGAATCCCAACCACAGGAGGGCAAAGATTCTATTTTCATTTTGTCAGTAGCCTAAAAGAACTGCTTCCAAAAAGGCACATAGATTACATTAGTCAAGCATGAGAGAACAAAGCAGTGTTAAAAAAAAAAAAAAAAAAAATCAGGAAAATCTGTCAAAATGTGAAGAGCAGAAAAGCACTATATTGCTTCCTAATGAAAAAAAAAATCAGCCTTCTTTCCTGCATTAATCTCAATCATTTGGTAAGATTTGGGTAACTACATCAGTAAGCGATGGTTGGCTGTGATGTAAAGAAAAACAGTTACAAACGTATTTAACCAATCCGACTGGTTAATCAAGGAATCTGATTCTTCAGCCTCTACCTTTATGAGTACTACATTCCTCAGGTTGACACCTAAAAGAGGAAAATAGATTGCAGTGACTAGTTTCTATGCAGCAACCATAATTTAAAAAAGATTTCAAGCTTAGCGCTTCGTTGTGAGGACTAGAGTGGTTATATTTCATTAAATTGAGCTATAGCTCAATGTAATGAGCCCTTTATGTGCATGTACTCTCTATGTCCTACACTGATGTGGTCTTTGTTGGTCAAGATTTATTTCTCCCATAGCGTTTGCTCGGCTCCTTATTTCAGCAGTGGCACCTACGTTCAGCTCCATAAAAAAATAATGGGTATGTGATGGACAACGGGAAAGTCAATGCGACTGGCCGGCCCCGTTTCATATATTATGTAGCTACTACGAACTAATGAGCCAATATGAGCCAGTGAATGTGTGTGTGTGTTGCAGATCTTACCCAGCACCTCCTTTGATGGCGGCAAACTGAGGCTGAGGCCGGAGGTATGCAGACTGGCATCGTCTTGTGAATGGACCAAAGCGCCTCCGTCCTGCAACGAGCGCACGAGTTCCCTGAGACGTGTCACTTCCTCCTGGAGAGCCTCCACTTCCTGCTGGCGCTGTTGCTTGGCAACCGCAGTGGGGTTCATTTTGAGGTGGAGAACTCGGGTTTTAACGGGATCATAGTCTCCCTGAGATAAGAGAAACCAAGACAAATCGGCAATATCAGAAAACCAGACTTTTTTTTTCCCCCTTACGGTATAAACAAGGGCAGGAATTTCACGAGGGCCATGGCTCTCCTGCCCAATCAAATTGGCCTTGTGCTCTTGAAAAATAATCTCTGCCAGAAGGCCACAGTGGCCTTGAGGTCAGTGGCCTCACTTAATTTTGCAGGTTTGTAGTCTTGTCTATTTTTTGTGTCTTCAGAAAAAAAAAACATAATCAGTGGGTTTGATTCAGAAAAGGAAGGAAGGAAACTTGTTGGCTAAATCTAAAGAGCGAAATCATAGTCACATCTCAATAGAGATATGCGGTTTCAATATTGGGATACCATTATTTGTCCATATCTGCCAGCTCTAGATATAAGCTTTTATTAAAATATTGTGGGAAACACTAGTGTAGTAGTGTTCTTTTAATTTAATAATTCAAATCTCTGACCCAAGTGCTACTTTTGAAATTAAAAGTCAAAGGTTTATGTTTAATTTATGGCCTCGGTGCCCTGGCTTTTGGTTGTTGTGCCCTCACAAAAGGAATAGCACAAAAAGCCAAGTGGCGTTGCACCTAAAATGACGAAATCCCAGGCCTGGTACAAACATGAGTTTGTGTAGAAAAATGAATAGCAAAATTATTGTCTGAATTAGTTGTTTGTTCCTTAAAAAAAAAAAAGAAAAAAACACTTTCAGTGCTTGTGTGTAAATATTTAGGTCTCTGGTGTTCCTGCTAATACACAAACTGTGAAATAAGCCCACCCACTCATCCTGTTGTGGTCTGGCCTCCTCTGTAGTGTTGCTGAAACCCAGCTGAACATAAGCCATTTAGAAATGGCTCTGGTTGTGATGTCACAACAGGATTAGTATAGTAACCTGTCCTGGATCCATGTAGCAGCTCCCTCCTTCGGGGATGATCAAATTTGACTTCTGTTCTGACCCCAACCATCCGTCTGTGTAGACAGAGATATCTATCTATCTCTATATTTATAGTATCCATTAATGAGAAGCACCATTTGTCATATAAGGATAATCATTTTATTTCAGTTTACCTTGGTGTCAAATGTGAGAAGGGCTACGCAGTACTGGTGTACAGGAGTACTGGCATTTATTTTTCCTATTAATCAATAAACACTGTTATAAGTGATCACTCTCAGGCCTTCAGAATGAGTGTTCCACATGAAGTTACTAGACACAAATACAGTTCATCAGTAAAGGAATTAAACCACTGATGAATGTCTGTGAAATAAAGTGGTGGAAACATTAAAAGCTTTAACAGACTTTCTTAAATCACAACACCAGGAAGAAACGTATGAAAAGCATCAGAATATATGCCAACTGTGATTAAGAGACACAAACGAAAAGGACGTGAGAGATGATGTGCGTTCATAAAAGTGATTTTTAACAAATCCATGTGTGACTAAAGAAAGCTTGTACAAATTTAATAATACACACTTTGTTGCCCTTTGGCATTAATCTGCATTCTTCATTTTTTCCATTTTATCATTTCAAATGCTGCTGAAAAGAGCCTTGAAAAATAAATAGCCATGTCTACAGTACATTCTTGGATCTTTTGAATTATGTGACAAAGAATCACTTTAACTAGTAAAAGTTACAAGGATATACACTTACACAAAGCAGACATGCTCTCTTGTAATTCATTTCAGAAGGTTAACGCACAACAGCAGTCCACTTGTTACGTGTAATGAATTAAAATGCAACTTTCCAACACTTTGACACCTTTTTTTGTTTTAAAACATTTCTGGGCGAACAGTGCATAACACAGATGGATAAAGTACTTTTTCAGCAATTTAATATTTCACATCATGGCCTATATCCACCATTTGTACAAATAAATGCAGAAGCCAACATTGCTCGATTGCAGCAGACTTACTGATAAATTGTTGTGTAGGAGAGGAAATTTGGAATTTTAAACAGCTTTATTACCAACGTTCTATATCTACAGATATTTATTTTCTGTGCAGCCTTTGTCTACTTTGTTTCATGCAGCCTGGTAAAATCCTCTCTAGAGACGTTACAGGGAGCATCCGGTGGAGTTATGAGCATCAGGCTGCCTACCTGCTTTATTTCCCAGTGTGTTCAAACTACTCGCAACAATAGACAATACCGTCAGGTGTGTAAACTCTACAACATTGGAAGGGAAATTTGGCACATTACACTTGGAACCCCACCCACATAACAGCTGTGCTGCTCATCCCAGAATTGCATGATTCTCACAAATGGGATATCATTCAAACAAGGAATTAACAAGCTTTCCAATGATATCAGATATAATGCTAATACTAGAGTAACAACGACCAGATGCAAAATTTCCATCAAATATTCATCTCATTACTGCAATAATACATACAGCTCTGGAAAAAAAGGAGACCACTGCATTTTTTTTTCTTAAATCAGCATCTCTACATGTATTCCAGCCATTTCATTCCAGCGTCTGTTGAATTCCAACACAAGACACCTCATTCTGCTTAAAGAGGTACCAGGAGTGGAATAAAGTCACCCAAGAACAATGGTAAAGACTTGTGAAGTGCATGCCAAAACGCATGAAAGCTGTGATTAAAAATATGGGTTATTGCACCAAATATTGATTTCTGAAATCATCTGCCATTTTCTGCAAATAATTGCTCTAAATTATTTTTTTTCATTAGGGATTTGGGGGAAATGTTGTCAGAAGTTTATAGACAAAAATATTCATTTTGCCCAAACACATACCTATAAGCAGTAAAATCAGTAAAACTGATAATTTTGCAGTAGTCTCTTATTTTTTTTTCCAAAGCCGTATGTTAAGCCGTAAATTAAATGGTTTCACTGATACATGAACTTCAACAAACTACAACCTGCTACTGTAAAAACGCCGGCAACAGACATGCTTTAGTAACGGTTTCATGATATATTGATGCCATTATTATAGATCAGCAGAGCCCAACAAGATTTAACCATAGCAGTGTATCGGTCACATAGACAAATACAATATTACATAACTCAGAATGGAGGTAAATACAGACGAATGTTCAAATATTCAACAAAAAGAAAAACTAAAAATAAAAAGTGTATACCAAAGCAAAAACAAAAAGAATCTTGTTTCCTGAAACCATCACTTCCACCTTTCTTATTTTGTTTACTTCCAACTCTATGAGGTCTGGGTAAATGAGAAGGGTCTATCTTAGCTTAATGCCAATATACCTAGAAACACACAAAAAGGAACACACACATGCACACACCAATCTGAGCTCTTGATTACTAGCTAAATTAGATTCTATATGCCCCCAAGCGACAGTTGCCAAATAAACTACAGGCAGGTGGGGAGAGCAAGAGGCAGACGAGCCGAATGAGGATACGAAGATGGAAACAGTGAAGGACAAAGAAAAATAGAACATGGTGAAAGCAAAGGGCGGATGGTGTATCACTGCCGTCAGAGTAGGGGGAAAAGGAACATGGAAAGAGGGAAAAATGCCTCACACGCTTATAAATAAAGCTTTGTATAATTTAAAAGGAACAGAGGGATTGAGCTTTGCAAAATGGGGAACAGAGTGTGTGTATTTATATCAGGACCATTTTCAACTGGACTACACAGACAAATGAAGTCCTGGTTTGTTTCCTATTTTCTTTCTTTTATTGTATTTTCTTTTAAAGCTGTGCTTTTGTATGTGGATGGTTTATTCAAGCATGTGTCTTTGTGCATACTATGATAAACAGTGAGAAAATGGAAGAGAACCAAATAGTGTGAGACAGATATGTAGATCAGAGCTGGAAATCCAGCAAAAAAAAATAAATAAATAAAGGGTACAGTCCTCAGAAGCCAGCAGTTCCGTCAAAAAACAAAAACTCTTTCAAACACACTTCCTTAAAATTAGGTCAAGCTAAAGACAAATAGAATAATTTGGCAACGGAATTCACATTTCACTTTTCGGATGCCTGTGCTGAGCTGCGGGAAAAGATTCTAATTGACTGCTAAACAGAAGAAAACAAAGGTCTTTATTTCTCTTTGGCATTAAAGCACATCACTTTCAGAATAAGCCAAGAAAAGGCATAATCATTTTAAGTGGTTATCTCTCCTTCTTTATACACACACACAAAGCCAAAATAGCATAAAAACAGACAGAACAGTCAATTAACAACAAAGAGACATGAGTGATAATGCAATTAAAAATGTCATAAAAATTTAAAAAAAATTTTGAGGGCTATTCAAAGCAGGTCGGGGAGAGCAACTAAAGGCTTCCTTTCCCATTCCAGTCCTTGCACTTAAAAGTGAAATGGAAAATCTTGCCTTTTTCAATTTTACTTTATACACAGAAAAACAACTGACAAAATGGAAAATAGAGTACCTTAGCATGATCCATTAAAATAAAAACATTAAAATCTAATGGGACGATTACCGATGGAGAATGGTGTGAATACCTTTCACTGTACATAGTCCACATGTGAAAGGACAAAAAGAAAAGAGTGCACTATAGCCCTTATTTATAAATTATGATTGAGTTCACTGCTGCGACAACAGAAACACACTAAATTTCATGATTTTCAAAGTGAATGTTCACAACCTGCTTAATATTACAGTATTTCAGTTGGCCTATTTTGTATGTGTGTACGTTTACATGCATATATACAGTGCAGCAAGGAGGAGTGCCATTCTAAGAGCCTGAGGCCACATATCTCTTATTCATAGAACAACAATAACAACACATCAAATACCAGGGAGCTGTTTTTTTTTTTTTTTAAGAGTAAGAGGCAGTGAGAGAGAGCGCAATAGTGTGTGTGTGTGTGTGTGTGTGTGTGTGTGTGTGTGTGTGTGTGTGTGTGTTTGTTTTGAAGTCCAGGGAACAATGGAAGTCCAACTGTTTTTTAACACAGCTGAACAAATCACTCTGAAACATCCACTTATATACTCAACATAGCGCCGACCACAAGGGACGCATGAGTCACGGATGGAGCAGGTGACAAACTACTAATGTGAGTGTGTATAATAACGAGTGAATGGAACACACAGTTTCTCTTCTGAGTCACATTGTCAAAAACAGCTTGGAGGTCCTTTCTTGATATTGGATTTTTTATTCTCTATCCTTTACAAATTGCCTATACCCGTTCTGACTGAAGCCATTACAGATGCATTTAAAATACTGCCATACCCTATTTTCAAAAAAAAAAAAAAAAAGAAAACCTTTTCTGACTTCACCCTACTGATAGTGGCCATACAGATTAGGATAATTATCTGTGAAATGTCTCCCAACATAGTCAAGTTTAATAGAATTTCCTTTGTGGATCAAAAACCATTGATAAATTCAAATAATGATCCAATATATTTCCAAGATCACCTCCTGGTCAATGCAAGTCTAGATAATGCACAGGGTTCAATATCAACACTTTTCATTAAAAAAGCTGCTTAACTTTATACTTTTATCTCAAAATTTGGTTGAGCTATGAGCTTTATTTGTATAGCAAAAGTACAGATCAAATGTATAGTATTTGTAGCTTTATAAAAGACTATCCATAACATGACACTGTATGTTTGGAAACATACATTGGTGGAAAACAATCACAACTACAGTGGATTTTTTTGTGAGACAAGCTGAGATAAGCTGAACACTGAATACTGTACTTCAATTCCAAATGCAAATAGGGAACCAGGGATCAATCTGGATGGAGGTTACAGTGCTCAAATGTACTTTCCTGCATGATAAAAATCTGAGAACGACCAGTAAGATGCTGTTTAATTCCCTTAAGTAGGACTCGGAGAGCATCAGGTTCCTGGGGAGTGTTAACATACAGTGAGCCAATTGGAGCCTGAAAACCCCCAGATGCAGTTAAGAGCAGTAGTAGTGATGCAACAGCATCCACTATTCTATGCACTAAGAGCATTATTGTTTGGTAATGGGCTTATCCCTGTAAGCAGGGCTCAAAATTAGCACCATTCACCAGCCAAATGTTGGTGAAATGTGCAAGTGGATGGCAGATTTGCTTCAATTTATCAAAAAAAAAAATATGGTAATCTATTGAGTGGATGGAAAAATTTGAACAATCTCTACCCATTTAACCAGGCGACAAATAAATTAATTTTGCACCCTGCCTCTCCAGGAAACAATTATATGGTCTTCTTTGTTAAAATCATGATTTAAACTCAGATACACCAACAAACTATGAATAATGTGTAACCATTTCTGTTCTGATGAGCAGCATGGCTGTGAATGAAAAGACTGCAAGATCTAGAGGTCAACATAAGATGGTCACCATTGGAACAAAAGCAAAATAGTGGTTCAAAGTCACTGTCAGAATACTTGCTGTAAACTGCAAAGTGCTACTGGGAAGTTGTACATAAAGTGACTGTACATTACCAATATACGCATCTGTTGTGAGAGTCAACAACAAGCATGTCTTTAAAAAACAGAATCTCCCTGTCTGTCTTCAATTTGTGAAGATGTCAGGCCAAAGAGCCTGACATCTTCTCTTCATCTTATGCTCTGCGACAAGGATCCAAGCCTTAGAGAGTTTATGTATATGCGAGAGGAGGTTCAGGTTGTTTCTAGAAAGTATCAAGGCAAAAGTCTGCTGAGCACCATAGGACTGAGTTGTATACTCACCTCTTCTTCCTCCTTTGTTTCACACATTTTCATCATGGAAACAAGGAGAAAAGAGCAGGGCAGGAGAATCCGTCAGATTCCCTATGGAATGTTCACCATGTCATCCTCTCTCTGATCCTACAAGCTAGTTATGTTCAACCATCTTCACCTGTATGAACCAAGCATTGGAGTGACCTTTTCCATGTATTTTGGTGGTAATTGGACTCTCTGTCTAGTGTGCCAGCATGTACACTTTATCACTGAAATAGGCAGGGAAAAAAGATTGGAAGTGTGTTTGGTCGACCAGATCAGATCATATATTGTTATTGTTGTATCTTCTATAATTGGAAAGCCTTTTTACTTCCATTTACAATGATGGCCCATCTCAAGATCATGCAATTGGGGGATGAGTGAAGTTCCAAGTGAAATGTGCTAAATTTCCCTTCCATTGTGGTACATTTTTTTTCTGTATTCTGACACCACTCATCCCCTGGTCTATACCATCCCAACAGTGAAGCATGGTGGTGGCAAAGACTGGGAGACTACTTAAAGTTGAGGGAAGGGGACATAACCTTAATGAAAACCTGGTCCAGAGTGTTTAGAACCCCAAACTGGGCCATGGATGTCTTAGGGAAAACCCTGTGAATGTCCATGATTAAACATAATCAAACATCTCCAGGGAGACCTGAAAGTGTTTGTCCATCAATCCCCACACAACCCGACAGAACTTGAGGGAAACTGCAGAGAATTTCCATGCCCAAGTGTGCAAAACCAACTGTGCATCATACCAAAGAAGACTCGAGCCTCTCTGCCAAGGGTGGTTCAACCAAGTAGTGAATAATGATATTTGAGATTTTCCTTTTAATACATTTTGCAAAAAATTCTAAAATTTTGGTTTTGCATGTTGGGATAAAGTAAATTAATAAGGGAACATTTAAATGGATTTAGCATATGCTGCATCATAAAAATTTTAAATAGTGAAGGGTTTTTAATAGTTTCTGAATGGTAGGTTTCATTGGCACTGTCATTACTGACATTTCTCTCTAGACCTGCAGGCTGAAGGGGGATGAGGCACTCTTTTCTGACATCTTGAATCATTTCACTGATTTACTGGAAAAGAATGGAGCAGCACTGCCATCATCTCTCCTGCTCCAACATCATAAAACTGATATGAGCTTTATTCAGAAATGTCATGATTTTTTCTTCCAATGCACATGACTAGTTACATTCTAGACTTAAAGAATGATTGAAAGAAAGACAAAAAGAAGCTCAGCATACAGTAACAACAAGCTTTGTAGTGATACAAGAATGCTTACATGAATTAAAAAGTAGAATGGCAAGTGGAAGGCTAATGCGATGTGGGACCTCTTCCAACTTCTTCCAATACTGGAAGAGGCTTGTGCTCCTTTGCTGCAGTTATCCTTCAGCCAGTGTGTTCAGCCAAACCAGTATTAGAATCAGAACCAGAACATGCTGTGAGTTTTTAGAAAAACACTCATCCAACCTACAGTATGCAACAGCCTCACTCATTTAAGGATTTGGCAGCGATCAGTTTCAGCTGTACACTATTTAGGATTATGACATAAATTTTAAAACAATAAAATGACTAAGAGGAGGTACTTTATAACAATGTTTTGTGATAATGTAATTTTAATTAGAAGGAACACTGGGCAACCCTCTCAAGTTATTTATTACCTTGGCGAGAGGAAGGGGTGCGGAATTGCTTATTAGTTTCATTTGAAAGGCCCATTTTGAACAGGTTTTCTGGGTATATTTGAAGTTTTGTCCCCCCTAGCAGGATATATTTGTGGTTTGAAGTACCGAAAATCATCTTAATATAGTTTTACATCTCTTCTCTCAAGCTTCTCTCAGGAGTTCTAGAAAGAACAGGTCGTTTTGGGTCTAACCATTAATATTAATGAGCTTCTCTTTTGAGAAATCAGCTGAACTGAATGGCTGGAGGGGTGGGGGATGACTGTAGTTGTGATATCACACTCGTTTTATGGCACAGTTTCTGAAACTGTGCTGTGTGTGTTTCTCTGTGGGTGGAGAATTTAAAACATGGGACAGTATAAATGGAAATTAATTCAATTATCACCTTCTACTAATATGGGTGATTTCACAAATACTAGTTCTAAGGTAAAACGGTGGTGAATTGCTTAAAAAAATCATCATCTGACTTTTATAAATATTGTGTTTAACATCACATTGTCACATGTCACATTTGCCTGTTGTTTAGGAAAGCAACAATTTGATATTCCTTGCTAGTGCAGTGTCAAAGTGCAGGAAATTTCAGTCTATCCCGTCTGCCACAATATTATTGAAAGAAAAATATCTAGGGGGGAAATATCTCAACGGCTGCTGGCCACATTGCTGTAAAACCCAGTGCAAATATTTTATTTTTTAGCTGCAATATCAGTGAAACAAAACCAACAATGTGTTGCAGCCTTTAGGGAATGCATTCAGGCTTTAACACTTCAGTCAAATTTTCACGTACATTTACACCTCAAATTACATTAATGATTTCTAAAGGTTTTGGTTAATGTATCTTTAATTAGAAAGACCACAAAAACTGGTCAGGTCTTTAAATATATAAAACTGCCATGGACATGCAAATATTAACATGACATCACTACCACAGCAGAAGCAAATCTTAAGACTTACATTACGACTGGAAAAAGTCATTATCCGGTCTATAAGCATGCTACGGTCATAGCAGAATATCAATATCTTTTTCATTCAGTAACATCTTTCTATCTGACAGTAATGCATTATGTTGCAGTAGCTCAGTATTGTAAAATGTGGCATGCCCATGTTAGTACATGCATAACATAGAGACTAAGTTGATGCAACCTCTTGCAACAGCAACAATTATCTCCATCTAGACACAGGCATGACAGCAAGAGCAAAAAAGAGAAAGTTAAACAGCATTCAGTAGCATTCGAGTTTTTGTTGTCTGTGGTGCAAGAAATTGTTGAATGTAAACAAAAAAGAAACTATAAATTATGGAATTACATGGGACTACAGACGTATTTGTTCATTGTTGTTAGGTGCTAAATTCAAAATAGATAGCCAGAATATGAACGTCCTCTCCATGTGCTAAAATAATTTCTACCCAGAAAGAACAGAATCCAAACCACAGTGGGGCTACTTAAGAAAAGATTGAAAACACAGAGGAGAGCCCTAATGCTGGATTGCAAACAACATTGTTAGTAGAATACTGCAGGTCATTAGAGATTACACTATCAGACATATTTATAACAAATATAAAAACATCCTTATTATACCAATCAATCAACAAAAAAAAGAAAATTAAATCACTCGACAATCTTTTAGACATTCTGTTCAAATCAATTTTAACCTAGAAAGGAATAATTTGTCAATTTTTGTAGAACTAGTCTGTATCACTAACTGTGACTGAAAACTAATAAAGCCTCTGTATCTATTGTTCAAACAGCCAAATGGGTAGGAGGAAAAAAAAAAAAAAAACTCTGGTACACAGGACTTAAGGTGTTCATGTTTTTGTCACCATCAATATTGGATGTTCGGAATAAACAGATAATCTAGCAGTTCTGAAAAATAAAATTATAAAAGCTTTGCAATTCTGCTTCTTCCAAACACAATATCTTAGATCTGACATCTCATTATGCAATAATCTAGCACCAACAGCAGTAACCACGTGTGGAAAAAAAAGGGAAAAGAGTTTCAAACGTGGGTACTTTGATTGTTAAATAACCTTTTTGAAGCATAGCATCCAAACATATAGACGACATATAATTGTGTTTTTTAAAGCTGTGGCCACAAAGACTTCACAGACTACAATTTTATAGAAATTACAGGGTCTTCAGAGTCTTCAGAATATGTCCAAAAATATCAGCCGATACCAGTTCATTGCAGATTGCTAATGTCCAAGCCCCAAAAACGCCATGTCCACAGTTAAGTATCAGTTTTGGGGTTATGTAGAAACAGTCAGCCCTACATGGTTTATCTACAGGATCTATAGGATTATTTTACACCAGTAACATGAAAAATTGAAAAAGAAATAAAAGAATAATAAAAAAATAAAATATAAAAACGTTTCTTCACTATAAAATAATTACAAAAATCAGTCAAAATATCATCATCATCACCGTCTTGAATGTACTTCTTTTTAATTGTTACTAAAATTGTTACTAGACCTGAGTTGCTGGTAATCAAAGGTACTCTGTCTGATGTAAAGATCAGGCAGAAATTATAGATTTAGTTGCAGGAATCAGATCGATGAGTTGATAGAATGAAAAATGCCATTCTCAAATTATTTACCATGATATTCTGCAAGTCATTCTCATTCAGACATTCACTACTTTCAGCCACTCATCACTACAGTTGATTTATTAGAATGTAGAGGTCTCATGGTGTGCAGTAGACCATGGAGGAGTCATAAAAATTAACTCCCAAGAACTGGTCTAATCCATTGACCGTGCAACCTTGAAACCTGTGCACAGACACACACACACGCCTATGCACACTCAGCTGTCAATTGCCTTAAAAGTGATGGTCATGCCTGAGAACACATGGATTCCATTCATCCCACAGCTAAATGGAACCAGCACGCTTGCCCACACACATTTCATTAAAGCACGCTGGTAGGTTTAGTTTGGCATAGTATGAGTCAGGGGAGTTGGAGGACTTGACTAAGAGACACACACACACAGTCAATTTAAAAGGAAGAAGGGATCAGAAATAACCGAGGGAGTTAGTTAAGTAACTTCAAAAAATGAAAGTAGCTGGATTAGATGCACATTCATGCATTTGTATTTTTCATGCATATGAGTAAATATGAGGTAGATACCAACCGGGATTCATTGATTTTGTTCCCAGCTGACACTGAGGCAGGTCTACTTTTATTTTGATGATATCACTATCCTCCCTGCTACTGTGTCCATTCCTAATCCCTTTAACCAATAAAGGAGGACTTTAAACCAGCCACAGGTGCTACAACTTTTCCATAGGACACTGCTGAAATCACACCTGGGTCCAATTGTGCTTGAAAAACTGTCAGATATGGGAAGTGTTTCTGTGAATCAATCTGCAGTGTCATACGGCTGCTGCCCTTGGGGTTATTAAATTGGTTCCTTTGTGCCAGACGAGTAAATCAATCACAGAAAATAGTTGGAGGGACATCTTCCTACCTGTAGGTTGTGTCGTTCCAGTCTCATCTCCAGAATGCTGTTCTGCTCCTCCAAACGCTGCCGCTCCGCCTCTAAATCTTCAATTTTCTGTCTGAAAGAAGCATCCAAACACACTCAGTGACTGCTTTATTAAGATCTCCCGTCTAGAATAATGACTATGCACATTGTTGACTTCGTAGATCTCAGATACGATGCTGGGTTTGCATGATTTACTCCACAGTAAGTATATTCATGAATTTTTCATGTCCCTACTTTTCAATTGGTATTCTTTGTAACAGGCTGTGTGTGCTGTGTGTGCTAACTACCTGAGTATGTTGACCTCCTCTTTGGCCACTGAAGAGTGGCTATCATTAATAGAGGATTGCTGCTTCTTCAGAGACTCCAGCTCCAGCTCCACCTGGGGGAGACAGAGAAGAAAATGGGTCTGGTGCACAACATAACTACATCAGACCACCTTTGGCCATGTGCCTGGTGAAAACCTTTTGACTGCAGATTAATCCTGTGGACTCTATTCCACGGTGCCGTTATCTTCTCAAGGCAGACATCCAGACAAACAGATATGTCCTTTATACATCATTAGTCTACGGCATTTCATATTACAGAGTCCCAATCTTTATTTTTCCTCTAGTAGTCGTGATTTTGTTAGTCTCCCTCTGATTTTGCACCCCTCTCTGTAATTATTCCTTATTTTCATTTGTGCATTTTCCTCTTTCTGACAACTGTCTTTCCCCCAGTTTATAGTCACTCCGAGTCTTCCCAAAACAGAAAAGTAATTACTGCTGTACCAGACAGGTGGATTTCACGCGTCAATACTCATTGCCATGGCTATGTTGATATCTCCTTGGCAACAAGGAACCATGAAAAGAAGGGAGATCTCATTTTGTGGTCAGACTACCGAAAACAAAGCAACAGGCTACAAGTCATTTTCAATAGAAGGCGGCAACTTGAAGCTACAAAGAGCAGGGTTTTCCTGCAGCAAAAAAAGAAAACATTCCCCATCCCCACATATATAGTAGTATATCGTCTCTCAAAAACCACACGCTAAGATGTTAGCCAGTTTAACTGCTACTTTATTCCTCATGCTAACACAGGCCAATGTCAAAACAACAAACTTCCTAAGAAAAGTTCATGAATGCTGCATCTTTTCTTTGTTCACAGAAGAACTACACAACACACTAGCTGCAGAGTCTTACTCCAAGATCCATTCACAGACCCTCAGAAAATCCCAGCACTGTCACAGAACAGAATCTGGACCTAAACTCATTTATTTATAAATGAACACACAAACCTTAAGAGCTCCCCCCTCACTGCCACCTCACCTAACGAATTTCCTGCAGGAAACATTGAAACTGATGCCCCACACTTGCAGTGATATGTTACTTATTAAAGTTGAGTCGGCATCAACTTCTTTCACTGGTCCAATCATACGTTTTTGTTTCATCATTTCCAATCCACTTCTTTCGACCCGCAATAGCTGGTCTGTTCTGTCTAAAGAACTGGAAAAAAATAGATTCTTGCCTGTTACCCGTGTTATTTAACCCTTCCCTCTTCATCTACTGTAACAGTAAAAAAAGAAATGCAAAGCTACAAAATATGTTGTTGCCATTCAATATTCACGTTACATTACCATGGAATTTCTGTATAAATGTTGCTCAACTGTGGATAAGTTTATCTTTCCCTGTTTCATAAAACATCATAAAACTAGATCATAATAATAATTAGTTGTAATTTACCACACCTTGGAGTGTTGTAGAAATTTGAAGCCAGTTCAAATTTATTTGTAGTGTGTCATGCCCTTCATGCAGCAGTAGGTGTTAGTTTATAGCTTCATGTTTCCTGCTCCCATTGAAAATGAATTGAAGCTTGTTGCTGTGTAGCCAGTAGTGTGAACACAGCAATAAAAGGAGTGAAGACACAAAGACAGTCACACAGTGTAGAAAGGTTGAGGTCACACCTGTCAGCTTTCTAAAAAAAATCCTTCTGTAATACCATATTTTATTTGTCATTTAAAAAACCTGTATTATCAAAATATCTGTGAAAATGATGCACTTTAAACTGACTGAACTGACAGATTAGACTAGAAAAAGAGAGGTTACAAAATTACTATTATGCTTCTTGTCACTTGTCAATTATTGTCACTTCAGTTGGGATGTAATAGAAGGTGATTATACTCAACACAAGAACACTTGATGTACTACTAAAATTATGTTACTCAGCATGTTAGTCACAGAGGTATTAGTGTCTCTTCTTTGTTTTCCTTAACATGTTTTAATGTTCATTTCATGTTTATTGCAATGCTCTTTGAGCTGAATGTCTGTATGGAAGCTATATAGATAAAGTTTTTTTTAATCATCATGAGTATCAGCTTATATATATGCACAGTGCACCTGCCAAGATAACAGTCATGACTAAGAAGGCACATAAAGCAGAAAGTTCAGAGGTAAAAATATGGTCATAGTATGTCTCTCAAAAATTGATCTTGTGTCAACAAATATCATGTACAGATCCAAACAAACAATGAACTGATCCTATTTAAATGTATTGTGCGTGTATCCAAAGCTTAATATATTACATAAAACTGTACAATAAACTTCCATCTCAAACATTTTTTCTATTTTCTTGGACATGAATGAATTTTCATTAGGGTTGTATTTTACAGACAAAACTGTTAAAGATGTATGTGAATGTACATGTTTTCTCACCGTTTGCAGCTGCAACTTGAGAGTGCCCATCTCTTCCTGTGCTTTAGTTAGCTGAGCCTGAATCGAAGAACAGAACAAGGCAAAGTTACGTGCAAAATACAATACAAAAATGACTTTCTGTCCATGTTTCTCTAATATACACTATTGACAGAACAGAATTGAGTATGTGCTGGAGCAATATATAAACCAGAATGGACAGTTTATTTAGAATTTTTGGGAACCACAACAGCTTTCTCTGATATCTCAGATATCTGTTCATTTTTACACACACACACACACACACACGCACGCACGCACAAAGAGCAGCATTTACAGTTCTTTTAGTTGCACTCAGTTCACTCAACATGCATACCAAGCTGGTAGACACTCAGGCAGTGCAAATCAGTACTTTGCATTCAAATGTTGTTTGAAAACAATGAACCGGGTTATAGGAAGATGAAGTATGATACTCTAAAAATAAAAAAAAATATATGTATTTGTGTATGTGTGCATGCAGACCTCCATCTCTGTATTGTGGTTCTGTGTCTTCAGCAGTATGTCCTCAGCCTCTCTGAGGCGTCTGTTGAGTTGAGGCGTGTACTCAGTGGGTGGCAGCTCGCTGTCATAGGACTCTAGAATGGCGCGCATCCCATCACGCTCCTGTAACACACACACACACACACACACACATTAACATAACCCTACAAAATGGAAATCCTGCTGTATACATAGAGTCATGACAGTCATTACATAATTCTGTGCCATCGAATAAGTAATGTCTGTGTGCGTATGGGTATGTTTGAGCTTCGTCAAAGCTCTTTGATGTTATTGTAATTTTTTGTGTTACTTGTGTATGTGCTAATATGACAGACTAATATGCCTTTGTAAATGAGGAACAAAGTATGAGGCAGCAGATGGCAACAAATATCTTTGTAGACAAAGGATACACAATAAATCAGAAAATTAAATCAGAGTCATGACAGAGAAATATTTTTGCAAATGGAGCATGTACAATTATGCTCCTCCATGTCTTATCTGAGAGAAAATTAAATAATTTAAAAGATTCAAATGATTTTTTTTCATATGTAATGCTGGAATGGAAAACATGTCCTTGACACTGTATCCAGTCCAGTAAATCAATGCACCAAGTTAAACCTCCTCATGTCAACTTCTTCACAAGTGTCACTCAGACTGACATGGCATCTCCAAATAGCTGATGACTCTCTGTCAGTCTCTGTCTGTATTCTTGATGCTTGTGTGTTTATGTTCATTTCTCACATGCAAAATCATGCATGTCTTGATATAAACCCAAAAACACAAACTAAAAAGTATCATAGACGAAGTCGGACACTTGCAACGCTTCTTACAAATTAAAAAACTGTCAAAAGCTGTCAACAGAGCTTGTGGGTGATGGGGCAGGAAAAGAATAACTGGAAGCTGACAGACACATCATGGCATAAGCAGGATCAGAAAATATCTCTAAATACTTGCACAAAAAATGGTCTATGTCAGCCTCTCAACTTTGAATAACAAGTCTACATTCATGGTTTATATGACAATTTCATATAAAAGCAAGTGTATTTTTAAGAGGTGATAAATGGACCAAGAACGTTTTAACAGCAGCTTCAACGGTATCAGCCACTGGTTAGGAATATGAATGTTCAGTGTTAAAATCCATGATCCATAGCACATCTGCAAAGTTCACATGAAAGAACAGCTTCTAAGAGTAATGGAAATTATTACATGTAATTCATGTGTTACAGAGCAAGTTATGTGTGAGAACAATGACAATTGTTTAAAAACTGGAAAACCTCCTATTTATTAACCCATTTCATGCATATAATTATAGCAGTTGAATCACTAACAATCATGTTATGTATCAAATTTCTCCATTTTGTAGTCTTTTCTTTGCATAAAAAAAACACATTTTAATGGCTATAATAGTTTCCATTTGCACAAACAAACATTTCCATAAACACAAACCTATTTTTACCCTTACAAAATTCTTTTTGGGGGAATTATTCTAGAGACTTTACTGATGAAATAAATATACATGTCAGGGCTGGAAATCATAATATTCTGAATAAAATGACCTCTTTCTGGGAGGGTTTTTCTTCACCATGTTCTCAGGAGGAAGGAGCAGAAGTTGATGACATATTAGAGGAAGCACTTGGAAACTTAAAACCTTTTGTCTAAGTTGTCTATTTTCATGTCATTAGATTCAAAATATATAATGCTGTATAAGTAACATACATTTAAGTATAAAATGTCAGTCAGACTTAAAAGCTCATATAGGCTTAAATGGGTTAATGTCGGTCAAGAATGTTGAACTGAGGTGTCTCTTTCCCTCCCTTCACTGCTCTGTTCCTCTCTGACTTATAAAGCAAAGCAAGCAGCACTATGTAGCAATCAGTGTAATCATTTCACAAAAGTCCAGGCTGTAAAAATCCAGGCTGCTGAGGACCATTCTTAAATTTGGAGGGTCATTGAAAGCTCAAAAGCGTGATGGCGAGGCTCAACTCACTTAATAAATACCAGCTCAGATTTGTAGCTCAATGTTTATTAAAAGCTCAACAGCATATAATAAATGTTGATTGCCAAGTATTGCTGTCTTTTAAGAATTGCTTAAAAGCCTTTGTAAAGGTAAAACTCTATGAATAATGGGCTGCAATTGCCCTGTCAGATTAGCTCATAGGCTAGGATCTGAAAACAAATTATCCTAATCAGATTCAGCCTGTAATTTGCCGGATCAAAACCAACATAATCAATTTAAAGATGCCCGAGTCTGGTTCATTTAAAAACACTATATATATTATCATCCTTAATTCAACTTTATTTGTTTTGGCACCAAAGCGGCATCATTTGTCATGCAACACTAGACTACTGCCCAACAGATGCTGCAGGAGCCTTGGAAAGGAAAGAAAGGGAAAACAAACAGGAATGAACAGAAGTAAATACAAAACAGGTACAAATAGGTTTAGAGGTCAGTATGTGTTTCTGGATGTTTGCAGCCAATCCGTAACAGTGGGGCCTTCAGCTATTTACAGTCTATTAAAGCGCAAGGAAATTTACTCAATCTAAATCAAAAATCTGTCAGCTCGTCTGATAAAAACTCATTTTTTAAAAACACACAAACAAACAGAATGGAAGGACAGACTGATAAAACTATCATTACAGTTTTCATCATCTTTTTTTTTCTTTTTTTAAATTGCTTTTATGTCAACTGTGACCCAACGAGTCTGTCCCAAAAAAAGTGTATAAGAAACAAAATGCCTGAGCACGCCAAGTGTAGCCTTTTGGCGAAGAGGGAAGGATTTATATCACTGGAATAGATGAAGAACCTGAGCTGTGTGTCTGAGTTGAATTTGTTCTCCTCTCCGTGTCCTTAACTGCTTTCAAGGTGCAGCTGAGCAAGGCATTTAATCATCATTGATTTGTGGTGGTGCTGGAGATCTGCTTATGTCAGGGCCGAGACAAATAGTCGATTAAACAAGCAGTTGATCCATACAAAGTTAATTGACAGCAATTTTGATAACAAATTCATCGTTTGCAGTCATCGCTCAGCCAAAACTGTGAAATATTTCTGAATTCAATATGTGAATGAAATGTGAACACTTGCTGATTTTTCATTTTTATCTCTTGGTTGGTCTTTGAAGATTGAATTACAGCTGAAGGACTCAGACAGTTAATCAGACTCTCCAGGAAATATGAACCCTCAAGAACCAAACTAGTGACTAAAAGATCCTTTCTTGCTGCAGTGCTTTCTTTGCCACTGCATCTCAAGACTGGCAAAGATTAGGCAAATTAGTCCAATAACGGATTAAAATAAACGACAGCAGCACTTGAAACACAATTTCCACAGACGAGGAAACAACACAGACCCATCATATTGGTCTTTGTCTTTACTGTGGTGTGACTGATTCTTGAAAAGATCTAATGAATGAAGGAAAAGGGAACATGGAGAGGATCAAAAAGAAGGTTCGAAACACTAGAAAACCGGTCTTAAACACAGACAATGTGCTGAGTGTTGGTTATTTCTCCATTACAACATATTTGTTCACTGGCTTCTTCTCTCAACATGACTTCCTCTCTCTTATTCACTCACCACCTCTCCCTCCCATGCTTCCCTTTGCTCATGCTCAGCTTATTCACACAGGCTCTCTCTTGCCCTAGTTGGAAAGCCAAGATTTCAGTGGATTTAATGTCAGAAAACATTACAAGAAATGTCCACCCCTTGTCTGAATGTATGTCCTAATAATTATAAAGTAGCAGCCAGTGGTTCAAAATTGTGTGATTTAAGCTCTTAACTTCAGCTGCAGAATTTTGTGCAACATCACAGCACTGGAAACTGTTACCGAACTATCGGAGGGCACAAACCCAGAGACAGAAACATTTTAGATACCTGGGTACAATTCAAATATGACAGAGGAACATAAAGGGACTGAATTTGGCTCCTAGTTCCTTATATCAAAATGCAGGTAATGTTCCCGTGTTTCTAAAAGGTTTTTATACCACTGGGAAAGTTTCTGCTGTGAAAACACCCTCAGAAAAGGTGTAATCTAAAGATCACTTTAGTGTCTGGAGGGAACAATATATCATTAGTAACATCCCCAGCATATCTAATAGATTAGTCTATGTTGTAGATTTCTTAGAATGATAAATGACTGAAAGACAAATGAAAAAATATATATATATATATATAAATGCGATATGTGCAGTTGTGCATTAACATACTCGGAAAGTCAGTTAGCTTAATAAAGCTTTATAGATATTTGGCCGCTCAGAATCCAAATATTCAACAAAAAATCTCTTAGTAAATATATAAAGTCAAAATGTTTTAAAAAAAGAGTATTCAACAACTGCAACTGATATGTTTTAATATACATTATGACTGTAGGACAAACAACAATTAATCACACCCCTGGAATGCTCTGGGTAGTTGGTCCAAGTTATATTTCCAGTGTGCCTTTAGCCCTGCTTAGCGATGGTTGTGGGTGTGTACAGTATGTGTGTGTGTGTGTGATCTGTGTACTAAGAGATTGAGCATGTTGACCTAGGGAATTGCACACTGAGAAATCAATATCAAAGGGAGGTCTACTCAGGAACTGCTGAGCTCCAGGGAAACAAGACAGACAGATGGAGGAGTCACATGACATTTACTGACCAATCAGGCGGGAGAGAGAATAAGGGGAGTGATTAGGAATTCTCAGCTGGCCGTAAGATCAAAGTGTTCTCCAAGTAAAACTCTGGGATTGGGTGATGCTGGAAAGGTTGTATCATTGAGCGTATGAATATGCGCTGATGTTTCTGTATTTGTGGGTGTGTTTGATGGTCGGGCACCTTGGTTAATAACAGAACTCTCTTCTGCAGCCGACGGACAAGCGAGTCCTGCGTCTCCCTCTTCTTCTGCTCCTCCAGGGTCTTGCTGCGCTGCTGGGACAGCTCAGCACGGAGCTCAGCCTGCGAATGCTCCACGCTCCTCACTCTGATGGAGCAGGATAAATGAATAGGTGGTGAACAAGTGAGTGAGAAGGTTAATGACAGGGCAGAGGGGGCAGGGGGAATCAGGTCGATTAGAGCTGAATGTTCAAACACTGAGGGGGAAAAAAGCACTGCAGAGTCAATTTAGTATAATACTCCTTAACAGACAACTTACCTGATTGACAGTGATTTGTGCCAGACCTGATCAATGGGTCCATAATTATACCAGAGGACAATAATTACATCACATGCTCCCTTCTCCATCCCCTCCCACACCTCCTCCATTCTGCTGTTTCTAATATTTCATAATGAGCCCAATAGGCTCAGCAGAAGGGAGATGCTTATTAGCTAATGAAAGATACCTTCGCTGGACTAAGATTTTTGCTGTAATATAAACTCATGCTAGCTGCTCTGTCCTCTTCTGTCATAGGAGGCAGACATGCGGCCATATGGAAATTTCTTATCACGATTATTGTGACCAAAATTATCATGGTTATCAATATCATCTAGATATTGTTCAAATGTACTGGATTCCTTAAACCTCTATTGCATACTGTTGCCATATAACAATTATTTTGTCTTTATTTTTATGAAAAACTGTGATATAAAACTGTGTTTATACAACTAGGTGTGAAAAAAGAATGGTCCGAAAAAGAAAAAATATCCAGTGAGCGGCAGTTCTGTGGGCGGAAATGCCTTGTTGATGCCAGAGGTCAGAGGAGAATGGCCAGACTGGTTCGAGCTGATAGAAAGGCAACAGTGACTCAAATAACCACCCGTTACAACCAAGGTAGGCAGAAGAGCATCTCTAAATGCACAGTACGTCGAACTTTGAGGCAAATGGGCTACAGCAGCAGAAGACCACGCCGGGTGCCACTCCTTTCAGCTAAAAACAGGAAACTGAGGCTACAATTTGCACAAGCTCATCGAAATTGGACAATAGAAGATTGGAAAAACGTTGCCTGGTCTGATGAGTCTCGATTTCTGCTGCGACATTCGGATGGTAGGGTCAGAATTTGGCGTCAACAACATGAAAGCATGTATCCATCCTGCCTTGTATCAACGGTTCAGGCTGGTGGTGGTGGTGTAATGGTGTGGGGAATATTTTCTTGGCACTCTTTGGGCCCCTTGGTACCAATTGAGCATCGTTGCAACGCCACAGCCTACCTGAGTATTGTTGCTGACCATGTCCATCCCTTTATGACCACAATGTACCCAACTTCTGATGGCTACTTTCAGCAGGATAATGCACCATGTCATAAAGCTGGAATCATCTCAGACCAGTTTCTTGAACATGACAATGAGTTCACTGTACTCAAATGGCCTCCACAGTCACCAGATCTCAATCCAATAGAGCATCTTTGGGATGTGGTGGAACAGGAGATTCGCATCATGGATGTGCAGCCGACAAATCTGCACCAACTGTGTGATGCCATCATGTCAATATGGAGGCCATTTAAAGTAATAAAAACATTCAAAAAATTGTAACCAATGTAACCAATATGCAATGTGCAATAGAGGGTTAATGACTTGAGTTTTTATCAATACCACAAGAGTACTTTTCATTATCAATTAAAATCACAATGACATTTTATCTGTCTTCCTTTATTACACTATTGATTTACTGACCAGACCTTGAACACATCATGACCTTTAACGCCTCGTTTAACTAACTTTTACTAACGTTAGCTCTCATCCTGCTGTTTTTAACACTGAATTACTAGTTTTTTAACTAATGGAACTTGTTATAAAGTTGGGGATTGTTTACCACTGCTACTTTTAGATCCAGCAGCAGCAAGAGTTGGCAGTTGGAGTTTTTTTTAACTGGAAGGCAGTATAAAATAACGTTACTGCATTTGGGTTGAAGCTGATGCTTTCCATGGTGCTGAACTGACCAAATGAGAAACGAAGCAAATGAGGCGATTTAATTCTCCTTCATTTAGTTTAACGCTGTTTGGCTCATAGGTGGTGATCATTACTCTGACTAGTAACTTACTGCCATCTGCCAAGCTTTGGAGGGGGAGGAGGAGGGTGAGGGGGAAGGGAGGGAAGGGGACCTGCATGTTGATCATCACCGGCTGCGTCTGTTGCTGCTGACTTTGGTTGATGCAGGCCAGTCTGATGGTATTTACTGTGATTTCAAAGCTCAGTAATTGAAAAGGATTATCATGATAATTAAATGGGCTGATATAAATAATCAGTCTCTATTACATCACTAGTAGAAAGTGAGATTTTAATTGCTTATTGATTATATAAAAGTTCAGGTGTTTTTTGTTTTTTTTTTCAAAATGGCCAATCCACAGAAATGCACACAGCCTATATTCAGAATCTGTGCTTTAAAACAAGCTGCCAGGACTTCCCTGAAGTTGTGAGGTCACAACTATACAGTCCAGCTAATTTGCAGTCAATCAAGTCAACAGAGGAGGGGATTATCAATATTAATGAGGTGTGTGATGTATTGTTGTAGACTTAACTAGTGGCTGAGACAGCAACACCATTCTGTCCCAAACCAGCCAATTAACAATTCCCTACAGCTGCTTAGTGGCTGCAGCCTGAATGTAGGAGGATGATTCAATATAAATCTATATTTATTAATGTTTGTGATTACTTTGATTGGATCACAGTCTGTTTTTTATTTATTTTTTTTTATATATAAATATTGCACTAATAGCAGGATTCCTACAGGTTTCTTCAAGTTAAATTCATGTCAATTTAAGACTCTTTTAAAACCATTTATATAAAAGGTAATACCTATTTCACAGACCTACCAGCAAAGAAAATCTTTTTTTATTTGATTATTTATTTCTCAAACAGTCCTAAACAATAAACATTGAAAATATATTATATATGTAATGCAACCAAGTTGACAGTAACATTACACTATATCATGATGTATGATGATGTTGCTAAATACTCTACACTCTATGTGGCCACTGCCTTGAAGAGATATTGAAGAAATTACAAACTGTACAAATTTTGAGACCCAGATATCAAAATTCAAGACTTTTTCAGGTATTATTTCCAAATTCATAAAGTCATTGCTTTGAAGACTTTTTAAGACTCTACATGAACTCTGTAATAGCTCAAAATTATTTTAAACATGCATAATTATGAGTCAAATAACATCACATTTTCTTGAGAGAGGACCCCCCCCCACCGCAATCAGAGCACCTCAGCCCTTCAGAAACCAAGGGAAAACCCTGCAGAGCACACACACACACACACACCTCCCTACAGACACCACCCCAGCATAAACAGGACAAGTTTAATTAGTGAATTTCCTCTCTCTCACTCACAATCTCTCACATATACACACACACACCAGTGGTTACTGTCAGGAGTGCTATCAGAAACAGGACCAGTTTAATTAACCTTGTGACAATTAAGGACTTCTCAGAGATACGCTCTAATAGATACATGGGGGGAAAATGCAGGCAGACAGAAGGAGACAAAATGGTCTAAAGGCAGAGAGATGGGGGATTTTGTGTGAGTGTGCTTTACCGGCTGTTGAGTGTGTAGTTCTGCTCTTTCAGTGAAATTTCCCTCTGCTGGATCTGAATCACCTCCCTGGACAGATCCTCTGGTTTCCTACAAACAGACGGAGCACGGAGCAGTCAGCGTACACATGTGAACGCACGCTCACGCTCGCGGACACCACACCATCAAATATCAATACGACAGAGAGCAGAAAGGACAGAGAACAGATGAGAACGATGGCATTTTTCATATCGTTTTGTTAGGCGGCCAGTGGGGAGCTGGGAAATAAAATGACATGAGCAGCGGAGGGAGAGATGAGGAGGATGATAGCGGGCTAAATACTAGCCACAGTTCTACAAAACAGACTCGCTCCATTGAAGACTGACGGGGCACAAAGCACACATGTACACAAACACACAATGGGAAGGCAACAATGCAGAAGGTCACATTTTTCGGAGAGAGAGAGAGATGCACTGCATTGCATCCACGTTCTAAACTCTGGAACAATAGATCCACTGAAAAATTGCCATTATCTCGTCATCTCTTATGAGATGGGCATAAATTAGGGGAGTTTAGCTCAGAGTTCTACTCATGCGTCGTCCTTGCAGTTAAAATTTCACAGCTGAAAAGTGACATAATGGGATTGGGTGTGGTCAGAAGGGTAACAGACCAGATAGTTTAGAACTGTAAGTGAAGCACTGCTTTACTGCCACTAGAATAGAAGCAAGTCATTAAACTTTAGGTTTCACTGGAGACAGTCTCTGCTCTGTTTGAGTCATTTGACAAATTAGGTATGTGACAGGGAGAGACTGCGATGTCAAGATTACCATCCAGACTGGAAAAGTATGCCACATCAAAGTTGGGTGGCGTGGATTTATCATCGCCTCCCCTGGGCTGAGTGGATCCTTGGGTGTGGGAGTAATCCCATGACTAAAATATAAGTTCATGAATCATATGATGGAATAACTTCAGTATGGTACCAAAAGTAGGTAGTTCCATGTTGCCGTGAGCGTAGAGGGATTAGTCTTCTCCTGAGTTTAGATGAGCAGTTTGCCTGTGTATTGCTGTGGGGTTTGTGGAGTTTTTTTTTTTCCCCAGGTCTGGAAACAGATGTTCCTATTGATGCTGCAAAGACAGTTTTGGTTGCATATTATTGGGTGAGATATGGTGAACTACTTCTCTTGCCGTAACCATATCAAGAGTAACCACAGGATTGTGTTTATGCAAGTGTAATTTTGAGCACACTTGAGAAATAATATAAATCAGCAGAATTTAGTCCAGGGCCTTGTTAAAATGTTGCGGGTTCAGTTTAAGAAAATATTCGTGATCAGATGATCGAAAACCTAAAGATAAACACTCAGAGTTGTGCATATGTTTTGAGACAAAGGGTATATTACACTTCTACAGACATAAATTTATCCATGTAGTCATCTATAAATCAACCTGCATGTTTTCTAAAATAGGACAATATCAACTACTCTAAAATCAATGGCATCAAGTCATTTTAAATAGCTTTTGTTGAGAAAAAGAGATAGTTGCTACAATTAACCAATAAGATCTGAGCAGCATAAGATATGTTCAATGATGCAATTAACCTTTTGCTAAAATATAGACAATATATAGAGCATAGATAAAACCGACTAATGCTGTCTAACCATGTGTCTACATCAAAAGTCTCAAGTCAATTCCATGTTAATCAATGCAGCCGTCTGCATGGCTCCATGCAGCACACGTCTCAGCTGCATCTCATGCATGCATCCACTTCACTCACACACCAGGTCTATATTTTTCCCCACAATAAGTGCATAACTACAGTCGTCATGTATTAGGTTTTGATGGCAAAGACACGGGTGACCTATGCTCAACAAAGAACCCGATCGATTCTGTGCTGACACACACGTGGATCACTTGCTACCGTTGCTGCTTCTCTTCCTCTGATGCTTTTTGTCTAGTCACAGGTGATGCTCATTATTGATTTATTGTTCTCTGATTATTTGGATTATTGTTCAGTCCAATAAACCTATAAAATGCATGTCTCAGCTTCCCAGAGCCTCTGATGACTTCTGTAAATGGCTCCAAGTTATCCCAAAAATATTGAACATTGACATTTTAAAGGTAGACATTAACATTTATTGGCAAATTTGCTTGATAAATGACTTCCAACAATAAATTGATTATGTTTCTTATGTTTAAACTAAACTGTAATGTTCTTGTTAATCTTATATTACTCCAAGACAGACTTCATCATGAGATTGGCAGCACAACACAAGACGTAATGGAAGACTGTCAACTATTATTTTTTTGACTGGGGTAACAGGAGAACTGGTTACAAGACACAACAAAACCTGAATGAAGAGAATGAATCCATTACCGTGAAAATATTATTTCCAATCAGTTCCATCTTCATCATCAGAAACCAGACGCTCATGACCCAAATGGTCCTGAACCACCCATTAGCTGGTGAAACCTTAACCGAGAAGGAAACCCATTACCAGAAAACCTCATCGCAGATTTTCATTTTGCTTTTTTTGTCTCTCCTTTCAACACAGTTCCACATGATGGTCCACATCACAACAGGCTAATTTTATTTTTAATTGTCAACCACATGGCTACAGGCATAAGCAAACACAACGTTATCAGACTGTGTAACAGAAGGATAGGAAATAAACAACAGCAAACAGCCAACTGCTGGCAAAAATCAAGCTGCGGCTTCAAGGCTTGTCTGCTCCAACAGACAGATACATTGATTGTTTCTTTCCACACCACTAATGACCACCCCAAAATGTCCAACGACAGAAAGAGCCACAGCATATAAAGTAATGCGAAACAATATCGTAAGCATCGGTAGCTTGCGGTTGTGAGAAATGACTTACTGGGCAGCAAAATTAGCAAATCAATAAGACAAATAAAAACTGCTGTGTCAAAACAGTACAGCCATTATGAGATCTTTCATATGTAATGACAGACCAAGAAGCAGCATTCGCATATGCTCTAACAGGCAGCTTTGTTTTGTTGTTGATATGAAATCATACACGTACATTGATTTCAAATTGTTTTATAAATTATACCATTTGTCAGTTTTGTCACCCATTTTCTCTTCCAAATAACTAGTTTAACTATTGCTCGTTTCGTCCCTCTGAGACAAACTTTGACTGAATTAGATACCTGGAAAGATCCAACACAACACAAATTATGAAATGTCAGCCTGCCAGCATATGAGAAAAATTACAATTTCGCACTAATGCAAAGTCAATACCAATTCTAACCCAGCGCTGTTATTGTTGTTGGTGTAGTAAAGGTGAACAGATTGCCACACCCGACAATTAAGTTGGACATTTAATAAACAGTTAAAACAGCTTGAAGGAGTTTCTAAATGTTTATTTGCAAGCTACATTAACCTTTACTTTAGATTAGAATGAGCCTCAGCTGCAAAAGGGCAGCCATATGTACAATGTGGTCTTTATGCATCCGTGCTAGTGAGAGCCGCGGCCGAAGGTGTTGTGTGTATTTTTGGGATGTCAAAGTCACTATGATCATTGTCATGAACATGATATCTCAGGAAATGCCTGGAGGGAATTTCATTTCCTCGCACAAATGTCCACTTAGACTCATGGTGGATCTGATTAGAATTTGTGGTCAAAGATCAAGGACATTGTGACCTCACAAAACACGATTTTGGCCATAACTCAAGGATTTATCTGCTAAGATTCACATAAATATCTAAGATAAAATGGTGAAGTAACATTTTATATCAATAGGTCAACTTAACTGAAATCATAATGTTCTGCATAAACACTTTTCTGGCCATTATTCAACAGATTAAAGTCTATATTATAAATATTACATAAGTCTAGACAGATATGGACATAAATGCAACTTGACAGTTTGGTGGAGGCAGAGAACGGTGAGGTGGTATTTCTAGATTGTTTTTGTTTTGTAAATCAAGAGCATTCAGGCGTCCAATGATTTGGCAGTCTGTCTCCCACCTGAATTATGAAGAGAGTTTCAAATTATCAAGTCAATTTAGCCCAGATTACAGCCTGGTCGGACTTAAATTTCGAGTAAAATGATTGAAGGCCCAGCCATATTCTTGTGAACACTAAACTGAGGATGTTATTTTACTCCCGTGATCCTCTCTGAACTGAAAATTTAACAAACGCTGTCAGGTCCAAACGAATTACATAGGATTAAAATGAAAGCTTACATGAGGAAAGGTTCCCCTTCATTTTGTAATTATACAGCATGTCTACCTTATTCTTCCTGCCCTGAACGTTGAACAGACTTTACATACACATACATACAGTAAAAGACAAAGAGGATATGACTGTGGATGTGTCCAAGTAAACATTCTGTTAACATCACAGCCACAGTTAATCATAGAGAAAGTGGTGTGTGTGTGTGTGTGTGTGTGTGTGTGTGTGTGTGTGTGTGTGTGTGTGTGTGTGTGTGTGTGTGTGTGTATAAAATGGACAAGGCCGCAGTGTTTATAATCTGTCAGATCTGCTCCAGTTGCCTGAAAGGAAACCTGCAATCATTCTCCCATTACCAGTTTTGACTGGATGCATTGAGACACATTCAAGCACACACACACAAGCAGATATAAGACACACACACACCTCTATACATGCTGGTGGAATCAATTCACAGTGATGAGGCACATTTGTTTGGAGTGACCACAGCTCCACCTGGAGGCCTTTTTTCTTATTCCATATATTTAAAAAACATGCTATGATGTAACTTTTAAATACACAGACATGCATAACAGACACACACAGACACACACCTTATGTTGAGTCCAGTAGACTGTCCAAGGTTCTCCCAGGACTGAAGCTTTTCTGCCAACCTCTAAGGAGTAAGATTAAGAGACAATGAATAATCCAACAACAGGAAGCCCATAACGTTTGTTTGTGACAGCAAATGCAGAAAAAATAACATTTCTGATGCTGAGAACACAAACTGATAGTTAAAATATTTTTTATCATCAGTATAGATTAATTTCGTACAAAACATAATAAAAGTGTAGCAAGTGGAGTGAAGTAAGATATTATAGAGTTGAACAATAAAAATATGTCAACTGTGTATGTCAACTGTGTATATATGTATATATATATATATACACTCACCGGCCACTTTATTAGGTACACTTGTCCAACTGATCGTTAACACTTAATTTCTAACCAGCCAATCACATGGCAGCAACTCAGTGCATTTAGGCATGTAGACATGGTCAAGACAATCTCCTGCAGTTCAAACCGAGCATCAGTATGGGGAAGAAAGGTGATTTGAGTAACTTTGAACGTGGCATGGTTGTTGGTGCCAGAAGGGCTGGTCTGAGTATTTCAGAAACTGCTGATCTACTGGGATTTTCACGCACAACCATCTCTAGGGTTTACAGAGAATGGTCCGAAAAAGAAAAAATATCCAGTGAGCGGCAGTTCTGTGGGTGGAAATGCCTTGTTGATGCCAGAGGTCAGAGGAGAATGGCCAGACTGGTTGGAGCTGATAGAAAGGCAACAGTGACTCAAATAACCACCCGTTACAACCAAGGTAGGCAGAAGAGCATCTCTGAACACACAGTACGTCCAACTTTGAGGCAGATGGGCTACAGCAGCAGAAGACCACGCCGGGTGCCGCTCCTTTCAGCTAAGAACAGGAAACTGAGGCTACAATTTGCACAAGCTCATCGAAATTGGACAATAGAAGATTGGAAAAACGTTGCCTGGTCTGATGAGTCTCGATTTCTGCTGTGACATTCGGATGGTAGGGTCAGAATTTGAATCTTTGGGCCCCTTGGTGCCAATTGAGCATCGTTGCAACGCCACAGCCTACCTGAGTATTGTTGCTGACTATGTCCATCCCTTTATGACCACAATGTACCCAACTTCTGATGGCTACTTTCAGCAGGATAATGCTCCATGTCATAAAGCTGGAATCATCTCAGACTGGTTTCTTGAACATGACAATGAGTTCACTGTACTCAAGTGGCCTCCACAGTCACCAGATCTCAATCCAATAGAGCATCTTTGGGATGTGGTGGAACGGGAGATTCACATCATGGATGTGCAGCCAACAAATCTGCACCAACTGTGTGATGCCATCATGTCAATATGGACCAAACTCTCTGAGGAATGCTTCCAGCACCTTGTTGAATCTATGCCACGAAGAATTGAGGAAGTTCTGAAGGCAAAAGGGGGTCCAACCCGTTATACCTAATAAAGTGGCCGGTGAGTGTGAGTTTATATATATATATATATATATATATATATATATATATATATATATATATATATATATATATATATATATATATATATATATATATATATATATATATATATACTGTCATAGTGCTGTCATTTTAACGCGTTAATTCGATTAATTAATTACATCGCAATTTAACGTGTTAAAAATGTAATGCATTTAATTATGAGGATCAATGGTGGCAAGCCAATGCTTGCGCATTTGAATTTTGGCACATTGAAGGACCCGTAGTCTTCTCGGCCGTGTTACATCACCTGCACCGGCAAATTAACAACAATAACTGACATGGAACAGACTCAGGAGGATAAGACAAGTGCCTCTTCAGTCACTGAACGACAAGTTTATTTACAAAACGAACAAAGACGGGACGATAAATAACAACAAAAAGGAGTTCTCTGACCACCGGAGCAACTCCAGCCTGACGTAGCGTTTAAATGTGAAACATGATCAGGCAAGTTAGATCCTGTGGGTTTTTGATTTCAGAGGTTGATATTTAAACCACAGATCCTCTTTTGGGGTTCAGGTGTTGTTCCTCTGATTTTTGTTAACCTCTGGTAAACTATGTCATGTTCTCCTGACTTACCTGCTGTGTCAGCAGCAGATGTGGCCTCAGTGAAAGGCCTAAAGAAATGTCTGTTGGCGTCTTGTTCTTCATTTTGCCTCATTTAGAGGTGTGTTATAGTTCTAAGTGCCTATATGAGACAGCCTTATTTTATTCCAGAATTTTATTTATTCAACTGAATCACTGAATTTGTATTACATTTTTGAATAATGCACCTGGTTTAATGTGCTTGACCTTAACTTTTGGATTTAATTTATGAAGCACAGTTCACCAATAAAAAAAAAATTGGATTTCAGATCTTCTCTTCTTACTGTATTCAATTGATTAGTCAGGCACTACAATTTTTTAATATCCTAGAATACAAATTCTTTATCAGGAGACCTTTAGCAGATATGGAATTAAAATGTGATTAATTTGATTAATTACAAAATCCTATAATTCGACTTTTTTAATCGACTGACTGCACATATACATATATATATCCAATATCACGCAATTTTTGGCTTATATATATATATATATATATATATATATATATATATATATATATATATATATATATATATATATATATATATATATATATATAGCCAATATCACGCAATTATTGGCTTGCCAATATAGCAGACTGTGTAATGCACAATAAAATGTCACGACTACATACCTCCTTTTCCAGTTCTATATTGACCATCTCCTCTTTAGTTTTATCCATCCTCTCCAGCTTCCTCCTCAGCCCCTCGACCTCTTCTTTCAACAGGCTGCAGTTCTTTCTGTTCTCCCTGGGTGGAGTGAGGAGAGATTGAACAGAGCAAAAACGTAAGACAAAATTACTTCAAAGCTTGGGACTCAGTGTTTGATGTAGGAATGATGCATTTTTACATTATTCCTTACACGATTAAAAGTAAAATAACTTTAAGATGTACTTTTTACATTCTCAGTGTATGTTCACCGGAGACTTTGTACATCACACTTCTGTTAATTTGCTTCCAAACTATTTGTGATGGCAAACCTGTGTTATTCCCACCCCTCAAAATCAGATTTCCAATGAGCATCGACAAATTTTTCATGTTAAAATCTATTTGACCTGAGAAAGGCATTGTCATCTCTGAGGCGCTTTAACTCCTTTTCTAGATCTGGAACCCGGGCCACCTCCGACTTAACGGTCTTTGCAATGGCAATGTCTTGCTCTTGGAGGGCAAGACACCTCTCCAGTTCCTGCCAAAAAAAAAATGAAAAGAGAAATCAGCCTAAAAATATCAACAGTAGGGCTGGACGATATGGACAAAATCAAAATCCTTTGATATTTGTGACAATATTGTCAGGATGACAATTAGTGCTTTCGCCAAATATTTACACAATGATTTTTTTATTGAGTTTGAGTAATATACAGTCACATCACTTATCCACAAAAGGTGGGGGCAATTTCTAAATCACTTGACGTCCGCAGATCATATTGGTCCCATGTGATTAGGACTTAAGTGTGTAAATAAATAATAGAACAGCTAGAAGAGTCTGTTAAATTCAGATAATTACATCACTTGACCATAATGCAGCCTTTTAGAACCAGGAAAAAACTGTGTAACCTTCTAAATTTATGACAATATCTGGCCTAAAAATATCAACATAATATTAATATTTTGCCCAGCCTGGGGGTGTGTTCAGCCCACTATAGGAAGGAGTCAGTGTTAGTGCATTGGTTACACAATTTATCTATACTACCATCCCCTGAGAATGACATTTGGTTTGTTTTGTTACAACTATTTTTGTTACAACTAGTGTAATTCTGGTTTATTGACCTGAACATGTGATTTCAGTTGGATTATAAAAGATCAGTTGGTTAGAAATGAAAAAGTCCACCATGCATGTAACATACCTTAATCTTGATGACGTGCTCTGAGCAAGAAGACTGGGCAGCTTGGAGACTCTGGCAAAGCTGAGACATTTCCTGGTACTTCCTGATTATAATACAAATACAGTCATGCATTGTATTATGCAGAGTTCCTGAAGTTTTGTTTTGCTATTATTTGTCTTAGTGTTGGGGGTCTGTACCTGCGTTGTAAATCCAACTGTTCCTGCAATTCCTGGTTTTCAAGAGTTTTAGCAGAAATGGTTGAGTCTTGGTTCTGAATCTTCTGCTTCAGGTCTCTGATCTCATCCTTCAAACAACTGATGGTCTGTAAACACATCATACAGAAGAAAACCAAGATAAAGTAAGAGACATGTCCAAAGTAGTACAAGTATTCCATATGTGAGGGAGACAGAGTACCTGGTTAGTGCTGTTCAGTTTAGTATCTCGCTCCTCCAGTTTCTTGTGGAGAATCTCCAGATTCTTACAGAGAGAACGATTTGCATCCAGCTGCTCTGATAGGTTTTTAGCTGCCTCTGTTTCTCTGTCCTCCAACTTCTTTATTCGCCCCAAGAGTTCCTGGTTCCGGTCCACCTCGTGCTGCAACATCAAAAGTTGAGAAACAGGATTTAGTTCATGCGAAATTCCCTGAATGGTGAAGAAACACGATCAATACCATCATATACCATCATTTGACATACTCCACCTGTCCAGCATCTGTCCAACTGACAGATGCTGATGTGACAGCCCAGAGGTCTGATGTGGATTATGTTGCTGTAGGATAAACTCCTGACTAACTAGGTCTAGATCATGGGGTTCTGCTTAGCTCTAGAGCTCTAGTCCTAGAAAAGACCCAGACATCAGGCTTCATCCATGCTGATATACAGACGGGGGTTAATTAACCAGAGAAACTTGTGGCACTTGTAGGAAATGTTTAAATCAACTTTCCACACTTTAAGTTCATTACTGCAGAAAAGCTGTAAGTCTAAGTTGTTAACTATTACTTGATTCTTGAAAATTGATATCTGTCTTTTTTGGGTCAATGGGTAGTTAAGTGATTTTTGTACCATTTAAATGTCCCATATTATACACTTTCCTATTTTTTATACAGAATTTTGACATACATCCCTAACAAGATTTTAAGTACCAAAGATCATCTCAGTATAGTTTTACACTTCTTTTCTCAAGCTTCTTTCTAAGCCTCTCCTCCTCCTCTTTAAATGGCTGTAGGGGGTGTTGGTGGTGACTGTATATTAGTGACATCACAACTTCACGTAAGTCATGACTGCTTGTTTTAAGGCACAGTTTCTGAATACAGGCTGTGTATGTTTCTCTGTGGATTGAGCATTTTTTAAACATGGGACAGTATTAATACAGTAATATATATATATATGGGTCTAATAAATCTATGAGGTATTGAGGTATCTATGAGGAATTAAACTGCTTAAATGTCAATAAAAATGTAAAAATGCATATTCTAAAACTTTTGAACTGTAGTGTATGTGAGACCTGTACCTCAAAGTCTCGTGCACTATCAGAAGCAGCTTTCTCTAGTTCAAAACGAGCGCGCTTGTGACTCAGCTCCATCTGCTTCTTCTCCTGGTCCAACTGAAGGTAGCGATTCTTTGACTGAACCCTCTCTGCTGCTTCCAGCAACTAAAAGGGACGACAATGCAGTCAGTGCCAAAGGCTGCATGTTACTACTGCTGTCATACAGTTTCCTGTTGATGGGGACAGTGTCTGTATAATGTTACCTCCATGCTGCGTTTGTACTGAGTCTGCAGGTTTACACTGGAATGCTCCGACAGCCGCTGTGAATGATCAGGGCCATTGATGAAGGAATTGAAGGACTTCAGGGTTTTCAACACAGTCGTGTCGTCTTCTAAATCCATGTTCAGGGTCTGGTTTGACATTAATGCAAACAAAACTTTAGCAGAGAACTTTTAGCCGCATGCTACTTCACTTAAACCACTGGCAGATAGTTTATAATAGAAATTATCCTATTGCATCATGTTACGGCTCTATAACTCCAACCATAACATTAAGGTTCACCAGGTCAGCGACATATACAACGTGATGTTATTAAATGTATATCAGCGAGATATGATATGCATCAGGTTAATAAATACATATTTGAGTTAAATTTGTTTAAGCTAAACTAACGTTAGCTAAAATAAATGCTGCCCTCACATTTAACCTTGTAAATTAGCCTTAGTTAAAATAGTTCTGACACTTTTCGTTCCTGTTTCCCTGTAATTTGGCAAACGTAGCTTCTGTTAAATGTTACTAAACATCAGGCTAACACGTGAGTAACGTTACGTTTCCGACACTATTCAGAGTTTACAGGAAACCTAAAAGCTTTTATAACGTTATTTAAGCATATGTCCTTCTCACCTCAAAGCTGGCTTGTTTGTGGAGAGGAGCAGGCAAACTGTAAATAAGTTATCTTTGCTCTGCTAGCTTGTTAGCTGCTGCGCAACTTTGAAATACAGAAATCCCTCCAGTTTACGTCGAATGAGATGTGTGTATGTGTAATCTCACGTGACTTCAAGACATATCGCGAGAGCGTCAGTTGGTTGTGCGCAGAACCTTTGCAGAGCCATGCATTTAGAAAGGTTTGGAGAAATGAATCCAGTTTGTATTGTTTAAATACAATTCATCAAGATGAGAGTCTATAGAACAGAAGCAACATTTATAGCTGTAGTCATATGCAAGCATACAAAGAATGTGTGTTCATTGACTCCCACAAACACAGAATAAAAGAATAAAAGGGCATTGGATATTAGCAGTAGCTATACATGCTGTGATGCTAGTAATAATTAATGAAATGAACAAAAGAAAAATTAAAATTACATTTTAAATATTTAAATCAATTAACAGAATAGCTCCACTGTGCTGTGAATGTGGCGAGTGCAAAAATTAAGTGTGAGTGCAATAAATCATTAAATTATAAAACAGTGGAGATCAAACACAATCCCACAATATTTAGTCCATATCAAGTAAACACACTTTGCTTCAGAAAAAAAATGTAATAATCAGGCACCTCTGTGATGGTGTTGCATAATGGATGGGAATCTTACATTAAAACAATAAAAACTTTTGCACAGTACTGTATATCTTCAGACAGGGTCAGAAGTAATCATGAAAATTAACAAAATGTCCATTTTTCTAAAGACCAGCTTTATAAGGCAGATTTATATGTTTTCATTGTGTTTTTCACTGGTCCCATAAGGTGAATGTGAAAACCTGTATTAATCCTGTATTAATCCTTCAGTGTAATTACATGGTTTCTCCCACAGAGAGCAGCACTGCTGCACTCATCACTCTGCATTTACACAGCGTGACAGAGAGGAGACCTGGGGGTTACATCAACGGTCTTGTCATACGTACAGATTTACAGGCATCTTTGCAGCTGTTTTCATTATTTTTTTTCAAGATATGTAGGAATTATTGCCAGAGTGACAAGATATAAGACCATTGGTGATGTTGTAGTCAGAAGCATTAAAATAAATGTTGTACTGAATCGGCACACATTACCACAAATTATTCTCCTGATTTCAACCTGATTAAACAGCCAATAACCACTTTGCTTCTGGTTCAATGCCTCAATGAGCCCCACAGGGAAATTCATCTTCTGCAGTTGACAGCCACAGCACAGCGCTTGAGGTCCAACTCCAGTTCTGTGACAGAAGTGTTGTGGCCTGAGGCGATGGCCAGACTATTGCTTATTCCTAGCATGCACTTCTATCTTAGGAGGAAACTGGAGGACTCGGAGGGGATGTGCACATACAAAGAGAGGAAAGAGGAAATGAACTACTAGAAAAACTTGTAAAAGGAGAGTGGTCACCGCCGAGTCTCTGTACCGCCAAAACAAACAAAAGCATAGAGAACAGTTAAATACACATGCAGAGACTTCATTACCTTATTGGCAATTTTGGATGTGGCCGTGCATCACCTCATCGCCTCCCAATGCAACTAAGCAATTGTGACAAGCTGGGAGAAGAGTAGATACAGGGAGGGAGCAACACTGTCACCCTGGGTATTAACTGGCGGTCTTATCCAGAGCGGTTTGAAGCGAGAGAGCAGAATCAGCTTCAATAATTAAATCACCACACCAAGGAGGAGAGCCCATTGGAAAACAGCAGCCTCAAACAAGGTCGGGATTGTTGGCCGCGCACGCCAATATTTATGAAATTTATGAGGAAAAAAAAAAAGAGGGAAGACATAAAACAAATGCTAGGGGAGGCCAGGGACAGCGTGTTTTTTTTAAAGGTTGGGCGAGATTCAAGAGGGAGATGGTAGAGGAGTGTGAATTCGTCTGAAAAGGTCAGACGGAAGACATGTCCTCTTCAGAGTGACATAAAAGCTCCCGTTCTCTCTTTCACTGTCTCTTTCTTTCTCATCCCTTCACCCCCAAGAGTATACTGCCTGTTTCATTCCTCTGTTCACAAGCCCCCCTGACCGAGACCTCTTGTCTCCTTTCCTTGGACCTCCATCTTCCTTGCTTACTGGCTAGTAACACTTTTTTTCTTCACTGTCTTTCTTTATTGGTCACAGTCTGACTCACTCGAAGCCACCCACCCCCCACCCCCCAATCTCCACCTGACCCTGCCCTCCTGAATGCAGCATTCTCTGTAACATAATGTGAATGCACAAAAGCCCACATTCAGAAGCATGCAAGCACCCAGCAAGAGAAGTGAATTGGCAGAAGAGCCTGCAGATGTGCCCTTCAATGCCATCTGTTGAGAAAAATGTGAATGCAGCTCACAAAAAGCCATCTTAGATTAAGTTGCTTTTGCACCCACAGCATGAAAACATCACCACACATATAAATACTTCATATTTATGAAAATCACACAGGGTTGGTAGCGCACATCTAAACATCTAAAAGGAATATTTTTCTTTTTGGTAGCAATGTCAACTGCAAAAGCCTGAGATTTGACATTTGTGTAATTTTAATAACCATTAAAGACTTCTTTTTTCTTGTTTTTTTTTGCATTACCAGTCACTTGAGACGGTGTGGTGAAATAATTACTGCAGCCTTTTTGCACTTTTTTCCCATTGCTTCCCTTTTTGCATTTTAATACCCTTTTTATTCTCACACTGCATTCATATTCGTGTCATGTCAAGTCAAGTCAAACTTATTTTTAAAGCACATTTAAAAGCAAAGTTATGTTGATCAAAGTGTTGTACAAACCAGGGCAGGTAGGAACATGAAACACTACATGGTCTGAAATACACAAGGCACACAGCTCGTAGGCACAAATACAAAAAAACAAGTCAACAAAGTATATCATAGCAAAAGGATTCAAACTAATACATAAAATTAAGTTGTGAATCTGGATTTAAAAATTCAATGGAGGAGGCAGATTTGAGGGAGGGGGCTGCAACAGCAATGACCTGACCTTAGGTTTAGATCAAAGGTCAGCCAGGAGATATTGTAATATGGGAGGGGGGCAGCCCATTTATGACTTTATGAACAAATAAGAAAATCAATTCTGAAATTTTTAATATTAAAGAAAATATACTTCAGGAAAACTGTAGTTTAGAGGACATAAAATAGAAATGAACTCATTCAATTCATTCTTTGCTCAAACTTAACAGAAAAGTCACTCTCAGGTCACTAAACACAGTGTGTTGCCTCAGTAACTACTGTAACTGTAAAATCTACGAGGCAGGACAGAGGATAATTAGGCAGGAAAAAAGGGATATTAAATAGATAAGAGTGTGCAGATGGTGAGGACAAAGAAATTGGAATTTGCAATCATGAAGGGTTCATGGGGTGACAGGAAGGCAGGGGTGGAAAAAGGGAAGGCGCGGAGACAAAAAAGAAAGAAATTAGAGAAAAAGGGACAGAAAACAATGTTAGAGATCAGACGAGGTAAAGGTTAAAGACGGGAATCAATGAAGAAGTGATTTTAAGCTCTTCTAATGAAGGGGGACAGAGTCGATAGCTGATTCAGGCTTCCTGTGTTCTTGAGCCCAAGGGTACGCATTAATGATATTAGCTCATGGGTGCATGCTGATGCAGATGTGCCCACAGATAGAGCTAAAGTGATGCCAATGCACCTGAAAATGCATGCACAAATGACAGATATTTGCTAATCAATGAAATGAGTGGACATGTGGTAAAGCTGTCATGTGATTCTTAGATTTTCTTTTTCTCCCCTGTGGGTTTTCCAACAGTTCTATAGAGAGCAGAAATATCATCAGTTAACCTTCCTATTATGTTAGGGTCAGTAACGACCTGTTTTAGATTTTAAATGTATAAAAGAACCGCATGTTTTTATTTATTATTTAAGGTTTTTTGACTTTGTCAGGTACCCCTAGTTCAACAAAATAAAACAAAAAGTGTGTTCACTAAATTATAAAATGCTCTGGTTGAAATTATGACCTTTGTGTTGTTAGGGTCGGTTTTGACTCAGATATATATAAAAAAAGAATATAAAGTAATAATTAGAGCCAAAACTGAAATTATAAGTGCACTGACAGCCACCTGACTTGTTCTGATCTTCATTTAATGTTTGTATTAAAGTTCTTTTGCTGAAAAAAAATCATATTTAAACTTTTTGAAGTAAATAAATCTGGGTTGAAATTGACCCATAATACCATAGACATTATTATATATTAGAATATTAAAATGAAAAAATAAATAGAACAAATGTATTACATGTTTGCATGTTCTCCCTGTGTCTGCGTGGGTTTTCACCAGGTACTCCGGCTTCCTCCCACAGTCCAAAAACATGCTAAGGTTAATTGGTGGCTCTAAATTGCCCGTAGGTGTGAGTGAATGCCCCACGATTGGCTGGCGACCATCTGGGGTGTATCCCTGCCTCTCGCCGTAATGCATTGGGATAGGCTCCAGCAGACCCCTGTAACCCTAATGAGGAATAAGCGGGTATAGAAAATGAGATGAGATGAGATTTCCTTGCGGTTCATCTAACCATTTTTTTAAATTGAAATCGGGGTACACTGCCACAACAAGAGACCCACACCAAAAATATAAAAAACAAAAAAAAGCAATATTTTCATGATAGATAATGGTCTATCTATCTATGGCTTATCTATCATTTATCTATTGTAAGTGTATTTTACAGCTGATTTAAGATATGGATCAAAACATACATTAACATAAGGGATGGAAACAGCAAACTAACACAAGAGGAGGGTTAGGAATACATCTCAAAACTATTTTTATTTTGTGTAAGTGTAAACTGAGTCATAATTCAAAGCATCCGATATATTATGCATTATTGAGTGTGAGTGCTTGAGAGTACGTACATCTGTAGCCTGCATTAAATGTATTTATATGTCATATAATGCAGAATACACACACACTAAATTTTATACTCCCTTGTGAGACTCTGAGTAAGTTAGTCCCAGTCACTTATATTATGAATGGTAAGATTTCATCTTAGTGTCAGTGAGAGACTACTTTGTGTGGGATTGCATTTCACATGTTTTTTTTTTTTTGTGTGTGTGTGTGTTTTAGTGCAGGCTCCATAGACTCTGTGCTGCCCACTGTCATCCAACTGTTTTAAAGGAGTTTTATCTGCCCACTCCGCTTAACTGTTTTTTCTGGAAATCTTGCCTACCCATTCACATTCAAACCGCTGTGATAAATCATTGGTCAAAAACTGATCTTTAACTGCCTCCGTCTGTTACTTGCATACCAGAGATAAAATAAACCTGTGACACTAGTGGGTGTAGTTGGCAGCATCTATGGTGTGCTGTCACAACTAATGCAAATCAAGCAGCAGCTGGACCGGCAGCTCTCAATTCAATGTGGCCATGGTTCATGGGCTCCCAACTTTGATGGCAAGAGGGATGGTTTTAATTATGTGGACTGAGCCAGTCAGTTGAGAGTTTTGCCCAGAGTCTCACAGAGGGGCAGAAAACTGATTTTATTTTCAGCGCCGATGAAGTGGATGCTGGAAGGACAGAATAGGAACACAGCAGACAAATTATTCTGCATGTGAACTGTATTAGCATTAGGCAGGGAAGATTGTAGCCTTTATAGTCAAGAGGCCTTTCAGTGCTGGAAAATGGATGAGCCAGAAGGGACAGCGTGTCAGAAAACCACCTTGAGGGACTTAGGGTGCTTTCACACCATTCAATCATTCATTCATTCATTTTCTATACCCACTTATTCCTCCTCATTAGGGTCACGGGGGTCTGCTGGAGCCAATCCCAGCGCATAACAGGCGATAGGCAGGGATACACCCAAGATGGTCACCAGCCTATCGTGGGACAGCTTTGACACCACTAGTTTGATAATTTGGTCCACACTAGGCAGTAAAATTTTTACTATGTAGCATATAGGCTCCAGCCTGAACCACTTTCACACATCCAAAGAACCAAATTTGGTCCCATTGACATTCATTAATTTTCACTCACACACTTACACCTATGGGCAATTTATTATCTCCAATTAACCTCAGCATGTTTTTGGACTGTGGGAGAAAGCCTGAGAACCTGGAGAGAACCCACACAGACACGGGGAGAACATGCAAACTTCACACAGAAAGGTCCCAGACCAGACCATGGTCTTGAACCTGCAACCTTCTTGCTGTGAGGCAACAATGCTAACATTGCTACAGTGCTACATTAAAAAAATTATAAAGGCAAGTACATAGAACCCTAACATTTCTACTTCTGACCTCCAGGAAGCTATGGAAAGAGAAGGCTGGGGGGACAACACCCTTTTTGACCAACTAAATCCTAGTGCTGGTGCTGGGCTGCTGTTTGAGCCAGTTTGCAGTTGCTTTGACTTGTGAACCTGTTAAGAACTGATTTGCTTTTCCACAGGCTCCAGCTTCACTGCGGACCACAGCTTGTTCAGTCATTTCTTTTGTTCACTCCCTCCCCAGCTAAAAAAAAAATATAGCCATGCTTCAATAATAAGCCAATATTCAAACATGAGGAAAAAACAACAAAGATCTGCCTAGTTATTCTCTGTATTAAATGCTGCATAACCCTCAATGTCTCTAGGCTCATCTGATGAATGACACTGAAACCGTCAGTGTCTGTCTCCACCTCGAGAACATATACATGTATGGTGTTTTATTTCTTTAATTCATGGACTTTTCTTATGAATTTCCTGCATGATCACTGCAGCAGGTCAGTCTCAGCTCTTTTCTTTCTCCAATGTTGGTCACTTTCTCTCTTTCTCTCGCTCGCTCTTGCTTAAAAAATCTAAATCTAAAACAACAGCCTTTACTTTAAATTAGGGGTGTGACGAGACACTCAGCTCACGAGATGAGACGAGACACAAGATTGGGTTCACGAGATCGAGATGAGACGAGATTTTAAGAAAACTGAATTACAAATTATATGAATGCCTTCCTTTTAATGAACTTCTTCCTCTAGAAATTGAAACTAAAATAGAATGTTATAAAAGTTAAAATATATAGAAAAAAATATATACATTTGTCCTTTTTTCAAGTGCAAACAATATGTGCAAAACAAAAAGTTCTTCTCTGTCAGCAGGCGCAGTTGTTGATTTGAGTACTGAGCTGTGGTAGTGCTGTAAATGTCTCTGCATTGTGCTCGTATTCGCCGCGCTGTACAGCATTGTTTGCATACAGTGTCTGCATATTGTCCATGTCTTATCAGTCACTCTCTTACCATTTATCATTTCTGCCGGGAACTCAAAATGCTGCCAAACAAACGATTTAAAAGTGGCGGGGGCGTCGTCAATAATAATACCTGTGTTTTCCGTCATTTTGGCTGCTTGCTGGATAAATCTCGCGAGACAGAATTTTAACGCGACGGGCAATCTCGTCAAATCACATCTCGCGAGATCTCGTGTGACGAGATCTCGTCACACCCCTACTTTAAATGTTATCAAAGAAAAGAACTATCCCTCCTTTGTGCTAAACTATTAGCACTTCCTTATTTTATGACTGTGCAGCAGCGGTCATGATAACCCTATCCGCTGTGTTGACTACCACCGACGTAATGCCCTCACCCTCAAGGATGCTAACCCCCCTTCCCTGAATCAAGGAGGTCCTTACTACCTTGAATCAAGTGACAATTGACTCTTGATCTTGCCAGTGGCAGTTCAAGATGTAGAAAACTACATTCAGCACCCCTTTAGGGCTATTGGAGTTTTAAAGATTGACTCCGCAAAGACCTTTAGAGCAGAGGTTCTTCTGGCCAACGGAAGAGGTCCATTGATGGTCGACTGGAGTGAAGGGTCTCACTGGAGTGAAGGGCCCCAGTGAAATGTGTCATCACTCCATACCACTTGGAAATAGTGCCCATAGACTACTTGTCCTGAGACGATGGGGAGATCCATACATACTCAGTGCTACAGATATTTTCTCTCAGTTAGAATGGGCAGTTCCCACTAGAGATCAAACTGTATAACCACAGAAAAAAATGCTCTGACAATATTTCATTCAGCCATTTTGTTGTCCAGAGACGTTTCACTCAGACCATGGGGCTGCATTTAAATCCTCAGTGATGGCAAAGCAAAATATGTCAAATATTTGGATCCCAAAAACAACCCCTTATCATCCACAAGGAAGAGAGATTTAACCAGACATTGTTGATACTGTTGGGCTCCTTGGGGGAGGAGGACCATGCTTGGTGGTCCCAGGAACTGAGTAAGTGCAAGCTTTTAATTACTCAGGAAAATGAAAGTGCTGGCCTCTCCTCCTTCTTTGTCTTGTTTGGAGGAAATGCACGTCTTTAGTTGATAAAGAGAGAAGCCCAGTCAGCAGTGACACAACAGGAGGATGTGTACAAACCCACCTGTGTATGTGTGTATGTGGTGCCTTGACACCACACACACACACTACAACTACATCAGCTTTATGTGCCAGCTGAATTTTCATCCACAGTGTGGCTTGATTGACACATGAAAACAAGAGGCATCATGGTGTTGCCACCGGGGAGTCAGGTGAATGGAGGGAGAATTAAAAAAAAAAAAACAACATGGTAGGGGGAGTGGGATGAGGGATGAAGGATGGAGGAAGAGGAGGGGAATCAGAAAGAAAAGGGGACTGGATGGGTGGAAGAGGAGAAGATGTGAAAGAAATTAAATAAGACAGGCAAGATATGGAAAAAGAGCTGCAGGCCGGTTGAACCAACACCAGAATTAATTCCACATAGTGATACGTGTTATGAATGTAGTATGCTGATAGTGCAGTTCTACTTATATTGGATTATAAAGGCTAACATGAATTCCATATAGGGTCAATAATGGATGATTTCACTAAGCCCATGGTAATGATGTTTCCTAAGGTTGGTAGTTGTGTATGGCATTGTGATCCACCACACCTGTTGTTATATTCAGTTATAACCATGACTTCCTCGACACGGTGGAGCAGTGGGTAACACTGTGACCTCACAACAAGAAGGTTGCAGGTTCAAGTCCTTGAGCCTGGACTTTCCTGTGTGGAGTTTGCATGTCCACCCCTTGTCTGTGTGGGTTACAGTGGGCTATAGTCCAAAGACATACTGAGGTTAATTGGATACTCTAAATTGCCTGTAGGTGTGAGTGTGTGAGTGAATGGTGTGTGTGCCCCATGATAGACTGGCAACCTGCCTGGGGTGTATCTAGATCTTCAAAGTATCATTATTATCATTAAAATTTAAAATCCCATAGACTTACATATCACAGCACTATATCACACACTCCCTATCAGGATTCCTCCTCATGTTGCTTTCCCTTTACAATTCAAAACTCTGTTGTCCTGCTTCTTAAAAGTATTTTAACATCTGTCAAAAACAACACACTAAAACATTAGCTGGTTTATCTGCTACTTTATTCCTTGAGGTAACACAGGCTTACTTCAAGACCTGTTCACAGACTCTTAGGAAATCCCAGCACTATCACCAGCAGACCACAATCTGGGCTTAAACTCATTTATTTATATACATATAACAGTAACATGTCCAGGATGTTACACTATACAGGATAAAGTAGAAAGTAAGAGATTTATCATAAGTCCAGTTTCACTTAGCCTATCTACACAATTTAATAACTGATATGTAGATTGAGATCTGCACTTTCAACATAAATTGTAGCCTTTTTCTTAGAATAACCATATTTCTCCTTATCTCAATCCATCTCCTTGTCTTGCCCAATGTACACTTTGTCTACTAAGACTATGTATGTATCTATAGGAATACATACTTCCTTCGGGCACTACAGAATAATGACTGAATCACTGACGAATAATTAAATGTACAACTTGTTCCATAAATTATGTCAAGTTTCAATATGTGTCAAAAGTTAGTTTAAAAGTTTAATGTTTAATGTTTGAGTTTTTTTCATATTCAACTTCCACTAGTGTGAACATAAATCCTCCAGTCCACAAACACTGAGAATTGACTTTTCAGTATAGGAGACATCGTGTCCAGCAGGAAAACTTTAGAAATCAACAATATTTTCTTTGAATCTGAAGGAGGAGACTCAATAGATTCTAACAAGATAATGTTAACTTTTTGTTTTGTTTTGTTTTTTTTGTTTATTATTCATCAAATAAAACATGTCTGGAGGGGATCTTTAAAGCTCAACACATTAGTTCAGTTTGGGTAGAGACATTTAGGCAACAGGGTGGAAACTGTGAAGAGAGAACTGATAAGCAGGAATAATATTAGGTGAATTAAGAAAGCTTCAAGTAACTTCTTCAAGCTCATTAATGTAACCATTATCATTTTCCCCTACTGTAGTTAGAGGGTATGCAGATGATAGCTCTATGTAATAGACTGACACCATAGTCAATCCATCACACGACCAGCTACCTGTTGTGCACTCATGCAGCATCATAAAATAATACTTTAAGCCGTGTAACATTAAGAAATCAGCAATCAACTTTATGAATAAAACATGTTCGATTACAGAGATACAATCTTCAGAATGGAATCGAAGACCACTCTCAGAACACTGAATACACTCCACCACTCAAAAATCCATTTTTCCTTTCAGCACTCACCACTGTGAACTTTATAGAAAGGTGGCCCAGCGCTCCCTTCACACCAGGAGGCTACAACACTGTCTGCATCTAGTCTACAAAACAATTCTGGGAATAGCACCTCACTACTTCTAAATCACATTTCTGACAGCAATTTTAGATCAAGTGACTTCATTTTGGCTCATCATTCCAAAAGTTTCTACTGTATTTGGCCATAATTCCTTTCAATACAATCGTGGCAATTTTACAAAAAACTATCCAATAATCCACATTCTTTTATACATAGCGTTTTATTTGTTTTAATTCTAGTCATAGCCTGCTGTTTGTCATACTCTTATGTATTTGGGCAAAATGTGGGACACAGCAGGCAAATGGAGCTGAAGAAGATTTGTATTTAATGACTCAAAAACAGGACACAAGTGCAGGCAGGTGGGACTAAATTGAACAAATGATCCAAGAAGATTGAAGTGAAACCCAGGAGGGGAAAACTAATTGAACTAATGAGGTAATGGGGTAGATAGCTGGACAGGGAACAGGACAGGGGAAAACACAGGCAGCAAGGCAGGCTGATACAGAGCAGGTGTCTGTAGTCAGGGAGCCAAACTCTCAAAAATGGGTTCAGTCTGAAATAGTCTGCCATATTTTTCTTTTGTGTTTTTATTTATTTTTTTGTTAACTTGGACCGTAAGGACCAATAATTGGAGAGTCCGCTCTATCGGAAATATCCCAAAAAAATGTAATTTTAGTGTATGTTACCCTTCATTTTTCAATAGAAAATTTTTAAAAATGAATTTTTTCTGAAATCCTCAGTGAGGCAGGTAAGCTGGTCTGGAATAAATGGACTCCTGTTGTAACACACAAAATCCAGTGAAGAAATAACTCTTAAAACACATTTCTAAGTGATTTTGGCTGAATTTAATAGCAACTTCGATTCTTCAATATGCCATTGTTTTCAGCAAACAGTATAAAAAAATTAAAAATCCAATCAAAATCAATGGATCTGTGATGATTTCACTACTAGTTTGTTTGTTTGTCACCACATGTGTTCAGAAGCACGTTTCTAACACAGACAAAAATCCAAAACAGAACACTGACAGAAACAAACTTGACAATTTGTGTAACCTGCTGCCTTCTGAAAATAATAACATAATTGATTTATCTGAGATGTCAGCCAGGAGACAGAAAACATAATCAGAAAACATAAAACACAAGACAGCGACTGACAGGGTATAATTCAGCTTCATAACTCTATTAATCACAGACAGAACCATAATGCAATCCGATCAATATCTCCCAAAGTTGCAGACTTTTTTTTGGTTAACTCCCTACACAGATGCCGTTTCTATGCCGAGCTACTGGGGAAGGTGTGTAGCGCAGGGAGAGAACCTTTAAATTTAGCCTTTTGATTTGATTGACTTGGACAGCTGAAGCCTCATGAAAACTTTAGGATGTATTTTCACTCGGGGGGACTGTGGATTCAGTCCCCCATCACTTAGTTTGGAAGCTCATTGGGAAGGAATATTTTAATGACCAGCACGAACAGGAGGAATCAAAAATTGCACAGCAAGCGAAAATGGCAGTTGTTAAAACCATGAAATGTGAACCTATCCCTGAGGCATTTTATTTTTTTGTGTTGTTTTATTACATTTCATGATAAGATGAGGCCTCATGATGTTTTCCAGTTGCCTCAGAAATAGGACATCAGTCTGGGAATTGCCACAGCCAAGTTTACCACATTCCAGAATAATGAATTGGAAAACCGACAAGTCTGGCCAGGTTAGCCATTACTGGCTAATACTACTTGCTAGAATGCATCATGCAGTATTTAGTTGGGCAGTACTATGATGACCACTGACAGCAGCGTAATACACAGATAAAACCTGATGAAACACCACAGTATTTGTTACCTTTCCGCAGTGAACTTTCTTCTCCAGGATGTTGTCTGGTGTGTACACTGAAGATACATTTACACTGAATACCGACATCATTCGCCTTAAACACAGTCCTGCAGCGACTATTCTTGATAATCGCTGAAGCCTCAAATATCACTTTTATCTGTTCTCTGTGATTTGCGCAACACTGGTTGGAAAATGGCTCCATGACCTTTGCGGATAGCTCTGGCTGGGTTAGTGAGATAGAGCGTCATATGTCAGCCTCACTACAGGGAGAACGAGTGGGAAGGAGCGACTCCTTAATAGAAGTGAGGCCCCTCATAACTCCAGCAGTCAGTTCATCAATCAACACTTTCCTATTGATTTTCTGTTTCCTACTCCCCCTTCATGCTTCACGAAGACCTTCAGCGCAGCAAATGTCCTTGTGGTGAATCTCACATGCAGATGAACACAGCTTTACCTCTATGTAGTCAAAGCCGTCACGTCTCCCGGTTCATACGAAGCAAAAGCTATAATGAATTAATAATGATCATGCTACTTGTTCATGGAGTGACTGGAATTGGATGCATGTTTAAGCAGAGGGATCCTGCAGCTATTATGGCGACTTGTAGATGGGAATCAATACGTGGACGGATAATTCATGTCTCTTCGAAGAAAAATAATACATCACAAATCGCAGTAGGCAGTAAACAGAAGAACTAATCGAAAAGAGATGATACATTAGTCTTCCAACTTCATCAATTGTTGCCTTCAAATTATGAGCTTGGTCATTTTGTCTGACAACAGCAGGGTCCAATAGATACAGCTTCTAAATGTGGTGATTAACAAGAGCAAAAGAGATTTATACAACTGTTTCATATGAAATACATTTTTTCTGAACTTGTTCTCCACTTGTTTATCCAGTTTGACAGTTCTCTGGATAAGTGTCATGTTGGTGTGATTCAGAGGCTGAATTGGATGGAATTGGATAAAAAATAAATAAATAAATAATTTGTGTAGCCTAAATCTAGGCTATGTGTGATTGCTAGGATAGCTATGTGGCTAGCATGTGGCTATTAGCATAACATGGGATGTTTAAAAAAAATGTATATTGGCCTGTATGGCTACGATATTGGGCAGAGGCTACGTCTGTAAACAAATAGTAGCAGGATTTTACTTATTTTTCCAATTCTTTGCTCAAAATATAAACTTCCCGAACTGTGTTTGAACGAATAATTGACAAGCTATAAGCAAACCTAGAAACAACCTTGGTGACAAACTGACTACAGATTGTTTTTTGTTTTTTTTGTGGGAATGATGCCTGGCGTTTGACATGCAGGGAAAGCTGTTACACATTTGACCATGTTTACAATAGACATCAGACATCATATCAGTATATAAATGATTTTTTTAATCACAAAAAGTGTTATGTCTCCTTTAAAACTTCCATTCATTGTGTCTTTTATTACATTGCTTCCTTTTACAAATTGTTTCATGTATCCATAATGCAAGAATGTGCAAGAATGTGTGTGTGTGTGTGTGTGTGTGTGTGTGTGTGTGTGTGTGTGTGTGTGTGTGTGTGTGTGTGTGTGTGTGTGTGTGTGTGTGTGTGTGTGGCATTTTGTTCCTGAGTAATGTTCCACTTTAACTGACCTGCAATAGGTCCATTCATCATCAGCCCACTCCAGCAGAGCCGAGTGCAGAGAGTTCAGCGGATGAGTTTCTATTCACACACCACTGTCATAGAAACGGAGGAGAGATTATCTGAAAACTCAACAAATTATACGTGTTGTCTTTTTATCCCAAGTGTTCCCTCCTCATTTCCTCTTCTCTCTAAAGGCTGATGATAAATTTCATCTTTTCTCATTACTCCCCTTGTCAGTGAAAATGGAGAGAATGGGAGTAATGATGAAGAATGATAGTTCTGCCCCATCTAGAGGCTTAAAATGAGGGGTTTTCTATGTGGGTCACATAAATTAATCTTTAAACATAGGTCAGCTTAATTTATTGAAAGGTGTTTTGTATAAGAGTGTGTTTGATACATCTTTGTGAGGACATGTTTTTAGTTTGAAACCATTGTTGGTTAGCGTAAAGGAATAATAATATCATTGGTAATCAGAATCAGACAACTTTATTGATTCAAAGTTAAATTTCATGTTTGTTAAAGAAATATGATAAATGAAACAATACAGGAAAAATGAACAACATTCCATTTGTAGTGCTAATTAGCATAGCAACACGCTAAACTAAGATATTGAACATGGAAAACTGCTAACAGCTAATGGTCTGTAGCAGTTGTGTAGCTGTCAGTCCTTTATTCATCATTATTATGTTTTAAGCCTAAACCAACCAATGACACATTCCTTGTTCTTTAAGGTGACAGCACATACAATGATTATGTACCTTTGTCAAATTTGTATTGCAGTGTCCTGTTTACAATTTTAAATGGCAGTGATGTAAAATACAACACACTTTGAAAGTACACTGACAGTTAAAACCGGTAAGAACAGAACTATTTAATTTGTGCATCGTGTCTAACATAATAGGATATATATATTCACTTTCCCATTTCACCTCCAGCACCATCCGTCTATTCAGAGCAGTCATGGCCGTTGAACACTAATTATTTCCTCCTATCTGGATCACAATATGACAACAACATTATGGAAGCCAGGACTTATAGCTACACATTAGAGTGCAATGTGCAATGCTCTTTGCCTGCCTGTTTTCTAATTAAGTGATAGAATTATGCAGTCAAATTCCATTTTTTCCAAAGAAAAAAATCTCATCTTGTAGGCATATACAGTATTTGATGAAATTAAATTATGACATTGAAATTATTCATTAAATTGGAATTCACTGTTTTGAACTTGAAATGTCTAGGAAGCAATTATGGCTTGTGTGGCAACAGATTTATTTTCTTCTATATTTACAGCTTGTGATTGTATAATATTTCTATATTTACCATTGATATTTATAAGTTTATGTAGTGGCATAAAAGAAAGCGTCATTATCAGGCATTTTTGTGTTACTTTATATACTCCACCCCGTCTTTGAGCATAAAAGATCCAAGGAAACTGGAGCAAGAGATACTGGAGAGAGAGAAAGTCAGAGAAATGTGTAAAAGCATTGCCTAATTGACCTATCCCACATGAAAAGCCTCTAACATTAGCATAGGCTGTGTGTGAAAAATAGTTTCAAGGATGACCTGTCTAAATGTGGAATGTATCTCTCTTGCAACTGTCTCCTGTAAAATGTTTTTTTTTTCCTTCCTGTCATTAATGTTCATTCCAATTAGATAACTCTCTCTTATTATCAAGCTCTGCCTGAGCCACACACAAACCGACATCTAAAATAGCTTCCGTTTGCTTTACCCAAAATGCTTGGCTCATCAGTTCCTCCCTGATTATTTCTAGCAGGCAGCTTTTGAAACCTGTCCACAGTGATTCTGTCATCGGTAGCCATCTGTACTTCAAACAATAATTAGTCAAAGGGAGCTGGTCAAACAACAAAGATAGGTTGTGACAGTGTGAAACATGAAGTGAATAAGTTATTAATGTAAAAATATTTTCATTATAAAGGAAATAACCTCTGACATCAGATGATTATGTATTCCGTGTGTAGTTTATGCTGTTTCAGGCTGGCTGTATTAGGTTATATGACGAACTGAGTATAAAAACTGGATCCAAAAGGATTCCTTTGTGTGTCTATGCAGTGGTGTAGCTACATTTACTCAGGTACTGTGCACACAAAAAATCGTATTGTCATTCACTCTGTTCATTGCACCATGCCTACAGTTACATTTTGTGTTATGGACATTATAAATGTATCATTCACTCCTTTTTCTTCTATATTTTTTTTAATCTTAAGTATTTAAGGGAATATTTATCACAAACCTTCCATTCATTCATTCATCTTCTATAGCAGTTTATTCCTCATTAGAGTCGCAGGGGTCTGCTGGAGTCAGTCCCAGCGCATTACGGGCAAGAGGCAGGGATACACCCCAGATGGTCACCAGCCAATCATGGGGCACACACCATTCACTCACACACTCACACCTACGGGCAATTTAGCATCTCCAATTAACCTCAACATGTTTTTAGTCTGTGGGAGGAAGCCGGAGTACCTGGTGAAAACCCACACAGACAAGGAGAGAACATGCAAACTAGAAAGGTCCCAGACCCAGGAGGTTTTGAACTTTTTTAAAGATATTGTTGCAAAAGAAAAATACATATAACATATTAAATACATATTGTTTTTTCTTCCAAAGAACATACATCTTTATGTCATATCATATATGTCATATTTCTATTAGAAAATATTATACTTTTGTACTTGAAAAGTAGTCTGCAGTCTGTTTCTTCTCTGTCTCTTCTTCTTTTGTTAATTTATAACATGCATGTGAATACACAGCGTTTTTATTGTAATTTGAATGTGAAAACATGAAAGTGCACAGACGCTACCATTCAAAAGTTTGGGGTTACACAGACAATTTTATGTTTAGTAGTCACACTTTTATTTACCACCTAACATGACAGCATCAAGGGTTTTCTAATCATCCATTATCCTTCTGATGTAATGAGCAAACACATTGTACCATTAGAACACTGGAGTGATTGAACACTGGAAATGGGCCTCTATTCACCTATCTAGATATTGCACCAAAAACCAGACATTTGCAGCTAGAATAGTCAGTCAGTCAGTCATTTTCCATACCTGCTTATTCCTCATTAGGGTCGCAGGGGTCTGCTGAAGCCTATCCCAGCGCGTTACGGCGAGAGGCAGGGATACACCCCAGATGGTCGCCAGCCAATCGTGGGGCACACACACCATTCACTCACACACTCACACCTACGGGCAATTTAGAGTCGCCAATTAACCTCAGCATGTTTTTGGACTGTGGGAGGAAGCCGGAGTACCTGGTGAAAACCCACGCAGACACAGGGAGAACATGCAAACTCCACACAGAAAGGTCCCAGACCCAGGACCAAGGAGGTCTTGAACCTGCGACCTTCTTGCTGTGAGGCAACAGTGCTAACCCCTGCGTCACTGTGTCGTCCAGCTAGAATAGTCATTTAACATATTTGGCAATGTATAGAGTGTTTCTCTAGCTGTGAAATGCTCCACTGTGTTCATGTTTAGTGCAAGGTGGGTTGTGAGCTTTTTTTCTTAGAAAAACTGCCTATACTGCTGTGTAAACATCATTGACCATGTTTACAATAGACATCAGACATCATATCAGTGTATAAATGATTTTTTTAATCACAAATATGTTATGTCATTGTGTCTTTTATTACATTACTTCCTTTTACAAATTGTTTCATGTATCTTGCATTATTTCACAATAGTGATACTAATGTGCAATATCTGTGTGTGTGTGTGTGTGTGTGTGTGTGTGTGTGTGTGTGTGTGTGTGTGTGTGTGTGTGTGTGTGTGTGTGTGTGTGTGTGTGTGTGTGTGTGTGTGTGTGTCTGTGTGTCTGTGTGTCCTGTGTGTCATGTACAGGGTCATCCTTGTGTGTGACTGCAATTGTCCCTGCCTTGTGGAGGGTAATATGGATTGAACCAACCTGCTATGAATAAAAATGAATATCATGTGTATGTGACATTCCATTGGCAGCCTAAAAGGTTAAGAAGAACATTGAAACATGTCTGGCGTATCTCTTGTTTAACAAGAAAATCCATTTTTAGAGGCGGAGCAGGGAAAAGAGTATTGACTTCCTAATTATTCCTTTTGTCACATTCGCCTGCAGTCGAAGCTGTTTCTAACAACGACACAGCTGTTCTGCAGGGAACCCACAAATGTATAAATACATGACATTCCTTTATATTCTCTGTTAAATAATTTACAACAAACACAAACATTTTATTTATATAGACCAAAATACAAATAAACAAATACAAAAACATAAGAAATCAGGGGGCTTTACAGATTGTACATCAATTCCACATGTCCTGTCCTAAGACCGTCAGATGGAATAAGGACAAAAATCTGATTAAAAAAAAAATAGATAATAGAATAGGGAATGATAGTTTGCTTGTCACACTTCTTTGCATTGTTGGCATTAACATGACACAATGTTATAGGGTGGTGCAGGGGTTAGCGCTGTTGCCTCACAGCAAAAAGGTCACAGGTTCAGGACCTCCTTGCATCCTGGGACCTTTCTGTGTGGAGTTTGCATGTTCTGTGTGAGTTTTCACCGGATACTCCAGCTTCCTCCCAGGTTAATTGGGACTCTAAATTGCCCGTAGGTATGAATGGTGTGTCTGGGGTGTATCCCTGCCTCTCGCTGTAATACGGGTATAGAAGATGACTGACTGTTTACGTTATTCCATTACGTTGCTGCCATCTACTAGGTGCATGATTTCAGTCCGACCTACAATTTCACCGACTTCCTAACCCTAACCACTGATCACTACACTGCTGATAATTATTGGACTTTACATTTTATTGGACTTGTGACCAATGACTTGAAACTTAAGTCTAAACCCCAAAGACTTGAGATTTGACTCAGATTCGTGACGAAAGACTTGAGACTTGACTTAGACTGACACAAAAAGGAGTTGTAGATGTCTATGACATGTGCAATGTTTATCCAAGTCCCTATTCAGACCAAACACCAAAACACATGTGTATTACTAATTTTCCACCATTGCAGTAGTCAATTTCACACCCAGTGGCTGCGTCCTTGTAGATAGTACCGACTGATGCATCAAAAGTTGCACCAGACTGAGTTTTCCAGGCTTGGTCAGACACAAAGACAGTACAGTGATGTCTTGAGTGCAGGTTAACGCCATGTGCCAAGACTGTCTGAGAGCTGAGCAGTCAATAGGATAGTGGTTGACAGGTGGCTGACAGGCTGGTGCACAATACTACGTTCACTCTGCTCCTGACCAGAAACATGACCAAGAAACTGCAGACATTGTGAACAATGAGTATTTGTATGTAGCAAGAGGAGAAAGGTCATGAAGCACATACACCTTTTATTTAAAGTGCAAAAGGGAGGAAATTCTTATTGAGTTCAAAATACCCAAAATAACCTGTCTGTACCATGTGCTCTTCATTTACACCAGGCACCTTGTGCTGCCTTCTAACTGGCTTCTAACTGGCTTCTAAATGGCTTCTAACTGGTTTCTAACTGGCTTCTAACTGGTTTCTAACTGGCTTTTAACTGGCTTCTAAATGCCTTCTAACTGGCTTCTAAATGGCTTCTAACTGGTTTCTAACTGGCTTCTAACTGGTTTCTAACTGGCTTCTAACTGGCATCTAACTGGCTTCTAACTGGCCTCTAACTGGTTTCTAACTGGCCACATGCTTTGGACGCATATTCAAAGACCAACGTAGGGCCCCTTAAATGTTAAAACCTCTCCTGGGTTCAGCTGCATTGCAGTGCATTAAAAAGGCAACCAGGTGATCTAGTTTTACCTGAAGGAAAATTTAGAATGAAGATGAAAAAAATAGATTTTGCTTTTAGTATGTGTGCATGAAAACTGTCTCGTTCCCACACCAGTGAAATCTCAGTAAGTGGGGGATTCACACACTAACCTTTCTCTCTCGCCTCCCTCTCTCTCTTCTGCTGGAGAAAAGGACAAATTGGATCAATGCCACCACCACTAATAATGTCAACCTTATTTATGCCCTGGTGGCAAACTGTTCTGACAGTTAAGTAGAAAAACTACACAGATGACTCAGTCTGACTGCAGTCAGTGCAACCATAATTATGGTAGCTCTCAGGAAGCCCTGGGGCAGAAATTAGCTTCTGAGTCCTATTGACCTGTTACCACTCACCATCTCTCACCTTCTACATATCCTGTAAAATTCACTTGCATCCAAAAGAGAAAACTACTATTTGCCACAGCCCCAAGAAAACAATGGGGCTCTTGCAAAAGCCTGTCATGAACTGTCATTCTTTGTTATTGTTTTGGACTGCCCTCTGTGGCAGTTGGAAAGAAGGATGGTTCACTTTGCCCAAGATAAGATTCAACTGGGGTCCTGAAGCTGAAGAGGCATTCCGGACCCTGAAACAACGTTTCACCTCAGCACCACTCCTCGTCCATCCAGACCCTGAACGGCAGTTCATAGTGGAGGTTGACGCCTCTGATGTCGGTGTGGGAGCAGTGCTGTCTCAACGATCTGCCAAGGACAACAACTGCCTCACTCCCACCGAACAGAACTACAGCATCGGTGACCGGGAGCTTCTGGCTGTTAAGCTGGCCCTAGAGGAGTGGAGGCATTGGCTGGAGGGAGCCAAAGAACCCTTCCTTGTCTGGACAGATCACAGGAACCTGGAGTATCTCCGCTCTGTGAAAAGACTCAATCCTTGGCAGGCTTGCTGGTCACTCTTCTTCGCGAGGTTCAATTTCACCCTATCCTGTCACCCTGGCCACAAGAACGTTAAGCCTGACACTCTGTCCCGGCTGTTCAGCAGAGATGAGGACTCATTGTTGTGGCTGCACAGCCGGACATCAAATCTGTGGTCCTCACAGCCCAGGCTCAGGAACCAAGCTCCAGTCAGTGTCCCCCTAACCGTATTTTTGTTCCTACCTCTGTCCGCTCACAGGTTCTGCAGTGGGGCCCCTCGTCACACTTCTCCTGCCACCCGGGTTCCAGCCGGACCCTTGGCTTCATCGCCCGGCGTTTCTGGTGGCCCACCCTGAGAGAAGACACTACCGCCTTTGTCTCCTCTTGCCCCATCTGTGCCTAGAACAAGACCTCCACACGCCCTCCTGCAGGACTCCTACAGCCCTTACCTCTCCCAAAGAGACCCTGGTCCCACATCTCCATCGACTTCGTCAATGGTTTGCCGCCATCTGCTGGTAACACAACCATCCTCACTGTTGTTGATCGCTTTTCCAAAGCAGTACATTTCATTCCTCTTGCTGGCCTTCCCTCTGCTAAAGACACAGCCAAAATAATGATAAAACATGTGTTTAAGTTGCATGGGCTACCATCTGAGGTGGTTTCTGATAGAGGCCCTAAGTTCACTTCTAGTTTTTGGAGGGATTTTTGCAAATTGTTGGGTGCTTCTGTCTGCTTGTCCTCTGGTTATCACCCACAGACAAACGGGCAGACCGAGAGGGCCAATCAGCAGTTGGAGACGGTCCTGCACTGTATGACCTCCCAGAACCCCACCACCTGGAGTGAGCAGTTGCCATGGGCTGAGTATGCCATCAATGCCCACATCTCCTCCTCCACTGGTTGGTCCCCGTTTGAATGCTCCCTGGGCTATCAACCACCACTCTTCCCGGGCCAGGAAACAGAGGTGGGGGTCCCCTCCGCTGAGGGCTTCATCCACCACTGCCGGCGGACTTGGATACTCGCCCGATCTTCGCTTCTCCGCACATCTTCCAGAATGAAGAGGCAGACTGACAAGCACCGCTCTAAAGCACCCCGTTACTGCCAAAGACAGCGTGTTTGGCTGTCTACCAAAGACCTCCCCCTCAAGACAGAGTCTCGAAAGCTATTCTCCGGCTTTATCGGTCCATTCCCTATCGCCAAGATCATCAGCCGCTCAGCAGTGCAGCTCAAGCTCTCCCTGCCCCTCCGCCGCATCCACCCCACCTTTCACATATTCAAGATCAAGTCCTTCATTAGTAGTCCCATGCACCCTTCCCCAAAGGCCCCCCCACCCCCCCAGTTGATTGACGCCGCAGAGGCTTTCACTGTGCGCCGCCTACTAGATGTCCGATGGAGGGGCCAGGGTCTCCAGTACCTTGTGGACTGGGAGGGCTACGGCCCTGAGTAGAGTTGCTGGATACCGGCCCGTGACATCTTGGACCCTACTCTCACCACCGATTTCAAGCACCGGAGAACCACCACACCATAATGACGCCATGAGGCATCTTTTGGGGGGGGGGGGGGGGGGGGGGGGGGTAGTGTCATGAACTGTCATTCTTTGTTATTGTTTTGGACTGCCCTCTGTGGCCCCTTTGGGTACTGCCTTGTGTTTTGTTTGGGGGTTTTTTCTTTCCTCTGTCTCCCTTGATTAGGTGATTGTTTGCCACCTGCTCCTCATTACCCTGGCCCTATTTATTCCTTGTTCTCCCTGTGCCCTGTGTCAGATTGTCCTATCCCTTTCCCAGTGTGTGACTATTGAGCTCCTGAAACGTAGGTTGATCATTTGATTTTTTTATTGTTGAACTCCTGCCAGTTTTTCTACTCGTCCTTGTTTTGTGATCTTTTGGTTTTCTGTTCAGAAGAAAAGATCTTTGTGGACCTTATACTGCCTATTTGGCTGAAGACTGCACTTTTGCAGTACTCTCTTTGTTGGGACCTTTTTATATGAAAATTTCGGAGCGTTTTTTGTTTTTTTGTGAATTATTGTGGACTTTATATTGCCTGACTGGCTGAAGACTGCGTTTTTGCAGTACCCTTTTGTTTGGACTTTTTTATACGGGAACTTCTGTTTTTTTTATTTCTTGTTTTCATGAATTGTGGAATTCAGCACTTTTGTTTCCTTTGTGAAAAAATAAACTCTGGAACTGCAATTGGGTCTCCTTGTCTGTCTGCGTAACATAGCCACTCGTGAAAAATGTATTCAATATTTTTTACTTGTTTGATTAAAATTAGAATTTCTTAATCTGAATGAATTTTTGAGTTACTGAAATGCAATAATAAAACTAACTTCATGCAAAAAATATTTTGTCCACCATATTTTACTATATTATATATTCTGAGTTTTTGATTTTTGTGGTTTTTGGCAGTGTTGGAAAATTCATTTTCTACGTTTAAGTTCATAAATTTCAAAATGAACTAGTTCATAATTGTTTCTAGTTAATAGCTTGTTCATAGTTCAAAATAATGAACTATTTTTTTCTATGTTGCTGTGAGCTATTTTCAATCTCATTGCCAAAGCTTCTTGAAAAAAGTTCAAGAAGTAAATTTTTTACAATTTGTACTGTAATTGTAGAAGTTCCTGACTTGCGCGTTATGCGACCCATAGAGACTGATGAGTAGACTCACCTCCCATGATGCCCCGGGGCAATGAGAACATGCAAATAGCGGGGGGAAAAAAACACTTCATGTTTTTTATTCACTACATTACAACTACATTAAAAAATGTTTAGAGACAAAAAATGAATTACAAAGCAAAACATTACAAGCTCCCAAGACAAACACAACCATGCTTTGGGTGTGCATGAGGTTTTTCTGACCGTTATTGTTTTGATGGATAAAAAGTCCATGCAGGCTTCTCTATTACTATTGTGGTTTATGGGAAAAATGTGTTTTGGGTTGCAGTACTGTGAGGGGCCACTGGAAAAAAATTCGGCAAGCTGAGATGTGATGCAGGTGGCTAGTGTAGTTGCTGGATTGAATGTTTTTTCACAAAATATTAAGGGCCCTAACCCTTTGCAGCGTGTTTAGTCTGGTTTTACAGATGGAAGACAGAAATCTGGCATCCTATTAAACAAAGGTAAAACGACAGGGCCTGCTGTTCACAGGCATCAGAATGAAGGCGTTCACAGTTCGTTCATCAGGATGTGATACATGTCCACACAAAATAGAATGCATGTATGAACTACTATTTACTGAATGCATTCAGGTACAACACTTACTGTATTATTGGTATATTATGGTGCAACTTCTCCATTTCAGCAGTTGTGAGCCGCCGTCTGAAGGTCTTTCTACACGTCTCTGTCTGGTATCAGTTTCTGTTGCATCTGACAGCCTAATATCTCCTTTAGCATCTAACTCCATGTCAACTGTCTATTGCTGAATCACTACAATGCTCCTCTGATCACACTGTGATGTCGTTGACAATTTGCCATTTAGGGTTATAGACATGTCTTACAAACTTTTTTCTTATGAGTGTGCAGCATGCTCACTTCCTTATAAAATGAAAACTGGGTACTGGCTCCACAATAGTACTGAATAATGAAAAACAGAGACTAGGACAAGGCTCTAAATGGACTTTTTTAATTGCCGCACAGACAAAGACACCCTCTGCATATAATGTTTAGCTAATTTCATAAACTGATTGTGATTCTTCAGAAGGGAAGAAGGGCATGTGTGTAGGCAATTATATGCAATTTACATAGGCCTATACACACACTGGAGAACAGCGACTAGCCCGGACATCTGTGTGGCAATTACAAAAGTCAATTTGAAAACAAAAATTGAAGAGGGTAACAAAGGGAAAAGCATGTTCCGGAGGTCAAAGGCATTAATGAAGTTTTTCTGCAGTCGGATGCTGCATTGCGACAGGGTGGCTGTGGCTCTGAGGTAGAGCAGTCAGCCGCTGGTTGGAGGATCAGTGGTTCGATTCCTGGCTTCTCTGGACTCAATGTCGATGTATCCTTCAGCAAGATGCATAACCCTGATTTACCCCTGATGGCTGCGCCATGTGGTGTATGAATGATTAGCTTCCTGATGTATGTCCTTATATGTCAACCACCTCCATCAGTGTGTGAATAGATGAATGAATGCTTTGAGTTGTCGAAATGACTAGAAAGGTCTATAGAAATGCAGTCACCATTTCCATTGTTCGCTGGATTTTTATGCTGGAGGTATTTGAGCGTACAGACAGTAAGGGTTGCAGTGGGACTTTTAGCAGAAGAATTTAAAGATCATTGCCTGTTGATGGGGACAGGCAGTTTCATAGAAGACTTCAGGGAGGGTCACCTATTCCATCACCTCCTTCCACTCAATTCACAGAGGTCAAGACCCCAAAGAAGAGCAGGAATGAAGCAGAGGTGATGGACTGCTCCTCTGGAGATTGTGCATTTTCTCAGTCATTTGGCTTGGCTTGAGCAGAGCAGACCTCAGCAATCTCTCTTAAATAAATAAATTAATAAGCTTAACAGATTTGCAGACAGATGTGAGTCAATCTGTGACTGAGGAAAGCTACTGCCAATTAAACTACATAAAGAGAAAGCAACATTATTCTCCAGAAGTCATTCCTCTATTTCCCTGGAGCATTGCATTTTGGGATAGAGGCATTAATCAATACCATAGTCAGTGATGCACTAAATCTAGTATGCATAATGACATCTTATATAGTAATAATATAATTAATTTTGTTACTTTTTGGGAAATTTGGAGAGCACTAATGATTCACGGATATCCCTATGAGAAGATCTCATTAGTATAGACTAGGATTTACTTTTTAATCAAACTAACAGTCAGTGTTACTCAGAATTACATTGCCACACATTCATTTGTTCATCCATTTTTTATACCCATTTATACCCATTTATTCCTCACTAGGGTTACAGGGGTCTATTGGTGCCAATCCCAGCGTACTTTGGGCCTAACATGGGGCACACACCAATACTCACATACCCCCTTTAAACCAAAGCAGTTCCAGTGCTGTTTCACAATTGGTTCAATTCGCGGACCAGCTGGGGTGCTTAGGGAGCCACGTCATTACTTCAGTCACATGTACATACACTAGCACCAGTTTCCAAGGGAGGAAAAAAAGGAGGAAGAAGAAGAAAATCAACTATGAATTAGCTGTCCAGCTGTTGCTTCTGGCTTTCTGGTGCTTCATTGAGATCCAGACGATCCAACATGTTTGTGTTCATCGAGAGGATTTAAATAAATGCTGATTACATTCCAGGAGACAGGCAAAAAAACAATTAATGTTTGTTATAAGTAAACCAACACTAGCACAGCACAGCTAACTTGCAACACTCACACCTACAGGCAATTTAGAGTCTCCAATTAACCTAAATATGGCTCTTGGTCTGGAACCTTTCTGTGTGGAGTTTGCATGTTCTCCCTGTGCCTGCGTGGGTTTGCTCCAGGTTCTCTGGCTTCTTCCCACAGTCCCAAAACAAGCTGAGGTTAATTGGAGACTCTAAATTGCCCATAGATGTAAGTGTGTGAGTGAACGGTGTGTGTGCCCCACGATAGGCTGGTGACCATCTGGGGTGTACCCCTGCCTCTCACCTGTAATGTGCTGGGATTGGCTCCAGCAGACCCCTGTGACCCTAATGAAGTATAGAAAATGACTGACTGTTTTTGGACTGTGAAAAGAAGCTGGAGAACCTGGAGAAAACCATCAAAACCATCAAAGACATGCAAACTCCACACAGAAAGGTCCCAGCCCCTGATCTTAAACCTGAGACGTTCTTGCTGGCAACAGTTGTGTGTTATCAGTGCTACCCACTGCTCCACTGTGCCACCAAACTGTCACACAATGTAAAAAAAAAAAAAAAAAAAAAAAACTCTTCATATCAAGGCCACAAGACAAATTTGATTTCAACAGTGCAAGTGTGTGGAGAAGTCCTGTAATGAAACCAATGTTCACTGGTGAATTTGGGGATTTATGAAGTCAAATTCTCTATCAAGCCTGCAGCAAGAAAAATTGTTTCATTTACTAGACAGTGAGTGGTCACAGCAGGTTTATGTCTGAAGGCAGATGTGTCCCGGCTGGTTAAACGTTGCAGAGACTTCTTTATAGGCCTAATCTTTATGGTCTCTAACCTTTGGGAAGTCTTTGGAGAGAAAAACATGTTTAGTTTTTTTTTTTTTTTCTGACAACAGAGAAGCTGTGAGTGAACACAATCGCAGCTATGGACAATAAGAGGAGTTGACGTGATGTCTTGCCTCTGTTTTCCTTCTCTCTTTGTTTTGACTACTGCCAACTTAAGAGTATTATAAAACTGCAGTTATCAACATTTTTATTATGAAACCCATCAATAATTATCGTCCTCTCTCTCTCTAAGCTACAGTGTTTTAGTGTCTTTTAGCTCATTGTTTTGGTTTTACAGCCTGCAACTTTGCAACTGGTGTGGATTTAAGCAGTTTCAATCCTCTGTAGGTCTATTATTAGCAAAGAAACCTCTGATACAGTAATTCAAGTTACATCACTTCATTTAGTGGACATTTAATAACAGTGACCCAGAGAATAAATAAGTAATAGAAATAGAGTGTGCCCAGTCATCTCTAAAGGTTTTTTTTATCATCATTACATAAGCTAATGAATCAACATAGTGAAGCACTTCTAGAAACAATTATTTCCTTCAGGAGGTGTTGGAGACCAAAGCTCACGGCTGTAAAATTGAATATTAGCATTTGGCAGATAATCGAAATCTTTATAAGGTTGTTGTGCTGGCCTAAGTGGTCAATCAATAAATGCATTTTAATCCTACTTAACATATTAACATTTGATGATGTTTGATATTTGACAAAAAATGTCATAGGGCTCCACATGAAAGACTTTTAACAAATTTCTCATTATTAGTTATTCAATTATAATAAAGAAAAAAGTTATTAACAGTTAAGTGTTTCTTGCTAACTGACAGTCTTTAACAATGTCATTATTATGCTCCCTTCATTGCAAAGGCTGCTATCTTAATATGGTAACAAGAAATCACAAGAGCTCTTATACCAGCTGCAAAACACATGGAATAGCTAAATGCAGTTCGTTCACTGTTCAGTGAAGTGTGAAATTACCTTGATGTTATTAAATAAAAATGAAAAAGAGGCTCAATAATTTTCACCTCCAAAGCTAAAATTTCATTTATCATTGTGCTTCTCTTATAAGACCTCAAAACTGAAATCTAAATGATACTATCAAATATTTTGTTGGTGGACCATCTGCGTTGGATCAGTGGATTAGGAAATGCATTGTGTTTATTGTTACAGTTGAATGGGGTTTCTTTTTGTTTCTGTTGACATGACCAGAATAAATTGCTGAAATTGAGAGGAGTCAGCTTTGTTCTGAAGATCTGTGTGTGTGCTTTCGTTTTACCTTTGGGGATTCAACAATAAACCGTTCATATCTCATCTTATCTTTTCATATGGCCTCAAACACCTACTGTAGCTCTGTAAGCTGTGTAACAAGACAAGCTGTCCCAAGGCTCTGAAACTACAGTTAAATTTTGGAGAAGTAGTCAGCATATTCACAAACTGCAAAGAAGTGAAAAGTTCAGGTAATTTCCTTCATTAGTACTTCATTAGTTCATATGTTTTAGCTGGCAATTGTCTGTCTGTTTGTTAGCAATATACCTCAAAAAGTTTTGGCCTGATGTTTGTCATATTTTTAGCGAATGTTGGTATGGCAGAGCTAAGTGCTTTATTAGATTCTGACATCGCCATCAAGGGGATTGCACCCCAAGAAGTTTAGTTAGGGAGATTGTTAAGGCATCCAGGGAACAGGTTAGATACACCAACTATAAAGACATTGTTTGCCCAGGTAGAAAAGTTTTAAATTTAAATTATGTGCATAACACACAGTGAGCAATCAATTAAGGCACATTATTTAGAGCACTCAACAATAAAAATACAAGCTAGCATGGACCAAGATGGCAGAGCTGGCTGCTTATGACATCGACTGATTGGGAAGCAGGGGGTTAGCTTACCACATTAGATAAAGATGGACAAGGAGCAAGGAGGGAGCTAAATACAAAAAAGTAGCAACCAAACAAAATACTGGGGTGTACAAAAAGGGGGTGAGGGACTCCACCACCAACCCCCTACCGTAGGGTAAACAGCTAATGTCCTTCAACAGAGAGAGAGAAAACCAAAAACGAGTATCACCTTCTGCAAATATACACTGACAAGCTAGCTAATAGAATAGCTAATAGTAACAGATTGAGCCCCTCTAGCTTATGTTGAAAAGGTAGCCACTGCAGTCTGCCCCTATGGTCCACTGTAAAACACAGTGGAGTAACACAGGATCCAAACATACAGGGACAGGTGCACACTAGCAATAAAGAAAATGAAATAATAAAGTAAACAAAATAGTAAGCAAAACAATAAGGTAAAAGATAGGCTAGGCCGTGAAACACTGCACACACAGAGGAATACAGAAAAACTCAGGCTAGCCCAGGTCAGCTAGCAGCGATGGTTTGTGGCACTGCCGGAGGGAACACTACCACGAACACATCATACCAGGTGAGCCCTGTGGTTCAGGTCGAAATATTGCAGAAACAAAGCAGTGGCAGCGAGATAAAAGACAGCCATGAGACAACTTGGAGAGCTGCATCAAGAACGGTTAAGGGATACTGTAGTAAATAGACAGACTACTGTTAAAATGATCCAAATAGTTACAGAATGAACCACTCCATCATTAATAGATTGACGATAATCATGGAAGCCAGACTAAGGCTGAGCAGAAAAAAACCTTGAGGTATTGAATTGATTTATAGGTACAAGGAACAATGGTGTATTTCTTCCCCTAAAATTTCACAAAATCCCAACTCACGTCTTCTTACAGTATTTGTACAATATAAAACAAATTGCTGTTCAGTGTGGTTCGGTTGCTGTGTCTACTTCACTTAAGATGTAACATGTTATTTATAGTAGAGTTCATTTCTTCATATCTTCACATTATCTCTTTTTTATTATATCAAGAGTAACAAAAGATATTTGAAGTCAAGGTAGAAGACACGGGAAAGAGCTCAGGCAGAATAAAAATTCAGTAACGCCAGCTACATCCTGTTGATAGTCGTCCTGTGTATAAAGGCGCTTCCCTTTTTGTGTTGAGAGCCTTTTGTTGTTGAGATATGATACAATATTTTAGTCACGGCAACGGTGTTCACACCATCCCATATGTATACAACCATACATGTCCTGTGCCGATACTAAAGAACAGAATAAATGTGAGGATAAATGAGAAGGGTTTTAAAAGAGCTTTAAAAAAGGAGAAGATGTTTGTAATGAAAAGATTTTCATTTTCATGATAAATGCAAGGTAAATTAAATAAACAAATGAGAATGGAATATATTACAAAAAGACAGGGATAATGGAAAACTCAGGTGTGCAGAAAGCATGAAGCTGTTTAAAATATCTTTTGGGATTCAGTGTCTAGTCAGGAGCACTGAGCTATGATACCATCTGAATCAAATAAGTAGTAGGAGTACTCTCTTGAATACACAATGATATGAAAAGGTGCTGGTATATGTGCTGTCCAAATAGCCTGTGTACCCCGATTAGCAGACATCTGTTGCAGGAATGGCCACGCTGGCTGCTCTGCATGCAGCTATGAAACAAGAATAAGAAGGTTGCCAGGAACTGAGGCCGCACACATACCAATATAGCACTGCTTCCTAAAATATATATATTTTATATGACTCACCCAATTAAAATTTGATCAGTGGCCGCTTTGAATGAAGTGGCCAATACGGCAGGTGGCTGCTTGACACTGGTCCTGCCCAGCTCCACAACCTTATCTAAAAACGGTCATGCAGAGACACTTCTGGATCAAAAAATATAATGGTGATGGCCTAAGTGCTGAACTCAAGACTTCAAAACTGGAGTCCACAAACCATCAGGTGATGTCATGGTGACTGCAGCCATGATTTATACAGCCTGTCCTCAAAAGACAGCCAAGAAAATTATTGTGTTGTAACAGCAGGTGCATTGACAAACAAATTAATAGTTGCTCCTTCAGACAAACGTCAACTAGCAGCACCCACTGGTAGATTGAATTGTCGTCTGCACCACATAGCATTAGTGCTACTTGTATTGTTTTGTCTGGATGAGCATGAACGTTTTTTCTGCACTGTCTTGGCCTCCAACAAGCTTTCAAGCTTGATGTCCTGGTTTGTATATAATTCTTTGCACCCATTGTTATAATCTGGCAAGATCATCATTTTACTATTGTGTTTTGGGGTTTTGTTCATGTTTGCTCTGTTTTTCCTCATGAGTCCTGTTTCCCTTCCACGCCTCATATAGTTGGCGCTGCCCTGTTCCATTGATCCTGCCCCCTGGGTTTTCTCTACTCAGAAAATTCAGAATGTATTTAAGTCCAATTTTCAGTTCAGTGATTGGTAAGTCATCTGCTGATCCTGTGTCTGTGTCTGTTCATTTTCAGTACAAAGATCAGCCTTTGATCCGCCCACGTTTGGGTCCACCTGCTCCACTCTCACTACCACCTCCATGCCACCAACACCTGCACAGATTTTTGGGATATTTAATTGTGCTATTTTTGGTGTGAAGGCGGTCTAGGGGAGAAGACACAGGGACCTGGAGGGGAAAGTCAGAACCAGGCAGCTGTCATCAGTTTAAAGAGCAGCAGTGTGTTTTTAGGATAGGTAATTATCTCCTAGGGTCACTGCTGCAGCCGAGCTGGTGCCACTGAGTCCAGCCAAGGACCCTTTTTAAGTACTGACTTGTTTAACAAACTGGCTGCAGCTACATTTCAATGATTTGGCACTAGATACACTTGAAAAATATTGACTTCATTTGAATAATCTGGGTGGCTCATATTAACTTCAAATAAAGTTTTAAATACACGTTTATACAGAAGGAAGACTGTGGATTTCCATCACTTATAGTGAATTATGACAGGATCACATACTGATTACAACAACAAAAAACATGTGAAAGCTGTGCTTTAGCATTTTCATTTTAGCAGTATCTTGTTTATCAAGAAGAGTAGAAAAGACAAAAGATGTGAAGCAGAGTAGCAGTTATACATTACAACCAGCCCAAAGAAAATCGTATACCTAAACAAGAGTTCAGGGCCAGCCAAGCCAATGGTTCCTTCCTTTAAATCCATTTATTCATTCTGTTTAAGTCACAGGGGTTTGAGCCAAACCCAGCAAACACTAAGAGAGGCAGGTTTTACAGTGGACAATTTGCTAGTTGATTTCAGTCACAACATTTTGTTCTATTAAAGTACAACTCATTAATTAACATTTAATGTGACCATGGTCTTTCACTAACCTTAACCAAAGTTGCCTGGAAGTACAAAACTACAGGCTGAAGTCAGGATGTGAATCCTGGGATCTGGTATCTGTCCTGTCTGTCACCTCACTTCCTCCCTCTAACTTCAGTCTGATATATAAACTGCAGTACTGCTTTATTGAAAAATGGCATTGCCTGTGAACATAATGCAGGCAGACATGTTTGCCAACACAATGAAATTGGGAAAACAGTTTATTTACACACCACCTGAGCCAACCGCCAAAAAATAAATGGATGGAAAATGGACAAAATTCTGAGGGGATCTCACACAACATGCATGTGAAGTCTGTCAGGTTGTGCTTGCTGTAATCATCCTTCCTGGTCTGAACATCAGCACAGCCTGTCCTAATGTGCTTTCAATGTAATTTATGATGTACAAAATCCACAGTCCTCTATTTGAGCAAAAATGAATGAAGGTTTATCTAAAGTAAGTTCTTATGAGGCTTCAGCACTCAAAGTTTAATCAAATAAGTGTATATTGGAGCTTCTATTACAGAATTTTAAATAAAGAATTCTTCTTTGTGTTTGGCATGAACTCAGCTGCAGTGTTTTTCTACTCGGCTGCAGTGAAAGGATGAGAGTTTAAAAAAAGAGGGAACTTGGCACTACAAAGATTCATTAGAACAGAAGAAGCTTCATCTTAGCTTCAAATAAACATTTTTGCACAGAAGGACTGTGGATGTATCCGATTACTTATATTGAAAGTGCAATATGAAGGGAGCTTCTAATGGCCATGATATTTCATGGAATACTGGACAAGTCTCAAAATGATCTGTGATGAAAATGAACAGACAGACAAACCCAACTCAAAAATGACATGTTACTATCGTATGACTGATGCAAAGTCTATGTAGATTATGGCTTGCCTATGCATCCAGTAATGTTACAAAAAATGTATTATATGTGTTTCTAGAAAACCCCTGTATTATCATAATTTTTAGATTTAAGGACACAGTTGGTCAGGATTCATTGTAGTGGAATGTGTGTTGTCTGTGGGCTTCAGCTTTTGATGCATTGTAAGTGAAAACACTGGTTTGCCTCATTTCCAAAGCAGAGGCACAGCTTAAAATATGCAAATGTAATCACTAATACAGTACTTGAAACTACTTTTCATTTGAGGGATCATTACAAAAACATCAATGTCATTAAATTACTGTTGCACGAGTAAAGTCCTCATTCACTTTTAAGCTGAAAAACAGGAAACAGCTATTTATGGAGCTCATTAGTCTACATTATAGCATTATAGGTATTGGCTGCAGATCAGCAAGCCGAGCTCAGTGGCCGTCTCCGGCTTTTGGCGCCAAGTCGGGGAAAAAAACGTTGCAGTTTCTGCTTCACTTGATTTGGATATTGAGTATTGGAAATCAGTGATGGAGATGACACATACACCAATGTGCTGACAGAGCCTCCTCCATCTGCAGAGGCGCTGGCTGCCCTTCTCTTCAGGCCACGGTGAGTCCATCGACATGGAAAAACTGTGAAATGCAGATTTTTATCATTCACAGCTGCTCCTGGATCCTCTGATACAAGCATAAACATATGCACACACGCACGTTCACACACATACACACATACAAATGCGTTTACTATCTCAGTTGTTGCAATTGGGGAAAATAAGAAGAAAGCTTATCTGATACTCTCAGAATAACATTCAGTGCCCAGTCGGAAGTAAATTTGAAGCTTCATTACCGATTGTGTGTGTGTGTGTGGTGTGTGTGTGTGTGTGTGTGTGTGTGTGTGTGTGTGTGTGTGTGTGTGTGTGTGTGTGTGTGTGTGTGTGTGTGTGTGTGTGTGTGTGTGTGTGTGTGTGTGTGCAGCAGCTGCTCCCTCCCAGACATTATTCCTATTCATATTCATTTCTGCAGAGGTTAGATGGGCTCTGTGTTCTGCCAGCAGGAGCCAAAGAGTGTCTCAAAAAAAATATTACACAAAACTCCTTTCTGTAACAACAAGCAGCATTTGTCTGTTTGTCCTGACACATTATCAGGATTTGCTCTGCCGACCACTTATTTCCTCTTTATACAAGCTTCTTTAATAAGCTTTATGTAATCATTTCACACTCACCGAATCCACTCAGGGCTGGAGTGTGTTTATCCACTGGACTATCAGTGAGAGAGGGAAACAAACAAAAAAGTTGAGTGTTGACTCTGCTCAGCTCTGGATGAAGTGAATAGAGGCATGATGGTGTGTTAAAGAGAGGCCTTTTGTTTGAGGCCCAATATGATATCATCTTTGGTTCTGTTAAAGCAGCAGAGATGTCAAATCCATGTTAGTTCAGACCTGTTTGATTTCATGTGGACCACTAAAATTGATCCATAATAACCTCCTGTATAAATAAAAACACCTTCAAATTTCTCATTTTCCTTTTATGTAAAGCAGGGGTGTCAAACATGCGGCCCGGGGGCCAGAACAGGCCCACAGGGGTCACCAATCGTGGTCCAGAAGGGTTGTTTCATTCCAACCAAGCAGTATCACACCTGATTCTACTAATAAACCACTAGAGTCCTTGCTAAGGACCTTCAAAAGTAGATAAGCTGTTCTGGACCAGGATTGGGGACCCCTGTACTACAGGGTCCAATCTGGCCCACCAGACAACTGTATAAACTGTGACAAAAAATGCACCAGTTCCTGTTTCTTTACAGAAATGTGAAGTCAGTGACAATCTTTCATATTTACAGTTTTGATATGTAAATGGTTTGTAAGGCAGGAGATAACTTCTCCTGCTGCTGAACAAAATATTATAGTTTCCGGGGGATGCTAAAATAAAATGTCTTTCTTCTTAAAACAGCATGTGTTCAAAAGAGTGATTTATTTGCATCACAAAACCAATGTCCATGAAAAAGTCACACCTCGAAATCACTTGGCCCTACTTTCTCTCAATTACTATCAATGCCCACTGTCATACTGCTGCGCACTAGTTAACACAACTTTTTTTCAGTTATTCAGCGGTGTTTGCATGTTGATATCAGCATCGCTAACAAGCTAGTTTGAGAGAAGTAGACCGTCACGTTTACAGACAACATTCCAAAAAAATTTGAGGGAGATGGCAGTGCGCAGTGATACAAAGGGAGAGAAAATAGGGCAAAGTTATTACGAGCTGGGACTTTTTCATGGATATTGGTTTTGTGATGCATATAAATTACTCTTTTGAACACATGCTGTTTTGAGAAGAAAGAAGTTTTATTTTATCGCCCCCCAGAACTTTTGTTTTGACCAGAACCGGACCAGAACTCGGCTCCCAAGACACTGTCGGGGGTAAGTCAGTGTGAGTGTACGACACTGATGATAAGGATGCTATACAGATTCATGTAAAAAAAAAAAAAGTAGTCCGGCAGGTTTCCGGGGGGCACTAAAATAAAACGTCTTTCTTCTCATACAGCATGTGTTCAAAAGAGTGATATATATACGCATCACAAAACCAATATCCATGAAAAAGTCCCAGCTCGTTGGCCCTACTTTCTCTAATATAAACATATTTTTAAATTTATTTATAAACATAAATAAAAACCTTCAATTCAATTCACTTTTATTTATATAGCCCAATGTCACAACACAGTAGACTCAAAGTGCTTCACAAAATTCAGTCCAAAGTGACTCCGACATCCCTCGTCCTTAGACTCTCCTTCTCGGCAAGGAAAAACTCCAAAACCCAGTGGGAAAGAAGAAACATCGGGGAGAACCACGGTGAAGGAGAGATCCCCTCCCATGGACGGACAGGCTATAGATGAACCAGGACTGACAGACATCCATCTGATGATGATGTATTAGTCTATAAAGATGTTTCAGTCTGTAGAGATGCCGTAGGGTGGGGGCAGAAGGGCAGGTCCAACCAGGCAGGTGAAGGAGTAGTAGTAGGTTCATCAGGGGGCCTTGATGGGTCACATCAGGAGTCGTCATTATTGGGCCTTGTGCGTTACTTTACTGGTCCGGCCCACTTTACATCAAATTGTGTTGCTTGTGGCCCATGAACTAAACTGAATTTGACACCACTGATGTAGAGAGATAAAACTACAATCTGAAGAGACGTCTTCACAAAATATTATAGTGTATTTTGTGAAGACGTCCCAGGCTCTTCAGATTGTAGTAATATAGTATTTTAATATTTTATATATATATAATATATTCCTTGAGCACTGAAAGCTGCCATGGATACAACAAGCACCAAGGCTTCATTTTTCTGTAAAGAAATAGAACATGATGCATTTTTCTCTGTGTACTTATTTTCACACTCAGCAGAGTCATTCAGGGGCCGGATTAGACCCTTTGGCAAGCTGGTTCTGGCCCTCAGGCCACATGTTTGACACTCTCCTGTTAAAGCATTGTGTGGATCAGTGTTTGAGCAGAAATGATTTCCTGCTGCTCTGTGTGTGTGTGTGTCCTGCTCAAAAATACTTACTGCTGACCCCTGCCTGCAGAGGTTATTGAGCTGTCCGCCCCATGAGTTGCTGTAATGGATTTGATTCATCATCATCTAGACCATAGGTGTCAAACTCTGGCCCACGGGCCAAATTTGGCCCGCAGTGTAATTATATTTGGCCCGCGAGGCTATACCAAATGACTACTAGAGCTGGCCCGCCGGTATTATACAGCGCATTCATTCGTTGATAATACTACAAATCCCATAATGCCTTGCTGTTGTTTTGGCGCGACAGTCAGGACAGGTCCCAGAAACGTCCTCTCCTCTGTGACAGAAGTCATAACGATCTCAAGCTACAACTGTCACTGTGAACCCCTTCCCAAAAATGGTGAAAAGAAAGGCAGACACAGTGGCATAGTTTACGTAGGGTTGGTGGGTTATGACAACCCACGGGCCCTCTTGTCGTGAAATCCTGTAGCACCACCACACTGCCAAGGATCTTTTGTTTGTTAATTTGTTTAAATTTGAGGGGGCATGAGCGCAGCAGCTGCCTTTTCTCAAGCAGCAGGTTAGCGAGGACGAGTGTAATGTGCCGTCAAACTGGGTCACTGTATTATGATGCATATAATCGGGGGGTGGAGGGGGACACCCCTGCTGATTTGAACTGATCCATTTGCCAATAGAAACGTGATTGGCTCAGCCGCGAAGTGAGCCAAGAGATGAAAAAAGATGAAGAGACAGGTGCAGCCAGAAAAAGGCGCTAGTGGAGCGGAAAAATGCATGGCTCGAAAAAAAAAAATTAAAAGAAGATGCAGCCAAATGCACCAAACTTCCAGATCTTTTCCACGGTATTCAGTATTTTAGTTTTTTTTTATTTTACAGTTTACTGTAGTTGACACAATGCCTCAGCTCCACATCCAAGCTGCTCAGATGCTCTCCATGGTCAGCAGCACTTATCTATGTGAGCAACTTTTCTCCTCGATGAAGATGACCAAAACATCTCACAGGAGACGTCTGACTGATGAACATCTTCACTCAATACTGAGGATTTCCTCAGCTCAAAGCCTGAGCCCAGACATTGATGAACTATCATCCAAGAAGAGATGCCAGGTATCTGGCTTGGGCACATCAAATTAGATCATTGTGTAGCAAACTGAGCAATAATTAATGCTTTCTTTATGCACTTGCTACTCCAAGACATGGGCTTGAATGGTTGATTGATTTATTATTGTTATATTATTTTAAAGATTATTATTATTTATTATTATTTAAATTTGATTTTGCATATCTGGACTATTAAGTTATATATTGTATAATAATAAGTGTTGCTTGTTCCATATTCAGTGTTAAATCAAATCTTGTTTGGATCCATATTAAAAGGTTCATTTGTTCAATGCTGGCCCACAACTTTGTTCAAGTTTTACATTTTGACCCACTGTGTATTTGAGTTTGACACCCCTGATCTAGACTGTACTAAACAAACAAGATACTGTAAGATTCCAGTTCATTGAAACATGTATCTGTGTTGCTGAGTTCTCTATATGCCCTGGAGAAAAAGTTGACTCTCATTATATAATTTGAACTCTGAAAAAAAAGACTTGACTTCCAAATCTACAGGAGGTACATGGAGCTCAAGACAAACTTGTCTGTTCATTTTGCAAGAGAGGAGTCATTTGCATTTATTTGCAACATCAAATATGCTGTGATCGAAATTCAACGCATTAGATTAGTCATGGTAATGGGATCACTTCATGAATGGCAATATCATTCGGTTGATGCTATTCCATATTGAAATAACAATTATATCACAGCTAAAATGATGAATACTTAATGAGGCAGTTGTTTGTAATTCATTTTAAGGAGACAGACTTGTGCTCACAGTCTATAGGGAACATCTGACTCTGTCTTTTATCTTTGTTTCATTTCAGACTTTCAGGTTAAAACAACAGATTTGTATGTGTGTTTTTAAAGATACGGGAACAGCTGTTCACCAATAACTACTATTGGTGAATTGAACATTTGGTTTCTGAAAGGTGGACGTCTGATTTCATGTCATCAGGTCGATGAAGTGTTTGTGTGTGTGTGTGTGTGTGTGTGTGTGTGTGTGTGTGTGTGTGTGTGTGTGTGTGTGTGTGTGTGTGTGTGTGTGTGTGCGTGTGTGTGTGTGTGTGTATGAATATATGGCATGCATTTAAAATTAAACACTCAGTTACATAAGTTTGCAAAAATGTTTAGAACTAGAGCAGAAAAGTGCAACGCCCAGCAAATTTAAACCCGCTTGCAAATCACTTTCTCCACATTGAAAAAAGCTGAGCTCTGAAGCCAGACTAATCCATAAAATGTTTATATGGGACAATAAACTTCATTTAGCTGGCATCACATCAATCCAGGGTGTCTGGTGGCACTCCAGAGCTTTTCCTGTCTGTTTCCTGTGAGTTTTAAAGTACTCTGATAAACAGGTTGTTTGGCAGAACTAACAAGACAGGTCTTTATTACAGCATGATGGCTCGTTCACTTGTAGGAGCAGCCTCATCTTGACATGTTTACCAGCAGAGGTGTCAAAAGTCTTCACATTTATTATTCAGAAGAGTTTAAAAATACTTCTGTAGAAGTTGAAGTATTAACTCAAGGGTTTATACTCAAATAATAGTGTCAAAGTACTGCTTTCAAAACTACTTAAAGTATAAAAGTGAAAGTAATGACGAAAATCTGTTACCTGCCAGTCAAAATATGAGCTGTAATCACTTTTTTACAGAGATTCTGCAGTTTTTGTGTTATATTGTCCCTTTAAACGTATTTACGTAACCAAGTAATAGTGAGTGATTGTGTTAAAAGCTATTAAATATAACATTCAAGAATCAGAACAAGTGTTTTTTTAGTTAAAGACAACCTTTAACTCATCAATTTCTGGCTAGAGAAAGTTTTTTTTTTCTTTGTATTGTCCTTATAAAGGTCAACCAGAAACATAAAAAAGCTGCCTCGGTTATAATTTAGGGCACAGAGCAGGAAGAATAATGCACTTTCTGGCAGAAAATTACTTTTAGGCTCAACAGTCATCATGATAACAAGTCAAAAAAGAAATAGGAGAAACAAGGATAATTTAAAATGTGAGGAGTAGAAATTACAGATAGTTGCTAGAAAATGCAAGAAGCAGAAGTAAATAGTCGGCTTAAAAATAATTACTCCAGTAAAGTTTAGATTCCCAAAATTTCTACTTAGTTATTTAACACTTCTGTTTACCAGTTAGTTACATCAAATGAGGGATTTAATTACCTAAATTGTCATTGGATTGTTGCCTATTTCTGACCTTGTGCTGCCAACCACTGACTTCAATGCATGTTCAATCAGTGTCAGCCTCGATCTGTCACATTATTCATCTTAATTCCATCTCAGCTCTTAAACTCAGAAGTGTTTTTTTGATTATTATGCAAATTACATCGTATAAATCCTGATTGTTTGCACCAGCGATGGAAGGTCAGTAACAAAGTTTGTGACAGTCAAGGATCGTCGGTTTGAATCAGGGAAAAGATGAAAATGTGAAAGTCAGGGAGCAGCTGGTTAGGTAACTGCTATCAACATGACTGGAGCTGACTGATGCTTTAAATACAGCCATTTAGTTTGTGGGGATGACAGATTACATGCAATGCTGCCAAGTGACGGGAGCCATTTTCACGTATTGCAGCACAGCCTGCAGCATTTCTAACAGCTGGCTGCAAGGCAGACATCCGCGCAAAGCTGACTGAATGCTTCTCATGTTTTAATTGTTTATAATGACAGTGATAATAGTCTTGTGCAATTATCGCCCATATGTCAGCAATACAAAGAGCAGCTTGGAGCTTGGCAAACACACAGACAGGTAGGTCAGGGATTTCTTAATTAGCACAGATTAAACCATCAAAAAACAAAAAGAAAATAGCGATGGACTTTTGTTAGCATGCTAAATTTAGCGGGGTAATGCAGTCTGACTCGGCCAAATTACATTTGGCGGAAGAATGACCGCCTGCATCGTCTGATCAGATCTCGTGTCTCAGTCAGGGCTCATTAATTAAATCCGTTTTTGTTTTTTGTAATTTGGAAATGTTATGATCTGTGGCTGTCTCGTCTGGTTTTCCTTGTTCCGTACACCGCTCTGCCCCCGGACTGAGCTGCTGTCTCCTGGGAGGCTCCCTTCAGTTGTCATCCCAGTAACTCCCAGACTCTCCAGACCTCCCAGATCTCAGACTGCCTGTTTCTGGCTCTGCCTTGACCTCCAGTCGGATCATCTGCTGCCAGCTGCCCTTCGCCATCGGCCTCCGGAAAGGTTCCACCTTCGCTGCCCAAGCCCCCCCCTCACCGATGTCTCTGCAGTCTCCGCCGCCTGTCTTCACTCTGCCCCTCCTCAACCTTTAGCCTTTTTTTTGTTTTGTACCACTTTTTTATCATGAAATTTCCCACACTTCAGCCTGTCTGCCTGCTCTCCTCCTGCATTCAGGTCCATGCCACTACGCTATATATCAAGGATTAAAGGCCTTGTGGCTTAACAAGACTTGGAAAAGCTTCTCCATGCTTTTATTTTCAGTAGATTTGACTACTGTAACGGGGTCTTTACAGGTCTCTCTAGAAGATCAATCAGACAGCTGCAGCTATTTTAAAATACTGCCGCTAGAGTCCTCACTAAGACTAAAAAAATAGATCAGATCACTCCAGTTCTGAGGTCCTTGCACTGGCTTCCTGGCTGCCAAAGAATTAACTTTAAAATACGTTTACTGGTTTATAAAGCACTTGAATAATCTAGGGCAGGGGTGGGCAAACCTGGGTCTGAAGGGCTGGTGTGGGTGCAAGTTTTTTTTTTTTCAAACCAAACAGTAACACATCTGATTCTACTAATTCACCCCTACAGCTTCATTAGTATAAGGGTTTACCCCCCCTGCTCTAAGGCCTAAGTACTTACTCTAAGTACAGTATCGGTCAAAAGTTTTAGAACACCTTGATTTTTCAGTTTTTATATAAATTGTCATAGTTTGATGTCTGTTCTGACTGATTGACAGCCCAGAGGTAGGATGTGGATTATGTTGCTGTAGGATAAACTCCTGACTAACTAGGTCTAGATCATGGGATTCTGCTTAGCTCTAGAGCTCTAGTCCTAGAAAAGACCCAGACATCAGGCTTCATCCATGCTGATATACAGACGGGGGTTAATTAACCAGAGAAACTTGTGGCACTTGTAGGAAATGTTTGGATCAACTTTCCACACTTTATTTAAGTCCATTACTGCAGAAAAGCTGTAAGTCTAAGTTGTTAACTATTACTTGATTCCTGAAAATTGATATCTCTCTTTTTTGGGTCATTGGGTAGTTAACTGATTGTTTTTGTATCATTTAAATGTCCCATACTCTACACTTTCCTGTTTTTTATTTTTTTTTTTTTATTTTGACAACTAACAAGGTTTTAAGTACCAGAGATCATCTTAGTATAGTTTTACACTTCATTTCAAGCTTCTTTCTAAGCCCCTCCTTCTCCTCTTTAAATGGCTGGTGTGTGGTGGGTGTTGGTGGTGACTGTATAATAGTGACATCACAACTTCACGTAAGTCATGACTGCTTGTTTTAAGGCACAGTTTCTGAATACAGGCTGTGTATGTTTCTCTGTGGATTGAGTGTTTTTTAAACATGGGACAGTATTAATACACTCTCTCCTGTCATATATACAGCAAAATATATACAGGGGTCTAATAAATGTATGAGGTATTCATTGGAATTAAATTGCTTAAATTTCAATAAAAATGTAAAAACAGAGCAGCTTTCAGTTTCTATGTCCTACATATCTGGAACAAATAAGTCAATTAAGTCAGAGCTGAAGACTTTTCTGTTTTGCTGCTGCTTATTGCTGACGTTGTTTCTTATTACTTTTCCACTGCACTGTAACTTTGACTTACCTTGTTGTTGAAATGTGCTATACAAATAAACTTGCCTTGCCTCACACATTGTTTTTTTTGTTTTTTTTTTGTTTTTCCACCTCCTGACACTTTAGTACCGTCTTGCTGGGTTTATCAGCACAACCGAGCCTCTCGAGGTCTGATGAAGTCTCTTTTAAATCTAGTTCAGCTCTTTCACTCATTGTCAGTTGCTGTTTTTGTTTTTGTTTTTCCCCAGCGAGATGAATCAATATCACAGTATGACTGAAGGAGAGGAGTTTTTTTTTTTTTTTTTGTTCAAAAACCAGCAAGGACAAACCAAACCAAATAAATGATTGACAATCTCTGTCTAGTTACATGAAGCAGCTTGGCTACCAATATTGGTTTTAAAAGTAGACTCTCTCTCTCTGTTCTACTCAAAACTTTGTAATAAAATACTTCGGAAAAAAAATGCTTGGCGAGTAACTACTGCAGTAATTTAGCCAACCTGCAGGTCCTGTAAGATTCCTGGCTGATAATGGAACAGATATTTTCCAAGAGCCCTCACACTGTAATGCACAGACAGAGCCAGGCGTTTCTGAGATCTAAGGTACTTTGAGGTACTTCCACATTGGCTCCAGCTTCAAGCCCCGGTAATAACTGCTTTGTCTGGCCACTCTTCTCTTATATAGGCAGTTCAGCTTTTTATATCCTCAGTTAAAAGGGTAAATAGTCTTGGCACAGAACAACTTCACATCCAGTCTTTGCTATCTTTGGATCTATAAACTGTATCTCATATCGCAACAGTCTATATACTCAGTATTACTTAAACAGTAATAATGTCACCACTTTACTGTATGATTATTATTAATTGGTTATTATGACTTCAGCTGATAGTACAGGTATTCTTAGTATAATGTGTTGCAGAGGGAAGAAAGTGTTGGAGAAAATACTGTGACTGTTGTTGCTTACAGTGCAGGATGCAGCTTTGCAGCCTTGAAAATGGGACAAAAATTACCCTTTGAATTAAAAGGCCACATATCTCCATCAATCTCAAGTTTTGTCAAACTTTATCAACTCTGCATACAGAGCAGAACTACAGCGACTGTGTTACCTGTAATTTATGCAGCTGTGCTGCACGAGCCGGTCCCGTCTCATTATCGTCTCAAACACTGTGAAACTAAACACTGCCGACTTGCAGTTTTTCACCCCTTCGTCGATGATTGTTTCCCAAAACTAACTGAAATGATGACAAGAGATGGAGTTGTTTTGTTTTGTTTTGTTTGTTTTTTTGACTGTCCACCATAGGTAAGTTTGCAATGATCCAGTTAACTAAATTTTTCCTTTAAAACTAACTTCCCTTCTTTTTTCTTAAAGGTTTAGTGTGTAAGGTTTAATGGCATTTATCTAGCAAGACAGAAATGGAATATAATATTAATATGAATATAGATATTCATAGATATTAAATAATATATAATTCATTTAAAATAAGAATAGTTGTGTTTTTAGTAGATTGGCTCTAGAGACAGCTTGTCAGATTTGTTCCTTTAGTTTTTCAGTCAACATAGGTTCTTTTACGCACTCAGTTGCAACCAGAAACTACACACTGTGCCTTTAAGACAATTGTTTTAAACATATGTCAACACTGTAGTGAGATACATTATTTCACAGTCAAAACATAGTCAATTCTTTCAAATGTTTAACAATTCTTAGAAATGTTTTCTGATGAAAGCAATGTAATACTATGTAAACGACTGAATATAGATTCATCCACCATGTATATTTTTTCACTGCATTTGTTTCGTTGCATATAGTGTGCGGTTGCACCCCTCTGGGAATGCTCTCCAGTGTTAAATGGTCCTTGTCTTGTTGCCAAAAAAAGGAAACATGAAGATGGAAGTGAAGGAAAAGAATGAGAAACAGTTATTGTGAGCACTCCTGACATTACAGCAATGACATAGGAAGAGTGGAGATGACCAAGAAGGAAGAAAAAAAAAATGAAGGTGGGGAGGTGGGGAGAGGAAAATACAGAGACATAGTACAAAAGAGATATACAGAGTGATGAGTGGATGTGGAGAAAAGATCTGAGAGGATCAAAAAGGTGTAGTTCTGAAGAAATGAAAGCAATCATGAGTTGAATTGCCTCATCATGAGTCCTCAGGATATCTGAAATTGTGGAATGAAATTGTATGTGTGTGTGCGTACCTGTGTGCGTGTGTGTGTGCGTGCGTGCGTGCGTGTGTGTGTGTGTGTGTGTGTGTGTGTGTGTGCGTGTGTGTGTGCGTGTGTGTGTGTGTGTGTGTGTGTGTTCTTCCTTGTGAACACAAGAGCCAAATGACAATTCACAGGAAACAGGAATTTCTGCAGTCAACTGAGGTAATATGAAGAACTGCAAGTGCATAAACTGGAACCGTGCAAACAGCAATCATGTTCTAAACATCATCACACTTGTTGTCTTCACTGTATGGCACCAGCATTTTCATCTAAATCAAATATCCTGTATCATTATTTTTGACCCATCTACCTTAGTATCAACAATTTAAAGGTCTAATGTCATAAAAAGCAGTTTGAGCTATCAGATCTTAATGCATTTTCAATACATTTTTAGAGGTGACCATTCAGGACAGATGATATGCTAGATGTTCTATAGGCTATATGTAATATAATATATATTTTATAAAAAAATATATAATATACTTGTTATATATGCATTATATAATGCTCACATTGACATGCTGACATGTTGATATCAGGCAGGTAAACCTTGCCTCTTGTTTTCCAATTTAAAGGTACAGTGTGTAGTTTCTGGTACCATCTAATGGCAGAGTTACAGATTCCAACCAACCGAGTACAGCAAAAGGTGAAAGGTCATCTCGAGTCATGGCTTGTTTGTCCATTCTGGGCTACTGTAGAAACATGTCACAGAAATGGAATATAATATTAATACTTCTTAAGGTCGTGGATGGCTCAGTTAACTTCATGACCATTTCTTCTCTTGCCATCTGAAAACTCATGATCAATTGGTCTGGTCATAAGAGAGAATGATTTGCATGATCACACAGTGCAACCATATGGTGACATCTTTATACATTTCTCCCATTAATTAAGACTCACATTTCTTTTAATTATCACCCATCTGTTAGTTGATACTATTTTGGGGTGTTGTTGCTTTCATTTAGTCTAAAATTTCATGCTGTTCAATAAAACATATTTTAATAATGAAATAATGATTGAAAAAGAAGTCAGTGTTCATTTCACAAGTACAAAATTCAAAAGAAAGGTACTTTTGAAAGGCTTATTTAATCCTAGACTATGTGTCACCCCAGTGTACAGAGGAAAGCGTTGAGAGTTTACATTTATGTAAACCATTGATTGGTTGAATGTCAACGTTTTGGACGTGGTGATGTATTCAGAAGATGTTCCTGAAAAGCTTTTTAGGGAGGAGGAGGGTTGGGTGGATGGATATATGCTTTGTTTTATGGACTAGAGATGGACTTTATGGACTAGAATTTCAGGAGACCCTCCCATCCCCTTTGGCCCCTCCCATCACATCAGACATTTTCCTGGCTTTTAACAAGACATTTTACCAGACTCTTGTCTAGTCATGTCACATATTGATCATTCTTACCCAACTATGATTTTGTTCCAACTCTATTTCAGTGCTTTATGTGCCTGAGCCTAACCACACTTAACCACAGCATTCTCATATGCATATTACCATAAACTTTCACGTGATACATATTAACTTTTGACATTCAGCATATGTGCAGAAATGTAAACTGTCATCATTTCCATCTGGAGACTAAATTGTATATGCGGCCTCATCACAGTTTAAATTCACTATCTCTGACCAAAGCAGTTTCACTTCTTGAAATCCCTCTTTGTTTTTCCACATTAGGAACATTAGCAATAGCAGTCCCTAGCTGTGCTGCAATCACTAATCAAATTTGAAGACATAATATCTTTTTCACAAAATTTTAAAGAGAGTGTCTTTAGTGGCTTCTTTTTTTAACTTCTATGTAACTGGTTCGATAAAGTAATGATAGCTCCTCATCACTAAATTCACTTACCATCAAGATTTAATTAGGCTCCGGGGAACGAGAGACAATTGAACAAAGGAGCTGAGAATTGTTCTTTTAAGTGTCTATTTCAGGCTTTAGAGTTTATTGCATTGCTGTTAGGTACGGATAACTAAAAATTCTCAAGGTGACCTCCATTGGTGAAGAAGAGTTGTTTTGCAGGTGCTTTCTCAAAATCCCCAAAAATATTTCCTAAACCTGGGAGATTTCTCTCACAATTACGAGAAAATATACAGTTTTGCTTTTTTGTAATGAAACACCAATACTCATTTTATTGAGTACTCATGCTTTCCATTAACAGCACAAAACTGAGAAAGAGAGAGAGGGAGATCAAAGTAAAGAGAGAGATGGGGGACACGGTCACAGCTAAATGGCACTGAGCCTTTTCTAAGGTACAAAGCAAACCTTATCCAATGACATAAATAGGACACTTTCAACGCTGCTTGATGCCTTGAGTGTTGCATCACTTAATTTTTGCTGCAAGCACCAGAGTGTGATTAGCAGCTTCATGTCACAGCAGTTCATATTACTCATCACCTCTGTCATGCACACAACTGGAAGCAGCCTAAGGGCAAATTATATTTTGTTTTCTGTGTGCATGCATCTGTGTAGATGCATAGTAGCCACGGCAAAGGGAGCAAGTGGAGCAAATGCATCCCCATTATTCAATTAGTTAGAGCAAAGTTATGGTTTGGCTCTTTATGTCAGTTCCTGCAAACACATTACTATATTTAAGCAATCTGGATTTCAATGACCTTTTTACCATTTTCTGCAACTGATGAAATAAGGTGATAAAAAAATCACATATTTTCGGACCACCATATGAATTGGTTCGGTCAAAGCCGTCACTGATCACTTGCCACAGCGTGCTTTTGCTGTCAGTCTCAGTCTATCAGTCCACACAGGAGTCCAGCTGCTTGGTTCACTGACTCCAGGCAAACTTTAAATTAGCTAAAAGTAGGAGTGTGCTGTTGCTGAAATGCCAAACTGATTCGTGAGTCAAAGTACCCATTGGTCCAAAGGCCCATTAATCTGAAACCCCATTAGTTCGAAAAATGTCCCATTGGATTCAAAAGCCCATTAGTCCAACGACCCGTTATCCCCAAAAACAAATGCCTATTGCTCCAAAAATGCACACTCTGGTCTTATTACTTTCCAGACCCATAACATATTGGTCAATTTAACAGCTATGAGCTCCCTGTTAAACAGATACTCCTCTTAAGTCACTTTTGACTTTGTATGACTCCTAAAGAAAGACTTTTAATTTTTGCTGATATGCAACATTAACAGCGCTTCTGCTAACTGAAAGTGAAATGTGTAACGTTACTATTTGACATTCTCAAAAACCACCAGTCAGCTAATCTATGATCAATTCCAGTGTTAAATCACGGTTCTGCTCCGTTGAGTTATACTGGATCAGTAAGTGAATGCTGTATAAATATAGTTTTCTCAATATTAAGTCAGGCAGTGTGGAATTCATAGGGAGCCACTCGCCTTTCTCACTCTCCCCATTCATTCACTGCTCTTTTTTCTCCTCTTTTCTCAAATGAGTCAGGAATCCAACAATTATGTCTGTCTTCAACACTAACTCCAAAACTTTAATACCACTAATGCTATCAAAGGAAAGAGAATATCCTCCTTCCATCCTAATATAATAACCATGACTGTGACCTCTTAAAAGTTTTACTGGCCATGGCGTTGATGTGACAAAAAAGAGAATGCAGCCTGTGATTGTGACAGAATGTTGCACCGTTTTGTGCTACCAGAAATTTCAAGACACACACACACACACAAAGCTCTGAACAGCATATTTCTTCACATGAGGAGTGTTAATTGCTCCTAGCAACCACCACACGGCTTCTGTGTCGACTGGAATTTACACTGACATGACAAATGTGCTCCTGCTAGACAGAAAATCTGAGCCTAATATGAACACACATGTTAGAACGAATAATGAGATTAGAATTAAATGGCCATCGAGTCTCATTTTCAGGCCTCTGACATTGGAAAGATACATTGGTGCAAATGTTTTTATTGTTTATTGTTGTTTGTAATTTTTAACCTTCCTCTTGTTTTAGGGTTAAACTGACCAGTTTTAAATTTTAAATGCATAAAAGAACCGCTTAAAATATTTTCTTTGCATCTTTGTAGTTTTTGTCAGGTACCCTTATTTCAACAAAATAAAACAAAAAAAAGTTCACTAAATTATAAAATGGTTGAAATTATGACCTTTGTGTTGTTAGAGTCAGTTTTGACCCATATATAAAAATAATAATATAAAGCAATAATTACTGAATAAAATGGAAAACAGAAATCATACAGTGCATTCAGAAAATATTCACAGCACTTCACTTTTTCCACATTTTATTACGTTACAGCCTTATATAATCAGGATGCACCTGAGCTCAGTTTTGAGCTTCATGGCAAAGGCTGCTGCTACTGAATGAAGAAGCTGTCACAGACGGCAGGAACAGTCTGTATGAGACAGTGTGTTTCCACAATGTTCTGTGACATAGAGCTTGATACTTCCTGTGAGCAACAAACAAAATGGAAACCATTAGCAAGGTAATCAGAGAGGAAAACAAAACCAAAAAGAAAAAAAAAACTCATTACACAAAGGACACAATTCATACTAATGATCAGTGGTAAGTCATTTATAAGGTTATGAGTTATGTTTACTATTATGAATCACTTCCCCTGTTTCCAGTATTGGCAACGTTCTTGATGGAACACAAGCAGGTTTAGAGAGTAATAGAAGTTAATGATGATATGTATTTAAAATACAAAATATAGGTAAGTGTATTTCAAGTATAGTTACTGTTTAAATTGATTGTGTTGTGAATACTGTTACTACTGTAAATTAGTTGGAAGTATTACTGTATTTGTTTTTGTTTTATTTGCTCTAAAATTCATAGGTGGCACACATTTCCCAGTCCCAGTGGAACTGAGTGGCTGGCTGCTGCACACACACACACACACACACACACACACACACACACACACACACACACACAACCTGAGGCATAGTGATGGCAACAATGGCAGAAAGGACACACAGTCACTGTCAGGAATGCTTTAATGAGACCAGCATTGTATCACCAAGTGGTAAGAGCCCTTATAATTGTCAAAGCCTTATGTTTCTGTACGGCAACATCTCACACACACACACACACACACACACACACACACACACACACACACACACACACACACACACACAATGAAACAGGAGAAGTGACTCTGAAATGATAACAACCTGTTAAAAGGCTGGAAGCAGAACGTAAAATACCATGAAGCGGCTTGAAAACAGCACTTGTACTCGATTATTTGAATGACATTCGTGGCAGCAATTTCTGAAACTGAGGTGATCATGAAAAAAAAAAAAGAAATCAGCCCAAGTCAACCCAACCGTGTCTGGTTTTGTGGTCAAAAAAAAAAGAAACAATCACTCAGCAGAGTATGTGTCTGCTGTGTGGGATGTTGGGTGATGCAGGGGTCAGTGGGATCTAATGAGGGCAGATAGTGCTCAGCATCAGGGAGGCAGCATAAGGCAGCAGACTGTAACAATGGCTCTGTTGTCAACAACGTCCTTCATGTTCAACCAGATTTTATATTGGGACTCATCACATAACCAGAGACTTGACATTAGACATTAACATCCGTGATGTGACCCAACATTTCTCATTGTGTATCTGTACGTACAAAAAATAGGAAACATGAAATTAACCCTCTATTGTATATTGTTATAACAATTATATTATCCTCAATTATTTAAAAAGCTTTGATATAAAATCAATGCTTTTACAGTTAGACATGAAAAGGAGGCTTTTATTTTTAAAGATCATACAATTTATGAGGTCACATGACCAGAATAGACTGTTTGCTCATCGACATTTGACATGTGAGCATCATTGTCACATAAACAAAGGTTTTCTTTTATTCTGAATTTTGTTTTACATTTAATTGATTAATTAAATCAAATTTAATTGATTTTTTAAAAAATCCCACTGACTTACATAGCATGTAATTATCCTGAGACTATGTTTACAACTTTTTCTTATATTTCGTATAATATAATAATATTAAAATCTAATATATCTATTATTTAGTGTGTGTGACATTTATCATGTCTATGTAATATTTTATGCAACAGAGGGCTAAGAATGATATATTTATTACAGAATAATCATAGAATTCTGACATTACAGACATTATTACAAAAACAATAAAAAAAATATATAACATAAAATAGATTGGTTTGTATTCTCGGGGGTATACTGTACACAGCAAATGGCACTAGTGGAAGTTTAATGTAATTTTTTTTTCAAGTCATTCAATCTAAATGGCTTGAAATGGCCTAGCTCACAAGAAGAGGCTGGTAGGCAACAGTACAATGTAATACAATTCTCAACACTGATTTCCCTTATTTCCACACATGGTTGTCAAAACATCATATTTACTCATAAATTTGAGACTTCAGTCCATGGCAACCTGATCAACAGACCAGATTAATCCCGACATCTGTGTTTTTATAAATGTATTCTCTTACAAACTTTTGTACAGAATGCAGCATGCTTACAGAGACGGAGCACAATAAATACTATGGGACCAGCACAAGCTAAGTTTTGAATCCAATAAAACAGTATAAAATAATACATAGTGTTAGAGGGCCATCGCTGAACACAGTTTCATAATCAAAGCCTGTTACACACACACACACACCAAATAACCTCAAATAATCATGCAATATCAATATTAATCTGTTACTGAGTGATTTCTTGGGCAAATTCACTATCAGTTTGAAAATAGCACAGCCCAGGTTTATCTCTGTACAGGCTTAGCTGACTTCATTTGCAGAAACAGTAATATACAATCTTCCTCACATGACCAATTATGTAGAAATCTTATGACTACACAATTAATAGTTTGCGCTCAGAAAATTGTAAGGGCATCATATCTGGAATTATAAATCTTCAGATAAATGGATTTCTTTTTCTTTGCAGAAAAACTTGGCAGTAAATTAAACAATTATTGAACTATCCAGTGATATGGATGAATAGGGAATAAATTATTACACACATACATATATACAAATGTAATGTGTGCATTCATTCATTAAAATAAATATATAATTGAGAAATTAAATTATGACGTTATTTCCAACAGAAAATTTGAATGCAATTCCAGGGTTGTCAAAAATACAATAGATTTAACTACAGAAATTGGGGAAAAAATAAAATAAAAATAAAATAAACTAGATCTGAACTCTCAGACAGAATGCTTGGAAGATGTGAGTTTGTCTTCCTCAAGGAGCCGAGCCCAGTGTGGCCTCCATGTTGCCGGGGTGACGGCCAAAAGAGAACCACTGTATGTTCAGTAAAGTGCTCTGGAGCTGCACCTCTTCAGGAGAGTGAAGCCACACTGGAGAGGCTCAGAATCACAGACGCGGTTGTGTGTTTTCGATGTTGATGCGTTCAGGGGCAGGCTGGAGAGTTCCAGTTCCAGAGCTATAACAAACAAAGAGGACTTTGGAAAAGTCCTGGAGACAGTCTGTATAGACAACGAGGAAGCAACTTCAATCACATATGAAATTACAAGAGTGTCTGAAGTCCAAGACAGTTTGAAACAGTTCGATAAAATTAACTAGATTTCAACACAGAGCAGTTCAATGCACACATAAAACACATTGACTCAGACAGCCTGAGATGGTCTGGAAGGTTCATAAGGGATCAGCAGATAAGAAATAAAATTTGGTCCTAAATTATTCAGTGTTTCATAAACCAAAGAAATTATTTTTAAATCAATTCTGCAGCAGACAGGAAGCCAGTGTGACGAGTCATGCAGTAGAACTTCCACTTCCGTGGTATCAGTGAGGAGTGGAGCAGCAGCAGCGATGTTCTGAATCAGCTGCAGCTGTTTCATTGATGGCTTAGAGAAAACCTGTAAAGAGCCTGATACTGTAGTTAAATCTCCCGAAGATGAAAGCACGGATGTGTTTATCCAACTTTTACTTGTGTTCTATGTTTTCCTGACATGCTTCCTGCTCTGAGACCAGAGTGCCTTCGTCAGCTGTAAACCAGCCCATAAATGATCAGTGTATGGATGACTCAATCGTTTCAAGTCATTTACATGTGCTTTTGCATCCTACTAATTTAAAGTGTCAACAATTCGCGATAAATAAAAGTCTAATCTTTCACTTTAATGTTTCTTTTCCCAGCATCAATAAGTGAGCTGTGTGAAACATAAGTGAAAAAATAGGGAAAAGCGAGTTCAACCAACTTTATTAGACAACATGAATTACATCAGACTTGAATAAAAATTACAACTTAAGAGAATTACAATTCAAATTGAGCTGCATCACATATTAATGATCCATATTAAACCTTTTATACATCGTCAAATACACTTTGAATGATTCATTAGAATCAACATAAGGTCACATTTTAACAATCTTAATTGTTTTTGTTCTGTTTGATAATCTTTTTGTTGCATTTTAACAGGGAAACAGATGAACCTGGTGTTTCCTCAAGAAATTACAATTTGACTCTGTAATATGTTTAGGTTCAAGACCTCCTTGGTCCTGGGTCTGGGACCTTTCTGTGTGGAGTTTGCATGTTCTCCCCGTGTCTGCGTGGGTTTTCACCGGGTACTCCGGCTTCCTCCCACAGTCCAAAAACATGCTGAGGTTAACTGGAGACTCTAAATTGCCTGTAGGTGTGAGTGTGTGAGTGAATGGTGTGTGTGCCCCACGATTGGCTGGCGACCATCTGGGGTGTATCCCTGCCTCTCGCCGTAATGCGCTGGGATTGGCTCCAGCAGACCCCTGCGACCCTAACGAAGAATAAGCAGGTATAGAAAATGACTGACTGACTGAATATGTTTAGTTTCCTGTTATAATAATAATAAATAATAATAATACACTTTGTTTGCATAACACATTTTCTACAAAAAATGCAGAGGAAATCGTTTTACAACAGAAGTTAAATAACTATTGAAAACATATTAAAGATATCATTAAGAAGGAAATTAAAAAGTTCCAAAGAACATTAGACAATTAAAACCCCCATGATAGGAAGAAGAAAAAAATCCATTCAGTACACAATATAATAAAGTCTAATCAGCTTCCAAATGGTAAAGTGCTGCTAAAAGTCTAAATTATAAACAAAGGCCATTCAACCAGGAACATCAAAAAGCTCCACACTGTGTCATACATACTGGATTAAAGAGAAATAAGCTTTGCACAAGCTGTCAGGCCAACAGCAATGTTTCAGTATGAGAATCAGGATAATGTGTGGGCTGGTTTAAAATATGTGAAAAGAATATTTGAAGGTGTTGGTCACGTCGAGAAGAAGAGATTCAGCCCCGAGGTTCCCTCCAGGATGATGCATGTGACTCTCTGCTGGGCCTCTAAAACACAAAATACACCACAGTTATTACAACAATTCAGTCACAATGACAATACACACACAATGTCTGATGAAAGCACAAATATGCAGTTCAATAGGTGACAGGTGGTGCTTCATTTCTTTTTCTTGCTGAAGCAAAAGAATAAGCTTTATTTTTAATAATAATCACAGCAAACAACATCCAGAAAAGCTTATGGGCATTTCTACTCAATATATCTTTAGACGCCAAGGTATTTATATGCATCAAATGCATAAAAAACATAATAAGGCTTAGAGCCTTTAATACACACACAATACCTGTCTATCAGCTCCCAGATTTTTATTTATTTATTTTTGTACATATGCTCTCCCTGCACTGTAAGCTGCCAAAATAGCTTCCAAGTATTAGTTGAGATTTACCTGACGTATGGGACAGGCTGTGGGCGGATTTCAAAAGCTGCTGCAGACAAACATGCTGCTCAGACAGAAGCTGCAGACACATGGCTCCATCTCACAGGGTCCAGCAGAGACTCCTAGTCCTTGCTTGTCTAAAGAGCACAGACGTAACTCTCCTCAGTCGATTTAAGAATCCAGATTCTTATCTTCTAGGTTTCTGAATCGGTCCAAAAGTTTCAAAATTCTATTTATTTATTTGCTGAAAGTTGCTTATGGTGTGTGATATTCTACTCACTTTCCATATCTGCTTATTCCTCATTAGGGTCGCGGGGGTCTGCTGGAGCCAATCCCAGCTCATTACAGGCGAGAGGCAGGGATACACCCCAGATGGTCGCCAGCCTATCACTCACACACTCACACCTATGGACAATTTAGAGTCTCCAATTCACCTCAGCATGTTTTTGGACTGTGGGAGGAAGCTGGAGAACCTGGAGAGAACCTACACAGAAACGGGGAGAACATGCAAACTCCACACAGAAAGATCAAGGTCTTGAACCTGTGACCTTCTTGCTGTGAGGCAACAGCGCTAACCCCTGCGCCACCTGTCGCCCCCTTCACCCTTTCACAGTGCACAAAACAGTGATAGTTTTTTCATGTATTTACACTTCACTGCCAACAGATGGAACACATTACACATTAGAGGTCTTTACATGCCTAAAATGATTAACCCAATTCCAAAAAAGGCTTAATGGGGCTTCCCTGATCCAACTGGATCCGCAAACTATAAGGAATCAATATTGTCCGAAATATAACAAACTTTACATGACGCAAGCCTGATGATACCAGACAGAAAGAGATCTACAACCTAAGATGGGTCAGGTACTTTAGAGATCCGATAGATTCCGAACAAATGTGCTAAATATAGCCTGGCCTAATGATGAAAATAATAAAAAAATAAATATTGTAAAATACAGTAGACTTAGCAGGAAATGACAAACAATGCTTCAGACTTGTTTGTCAAGTATTGTAGTCTGGGTATAGCCATCCTTCATTGCACACAAATGCACTTTACAGTGAAATTCAGTCTGGAAACCAAAGTCTCAATCTTCCCCTCATCTAGGGAGCCAATCACAGAGGAGGGGGGGCAGCATTACGATGAAGAAACACAGAACAGAAGCGACTTTGTTGAAAACTGTGCATCCAACATGGTGGAAGATGGTAATTTAAAAATGAAGAGTAAATGAGTCTGGGCTTTCATAAACTTCTCCTCCGATACAAACAAATGAATGGATGCTTCCCAGAGAAAATACAATGTACATTGATATTCAGTCTGGTGATAGCCAGGCTACAGGTATTGTGCATAATCAGTTAGTATAGCGAGACCCAAAGAAATAGAATTGGACCCAATCTGCTACTTAAAAAAACATGGACCGGACTCATGTGGGACTCGGATCAGAACTCTGGGATTTGGTTCAGGTAGATCTACAAAGACCTCTAACATACATTAATGCATGGAAATACTACATTAAGAACAATATATTACTCTCAGGATTAACTGCAGACTGACAAATTGGAAATTTTACAGTGTAAAAAAAATATACACACATGCATTTACCTTCTTTAAATGGCCTTAAATTCATCAGGTGATATAACATTAGAGCGTCCAGTAGTGTTACCACTCCACAAAAGTGCTAAAATTTGGATTCAAACAGTGAAGAAGAGCTTAATTGCTTGTTGCTAGTGAATTTTAAATGCTGAGGAATTTCATACACAACTGACCAGCTGTGTTGAAGCACGGCGGGTGAAGTCAAGTCAATTTTATTTGTACAGCCCAAATTCACAAGTCACAGATTCGCCTCAGGGTGCTTTACAGTCTGTACAGCAACACAACATCCCCTGTCCTTGATCCAAATAAGGATAAACTCCTTTAACAGAAAAAAAAAAAAAAAAAAAAAAACTTTAACAGAAAACCCTTTGAGATAAGTGCAATTATTGAGATACTGGACTTAACATGTTGCATTTTGTAAACCTCGATTTTGTAAAAACCTTTTGCAAAGGACATGTACAGCAAATGTATAAATTAAACTTTCTTCCATTCATTCGTGTGGAAAGCTGTTTGTGTACTATTAAGTTAGAAAACATACAGCCAAAGGATGTTCATATAAAATAACATCATTTCTAATTATACTTTGAATGGCTCACAAGTGATTAATAATATATCAACAAATCATTCATTAATCATCTACTAATGGTTTATTCATGAATATTTCTTAATTAACAAATTGCATTTTTTAATTAATTTATAGATGACTTACAACATATTTGTGACATGTTAACATGTATTATAATCAATAATTTACAAATATAGATTAATGTAATAATTTTGTTCATGACTAATTCATCATTAGCTTACAAATGACTTATTACTGACCGATATTATAGTGAAGCCCACTTACATCCTGCTGCGTTGCTGTTTTTGTGAACATTTCAGACACTGTGACTAGTAGCTGGTTCGTTAATGATATGCATGTTATGGCATACTGCTGCAATACATCCTTCATACTGATAAGTGCATTTCTACCCGGGGCTTAATAACACTCAATCTCTTCCTGTGCGGGGTTTACTCCATCTCTGCCTCCATCCACCCACTTTGAAAAAAACCTGGATTCATTGGTGCAAACATCATGCCTAGATCCCATGTGCTTTTGATGATGCAGGGATAATACTACGCAGGGAAAGAATAAGGGGTGTATACTGGGTCAGTTTATCCTCAAGACAAACAATTGCTTTGGTGAAGGGATTAACCCATACTGTCAACTGTAAACTGTGAACCAGGAGCTGTGTGCGTATCCACTGACTGCAGGACAAAAAAAAAGCAATAAATCTCCCTGCTGATACATCAGATAATTGGCGGCTTTCACAGGCAGGTCATATCAGTTGTTTCATCCTCCCTGTCTCCTATCAAACTATAGGTTTGCGATATTTTGCTTCTGTGCTGCCCGGTGTAACAGAGGCCCACTGTAATGATGTCTCTTTTATCAGCTGAAAGACCATATAGTCTGTCTCCTGAATGCCTCCTAAAAGGCAGTATGTCTATTTCCACCGACTCCATTCTTAAAGGTAATGATCCAATGTTCTCGGTGACAGAGTGTCTTCTCGTTGGCAGGAAATCTGCTCTCTGAATGGCATGCTGGAGCGTGTGGAGCTGGCAGGGGAACGAGGAGCTGTCGCACACACTGGGACTAGACCGGCACCAGTCCGAGATGCTGTGGTCGGATCCTGCCTGGCTGTCTGAACTGTCTACGACCTTCTGCCCGAGTCCCTGGCGTCTGGCCAGGCTCAGCAGCCTGGGGATCGTCACCATGGATGCAGATGCTGCCACTGCAGCGGCGGCGATATGCTTGCGCTCAGCGCCGGTCACTCTAGAGTCCGTAATCACCGTGGAGGGAGAGGACACCACGGCTGAGCCGGAGAATGAGGAGGAGCTGAAGAGGGTGGCGACTTTCTGGTAGTACCGTGTCCGGATCACTTTGGCCGAGCGGTACAGGTCGCCTATGAAGCAGTAGCAGATGGGGTTCAGGCTGGAGTTGGTCAGGCCCAGCCACTGGACAAACGGCCGGGTCTGCAGGAGCCAAGATGGCGGCCGCTGCTCGCAGTCGATCCAAAGATCGGCCAGGTAGAATGGCAGCCAGGACACGGCAAACAGCAGCACCAGGCATACCACCATCTTGGCGATCTTCTGCCTGGTCTTGAGGCGTGAGGCATGTAGGGCCTGGTTACGAGGATCCAAGTCAGAGAAGGTGGATTTCTTCCCGCCCCAAAGCCGCCTACCGGTCAGGAAGCCTATGGTGAGGTTAAAGGTCACCGGCAGACAGTAGAGCATCACAAACAGCAGCACATTGTATCTGCAGGACAAAGGAGAAACAAATAAATATCAAATACAGATCTGTTTCCCTCTTTATATTTATTGATTGATATTTATTTATACTGAAAACTGAAATCTGCAGTGTTTTCCATTACAATATCTGTATGATATCCATCTGTATGCACGTTCACACACTATCCACTGCTCATTCTGCAAACTCAGTGTTTTATGCAAGATAACAAGAGCATAATCAATGTGAAATTGCAGAAATGAACATCCATTTCTGCAATTTCACATTGATTTTATCTAAGTAATCAGAAACACAAGGGACTCAATGTTTTTTTTTTTTTTTAATTTTGTCTCATTTTCATCATCCAGATGCAAGAAACAATATGACAATGCTATAAAAAGGATCGGGAGAATCAGGTTAGAGCGTGTCTGTGGATTCTAACACTTTCCAATGCACACTTCAAAAATCATTCATTGACAATGAGGTCATAATGGCATAAAAGCTAAAATGACAGCTTGTAATTATGAAAAAAAAAGCAGGGAAAATACAGCGGCATAGAAATGACAGCTTTACTTGTGTATACACAATAGTGTTTATTTTGTCAGCCTGAGCTCCTCAATAACAACATTTGAAAACCTCAAACAAATGGCCATCTGATGATTTGTGAATAACTGTCATTTCCTGTCCAGTTACTCTGACACTACAGACTATAACCTGTAATCATGATAATTATAATAATGGATTAAATTTTACAGGGTTTTTATCTATACACTCAAAGAGCTTCACAGTGAAGGAGGGAAACTCACATACCCACCTGGGTATGATGGCAGTTCTGTTCCTATGTGAGAGGTAATAGCTAGACACTTTTGTGATCTAAAAGTCTTCAAAAAGTCTATTATGTACTCAGAAAATGATTTGCAAATATAAAACAATATAAAACTTTAAAGTATCAGCCTGTGGTCTGTTATCGTGTTGGGGGGGGGGGGGGGGGGGAGGAGAGACTATGTATGAAGTAGAAATCATTGATGTGAAAGGCTGAAAAACCAATGAAAGATTACTCTTTCTTTGACTTCCTCCTATTCAGCTTGTTTAATTAGCCATTCAAAGCCGATTCGCTGCCAGCGGTGGTGGGCATACCTGAAAAAATTTGGACAATGGATTTTCATGGCTCACTGAAGCTCTCGGCTGCTGGTGTGTAAGATAACATCCTAACTTTTAAAAGGAAAAAAGATCTGAAATGCAGTTAAAGGGAAGTGGATTTTCACAGGTTTCAGGTGCTGATGAACTTTGTTGAACTGACTCAGAGTCCAGCAGCAAAGCCTGAGCCACGCTCCCTGGGATATTCTGAAGTCTGGAGGTATACCTACCCTTGTTTAAGACGATGCTGAGGCCATTCCTCCTGACAGATCAAGATGGCGAACGACCCGAAGCTGATCTCCCGCCGACGGTTCATCACCGCGATGGGGGCGCACATGACCGAGGACACCGCCCACACCACAGCGACGGTCGCCAGGATACGTCGGCGGGGTGAACATGGAGCGGGCTCTCAGGGGCGAACGGACGCTGTAGTAACGGTTTACACTGATCACCGTCAGCGTCAGCACACTGGCTGACACCGAAACGGCCTGCGTGAAGGGGACGGCCCGACACAGGAGGTCCCCGTACACCCAGGCCGTGTAGATCTGGTTCCCCAACGTGATGGGCATGCACACACACACCACGGCCAGATCACACACCGCCAGGTTCACCAGGAGGCTGCGGGTGGCGCTGACGCCGGCGAGCCGGTGGCTACGTCTGTTGGTGAGGACCCGCAGAGACATCAAGTTCCCAACGAACCCCAAGATGAAGGACACGCAGTACATGATGGTCAGAGCAATGGTGCTGGGCTCGTGGATGGTCCAGAGCAGCATGCTCTCCAGATCGGCCAGGTGGTTAGAAGGAAAGGTGGACAGGGACAAAGGAAAGGAGGAGGAGGAGGGCTGGTTGATGATTGTCGATGTTTGCCGAAAGGATGAGGAGGAGGTGGTGGAGAATGAGGCGGAGGGGATGATGGAGGAGTACGGACCGAGGGAGGAGGGCAGCAGCGAGGGCAGAGGTTGACGGAAGGAGTCGGTGGGGGAGCTGGAGGTGGAGGCAGAGGGCAGCATCAGGGAGCTGAGGAAGCCGTACGTGCGGTTGAGTTGTTTCTGCAGCAGCGGAGAGAAGCTGGGCTGGGCTGAGCTCCAGTCCGACAGCTGTTCCTGGTACAGAGCCATGCTAGTCCCTGGCGGGACCCCGACCACAGCAGGGGCGGCAGGAGAGAAGTTGGGGAAAATGTGATAAAAGGCTTCCCTCGGTCCTCATCAAAATCCACTCACAGACACGGAAAAACAAACCAACCAAAATCAGAATCCAAAACGGCAGAAATCCTTATAAAATTCCCACCAACAAAGGACTTTACATCAGGTTCCACGTCCCAAAATCAAAACCGTACACAGTCCAACGTTCTGCAGCTCCTTCGGGTAGAAACCTCTGTAGGTAAACATAGATCATGGTCCCCCATCGTATGAGTCAGCTGGAGCCCCGATGGTGTGTAACACTGGTCCCAGAGCAGTCCTTATGTAACATATGTACATCCTTCCCTCCAGGGAGCGGCTGTCTGAACCTGATAATCCAACACCAACTGTTAATAGACTTTCTCACCTTCAAGGAACGCAGATTGAATACGGCCCCTCACACCTCCGGTCCATCGCATCGGGGGAAACGCTCAGATCTGTTAAGAGAAACGTCGGAGATATGAGAGTCTGTCTTTACACCTGTAGCTGTATTAACAGCAGTGTAGCACAGGGAGAAAAAAACAGCAACAGAGGGGAAAAAAAAGAAAAAACACTGAAAAGCTTTTATCATCTCCCTCATTTGTGTGTGTGTGGAGTCCCAGAATTATTAGTTTCAAGGTTTTTGCCCAGGAAATGATTCCATGGCAGGTGTAACTGTGTGTGCGGTAAAGAAACGTGCAGTTATATATCGATTGATAAGAAACAGATCAGAGGAGGTCACTCGCATCATATCAATATCTTTGTGCGGGTGTATAGTTTTTCATTCATGAAACAAGAGAGTTATCTGCAACAGTCCCACTATCACATTATCTCTGGATCCCAGAAATAGAGAAGAAAGGTTTATCTTAAAAAAAAAAAGAAATAAAATCTTGTCTATTAATATGGTATAAGCTGCATGGATTTCTCTTTATAGACAATAAAGAACATATAAAAATAAAATCACATTTTACACACTAACCTGCAAAAAATACATATTTTATATAGATTTAGATAGATTTCATTTTTTATAATAGAGAAAAAAAATAATGAGTATAACCCCCCCAGAAAACCCCGCAAAAATTCAGTTGTGATACTGACCGTGTGCGGATCCTCAGCTGAAGAGCTGGAGATGTTAGAGAGGCAGCAAGGTGCTGACTGAACATCTGCATCAAAGCAGCAAGAAGGAGAAGAAGAAGAGAAAAAACAAACTGGTGTGACAAAGTTGCTGCCTGGATCGCTTACATCCTGTTTAATCCTCGCTGCGGCTGCGGATGCACAGGGATTTAGTCGCCGGGCTCATGTGTGGCAGCTTCTTTCTTCTTTTTTTCTTCTATAGACAAACAGAACTGGCTCCTCAGATGTCTGCGCTCCAGCTACTGCAGGACTGACTGAGAACAGGGATAAAGTCAGGGAGGGACACACACACACACACACACACACGCACGCATATATGCCGCACTCCTACTATAATAAATACAAAAAAGTGTCAGTTATTTGTCCGAAAAAATAAACGCGTGCTTTTTGTATGATTATAAAAAAAACAAATGATTTGGGTAAAGGGGGAAACATCCATTTCATTGATTCCACGCTTAATGTCCTGTCGCCTCTTTTGAAAACGACGTATTGTGACCAGATCGATAGAATGCGTTTAGCTAGTGAGTTTTTCCCCATCGATCTGTTTACAGTAGTATCCGCGTTCCTCTCATAATAAATTATTGATTGACAGAAATGATTTCTTGTCCGTGTTAAGTAGAATCAAATAAATGGGCTGACAACATAAGATACGAGATCGTTGTATTTGATAAGATTAAAGTGGGAAGTGTCATCTGCTACAGCTGATGAGCAGTGAAATGCAGCAGAAACAGCATGTTTCCCTCTGAAATAATAAAAAAAAATACACGAGCACAATATAAAAATGCTCAAGTCAAAGTATAAATACTTCAAAACTGAAGAGAAGTGGCATTTTGTATGTTCTGCACTTACATATATTTATGATATAGGCAATTCTATTGTCTATTACATTTTTTTTACTGTGTAATAGTCAGTTAATTATAGTTACAGTGTAATTAACCCCTGCCATTATATAACAATTACAAATCCCAGAATGAAAAACACACAAAAGTGTGATTATATGTTCTCATAAAATCACACTAACATTCTTTCAGATGTTCATGTGACAGAAGCATTCATCTTCTTTTCTGCAGCACATGTTTCAAATGAATCAGTGGAATTAAATCATTCCAACACTTTGCATTGACTGCAGCACACCTTCTGTAATTAAATTGTCCTGTAATTAGTTTATATTGATAGCCATGAGCACAGGGGTCTTGAGATGTTATCATTCGATTCAATGGACAAAAGATATAGTCAACTAATTAACTTGGAAATTAAAATGCCATGGATGTGAATAATAATTCCGTATCATATAGAGTTGTGGTCATGTGTTCCAGTTTCAACAGATTCTGCTGTCATTCTGTCCACATGGGACTTATTTATTTGTGAGAGGTCGACAGGTTCATCTCTTCTTCTTTTATTAATAGTGCACTCAAGGCTGTTGGTGAAATAACCTGTTCTCGCTCATTACCGTGTGGAATCAAACAGCTCATTGTCTCTGACAGCACTGGTTAATTTAACATTATACGCAACACGCGAGTGTGTTTGACGTCACCGATCTGTTGCAATTTATGCAGGGTACCGCCATTCACAGTAATAATACGGATAAACGAACTCACCATTTCCTTTATTCAAAGACTCGAGCTCAGTGATGTCAGCCTTCAAAAAAAGAAAAAGAGACACCCACAATGCAGTATTGACGGCTGCCAGGAAAAGTTGTTGAATGAAGTTATGAATCACCTCCGGATATTTAAGCTCAATTGTACAAGCTGAGACGTTTATGTTTTCCCTGCTGGATTTCAGATCAAAACGGATATGGACAAATTGCTTTTTAGCAATTCCTTAATTGCCACTCATACCTACGGGCCATTTAGAGTTTTCAATTAACCTCAAGTACGCTTTTAGACTGTGGGAGGAAGCTGGAGAAAACCCACATAGACACGGGGAGAACATGTAAACTCCACACAGAAAGATCCCAGCTCAAGCCTTTAAATCTGTGACCTTGGCAACTGCAGCACCGTGCCGCTTAAGATTGGTGACAATTGCATCTATTAAAACAAAAACACGGTAATAATACAGATAATGATGTTCAGGATTAGAAATCTGATGTAGATGTAACCATAGTCGGAAATCCTGAGGGAGACAGGGGAGGAAGTTGTCCCTCCGAAAAGTCTCTCTCCCTCCGAACCCCCCCCATTCCTCAAAGTGGTTTCATCCAGATGCTGTTTTCCAGTGGGCGGGGCCAGTGGCTAACAGCCAATTTTGGATGGCAAGAAACCAATCAAACTAATATGTGGATGCCAGTAAGTCATTTATCATACCACTTGTTCAAAATTCAAAATCAGCGTCTTTTTTTACCAGTCTGCTGGTTAAGATCAGACCTAATAATCTGTGATGAGCTCAAATGATAAAAGTTATTGTAGCGCCAGCAGCTAGGGGGAGGGAGGAGGGACGTGGGTCCTCCATGAAAGATTTTCATGGTTTTTCCCTCATTAATTCATGATCATTGCTATAACTACTACAAATGCTTTAAATTATAAGAAATTATAAATAAGAAAAGAAGATTTTTTCATGTCCCTTCCAGAAATTATTAATTAAAAATGTACCGTTTATTGTCCCTCCCTCCATCAATAAAATGAGATTATTCCCACTGACTGCAACCATATTGAGGTTCAGACTTTTTTTAGGTTGCTCAGGTTTGCACTTCGACATCTCCAAAGTTTGACAGTTTTCTTCCATTTGAATGAGCTGCCACCATTTTTTTTTTGGAATGTAGCAGGAATGTCTACTTTTATTAGGAGGATGAAACATTCCTTCAACCTTGAACACGCATCGCTGACTTCCTGTGCCACAAAAGGAAATGCCCTTTATACCTTATAGCTGCTCTGATGATGAGTGTTAGCGGTAGCTTGTTTAGAAACTCTGTCTCTGTGTTTCAGCCTGAAAAGGGCAGCAGGAAACCAAAGGGCAGCCGCCACCTGCAAGTTTAGTCTCAGTTTGTCATGATGCGTCGCATACCGTCGCACACAGTGTTGGGCAAGTTACTCCGAAACTGTAACGTGTTATTTATTACTTGTTACTGTCATTTTAAGGTAACTCGTTACATTACGGCTTTACTGTATTTAAAATGTAAAGTAAGGCATTATACTAATATTGCATTACTTTTATGTTGCTCTCATCAAAATAACTGTAAATATGCATTTGGCGTTCTAAATATAGCTCATCTTTGTTATTATCGCTGCTCATCACAACAGGGATCTTGCTGACAGGTTTTCAAAAAGCTGATGATTCCACTGTTGCAAGTGTTTTTTATGTCTTCAGCAACATCCTCCAACACAACAATCCGATTGGATTGTTGTCATACCACTGAATAAGGACCAAAACAACACCATCATCCCATAGATATGGGCCAGTAGGGCCCACCTCTACCTGCTAGTAGGCACAGGAGGCTGTTATCGCCCCTTTATATGGCCTATGTTATTAATGCTCAGTAGGCACAGAAGGTTTGTTATGGAGCCCACACTTCCCCCTCCATTTTTTATTTATCTAGCTAGAATTTTAAAACCTGAACCATAGAACTCAATGTAAAACAGCAGATCTTGTCCATTAAAAACAATACTTTTAAAACACTATCAAATATTATTTTATGTGCCTTTGAGATTTCTTTATCTTTGACAGACGATAGCAAAGTTTACTGTGGTTGCTGGGCAACCATTGACCAGCCACATAGCGGAAAGATACAGAAAGACATGAAGGACCAGGAAACACGGTGTTTAAGTACCCGTCTCAGAACAACAACACAAGTCTCCTAACCTCTTGATGCTGAAGAATCTCAGACCTGGAGAAACGTCTGTTTTGTGGTTTTATCTCCACTCTCGTGCTCTGCTTGCTTCCTTGCTAATTCCATGACACCTCTGTAAAACAGGCATGTTTTTATTCCAGCTATTAAATGATGAAACAGTTTTATATTTCATTCTTCTTGTCAACAAATCTCATGTACTGAGCCAAACCAACAATGAACTCATCCTACAAGTATTATGTGTGTGTGTAACCAAAGTCTTTTGAATCTTGTTCTTTTGTGCTGTAGAGCTCCAAGAACTATTAAAGAGCCTCATGTTCCTTCAACAAAAAAAGAGTTTGGGCACATTAGGTTGTTTCCATGCGGCTCCAAAGACTAATAAAAGCAAACAGTTTTTCTGTCTCAGGAGAGTAGTTCCATCCAAGGAAAACAATGCACAACGTGTTTTTATCTGTCGTGCACAGAACTTCTCTCTGGAGACCGAAAACGCTGACGCTGTTATTGGGCTTTAGAGACGTTTCATGTCCAAAACTCAGCAAAGCAGCAGGTCACCCAGAGCAGCCGTGTGGCTCATTGATGGATGCCTACAATATAGAGAGAAGATAATACTGTATATCATGTATGTGATGCTCAGAATGGTGTTTTGATCAGATAAATAAAGATGGCCCCAACTAATCCTTCTTTATTGTTGGTTACTTTATTTATCAAAGGCAATCAGTTCTACTGAGTGAACACAACATTTCTGTTAATTCATACTTACTTGGTTTGCTGAAGTTAAAATAATTTACACAGAAGTTAATTGCACTTTTAATTTTATAGTTGGAGGATCTGTACAAAACCACTTACAGAGAACTGATTTTTAAATAAACTTAAGGACTAGACATAAAATGAATGACTTAAGATTTACAATTATAGTTTGTTTTTGTTTTTTTAAGACAATAGGTTTCCTTGATGTTTTTTTTATTTAAAGGGATAGTTCTGTATTTTTGACTCAGATTTTGAATCTGTAAAACATCCCTATCATCAATGTCGTACACTCACACTGACTTACCCCCGACAGTGTCCTGTGAGCCGAGTTCTGGTCCGGGCCAAGTGATTACGAGCTGGGACTTTTTCATAGATATTGGTTTTGCGATACATATAAGTGATATATATCACTTTATGATATATATTGCCAGAAACCTGCCGGACTACTTTCGTTTTGACCAGAACTCGGCTCACAGGACACTGTCGGGGCTAAGTCAGTGTGAGTGTACAACACTGATGATAGGGAAGCTATACAGATTCATGCCAAAAATACAGAACTATCCCTTTAAGATCAACTTATCAGATTTTTCTTTGAACACAGATATTCAACGTTTGTGGTGATTAATAGGTTGTTTATTGAGAATAGATTCATGGTTTGAATTTCAATTGAGCTGATTTATTTCAGGGGTTTAGGGAAGCCGGGTTATCACAAAGGTTAAAAAAAAAAAAAAATCAGCAACCTCTATTTAATCATCCAAATATACAGTGTGAGCATCTCTTATTGAAAAAAGCTGAAAATCTTTTCACAACATGATTAATGATTAACTTATTTACCAAAGAAATTAAATGTAGAAAATTCTATATCTTCATCTTACCAGAAACCCTCAGAGACAGATTTCTCTGCTTTTGAAGGATTTGTGCAATGAGTCATTATAAAAACACCTTCCAAAGGCAGAATGCCTCAGAACCACGCTGATGTCATGGTGCCAGAAGAATTAATGCTGGGCGTATTTGAGATTCTCTTTCATTCTCACATTGTAGTGCATCCTATCACATACAATATAGAGTGAGTCATTTCCCTTTATTGGCATTTCCGCAAACTCTGCCTCAGTGAAGGTGATTTAACGCGGCATCCTTTGGACACCATACATAAAAAAGATAAGCTGGAAGCTAATTCCACCTTGATGTGCCAAATGTTTCCAATTCAAGAATCACAAACTCTCAGGGAATGTTCTCCTTTTGAACTAAAATAGAGATGTCCACCTGGGCCTGTGAAGATTCTGAGTCACTCAGGCCACGTTTATCCAGAAGGGAAAAGTCAAGGTCAACTGGAGGTGTCTTTACCTCTCATGTAAAAAGCCTCTTCAGTTCTGTTCATGTTCATTCTTCAATGGCCTATAATACTTCCTGCCAGAAGGCATTTCCTTAAAGAGGGGAGAGCTGCTGGAAGAAAATCATCCCTAATGATGTTCAGAGCCTTCAAGGTGACGTTAACTTTAATAAATTGGAAAGGGTGTTGGGAAGGAGTGGCCAGCAATTTTAGATGCGGTATCTTTAGTTCACAGGCAAATTAGGAGATCATTTAATATAAAATCACCCGTCAGACACGTTCATATGAGCCATCCTGGGTTCAGATATTACAATTCAGTGGAGAAGGCCGACATAAGAGGCAGCTACATGAAAGAAGAGCACAGATCTGATGGACCCGCACGTTGAAAATCGTGCTTCTGAAATGGCACAGAACAATCTACAGTGACATGGACAAAATATGGCTGTAGGTTATATTTTTTATCTGATGTAAAGTCTGTAGGTGAAACAGACTGTGATTTTCCGACCATAACCAATCATAGCTTAGCATCTGTAAACAGGTAAATGAACGGACTGCATATTAAATGGGCTTGTGGAGCTAATTGGTATTCAGACCGCTTAAAAGCTGCTGCAATACACCTATTTCTCCATACACTGCTGAATTCATCTTATCAATGAAAGATCCGACTATAACCATTCAATGACATAATTATTCCATGGCTAAATTGTATCCAGGACTAAAGCAAAACAAACATTAGCGATAAAATGTGAATAAAATGAAAGCTGATTAAATATTGACTGAAGTGAACAAAATAAAAAGACTAAAATGTTATTTTAACTAATAGACTAGTCTAATAGTATAATAGCCTGATAGTCTAAAAAGCTTTTTTCAGCATTATGAGGAAATATGATCGTTTTGCACTAAATTTGAGATCCATCCACCTCCAGGACCAGACGTTTCTCCCACTTCACCTAAGAAACGGCTACAGCACATTTTCAGTTCATAACACATAATTCTGTTATTTCAGCTTGAAAAAATGTGAAAGCTGCTTTTGTCTACCTCCGTGTGAAATCAACGCTCCTGGAAACTACGTGCTGTGCAAGAAAGAAACGCTTGATAGACATAGCAGTGGTAACCAAGGGAACCACTGCAAAAATGTAGATACTAGAGATAATAACATGTTCCTTTCAATCACCGTAACGCATAAACGTCCACTCAATTTGCAAGCAAAAGTCCTACTGACAGAACCCATCAGTCTGAGGATGTAGCAGTGTCTCCAAGGAGATGAAACAAGCTGAATTGATTGCTTTTGTCAATAAGTTTCACCCTGAAAGGCAGTTCCCCCCCCCCCAAAAAAATGGTGTTTTAAGAGACAGCCTTCAAAGTGGGGCGTTCCATGGGTTTGTAGAAGATGTGCAAAGTGGTTAATGGGTTTCTGAAAGCTCTGCATTCACTCCTATGGAATATTGAAACAAAGACATAATAACTTATATTAAATATGGAAAATCATTCAGAAAGAGAAGCGTGTGAGCCTGTGCGTGTATATAGCCAGTGTAGCACTCAATTTTTGTATTTAAGATAAGAGTCTGTATTCAATCATTGGTTGTCTGGTTTGCAAAAAGTGAAATGATGGCTGAATCTATCGTTTTCAAGTGTTGGGTTGTGTCAAGTTGTGTGTCGTCGGTCACACACACACCTGTATCCTGCAAAAGGCAAAAGATGTTGGGAGATTATTGATGAGCTGATTCAAGGAGACAAGGCTCTTCTTTCAGCTGTTACTTCTTCATTCTGCTGTCACACAGCACAAACTAAACATCTCGTTATGGATTGTGGACTCGAGTACCGGTATATTGATTGATTTTCCTGTGGCTGAAGTGACCATACAAGCAGAAGACTTCCTGACACACACACACACACACACACACACACACACACACACACACAAACACACACACACAGTTGTTGCCATACATGTCACAACCATGATAAAAAATGCAGAGGAAACATACCACGCAGAGCTCTCTGATCTCCCACTGATGCAACACACACATACACAACCCTCCACTGCACGCACATCATTACTCTGAGGCCACGAAATCTAGTCAAAATTTACAACTCTGTTTTTTGTTTTTTTTTATATATATACCCAAAATAGAAGTATCTGCAGCGGGGGGTTAAACACACATACACATTAGACAAATAATCTCATGGTTCATTTAGTAGCTGGTCTGGAGCTTTCAATCATATCACATACTGAGTTGTCATGGAAACATGGATTTAAATTTCCTTTTTTTTTCTCAGTGTTTAAGAACTTATATTGCATGCTTAGTGAAAAGTTTGGTTAAAATTTCACCTTGCACAAAATGTTCACAGTGGTATTTTAACCTCTTAAGCCTGGTGGGCGGATCAAAAAAAACTTGACATTAACAGTGCTGTCCAGAGAGAGAGAGAGAAAATGTGTATGTGTGTGTGTGCGTGCGTGCATGTGTGTGTGTCTGTGTGTGTGTGCGTGTGTATGTGTGTGTGTGTGTGTGTTTGTGCGCGTGTGTATGTGTGTGCTCCTAAGCCATTTTGCCGGGAGTCATTTACCAGTCCTGCAAGGCTGACTTTATTTTTTATTAGATATAACTACACTTTATTCGGTGCAGAAATAGCCTCCCTGAGGATCTGAGATGTTCTCTCATTTCTTCTAGAAAATATTTCTCTCCTGTATCGTTGCGTAATATGCTATATATCTTTTGTAATTGAATAACGTTGATGTGAGTCTTCCTGTGTTGCTTATTGTGAAATGCTATTATTACTGTTTTCATCAATGCTGGCTGTTACTGTCATTGCCATCATCATTATCATTATTAATATATATGCATATTCATCTCTCTTCTTCTTCCTCTCCCAGTACTTTTCTTTCTTCCTTATCTTCACATAAAACCAGTGTTTGGCACATAACTTGAAAAAGTAATTAGTTATAGTTACTAGTTACTTCTCCCAAAAAGTTATTCCACTATAAAAGTAACTAGTTACTAGGGAAAGACACTACTGCGTTACTTTAAAAATGTTTAGTTAGTTAGTTTAAAAATGTTTCCTGGGGGTCTGTGAACGCACCTCAGGGTAATACGGTGCAGCGAGTTAATCAGGAAAGAACTTTTCTTATTAAATTTGTTGTTTTGGCCTTGGCTACGGCCACAGTAACCCGTGTTAGTGTGAGGAATAAAGTAGCAGCTAAACCAACAAGGTCATAACTTAACTTTTCTCTGGTTACTTTTACACTCTGACTCTGACCTGTTACCAGGTGCTTGACACTGTTCTTGCAACAACCCCCTCCCACTTTTTTCGGAAAAAAAGCCTAATGACATGTGGGTAACGGTAACAGTGTTGTAACAATAGAAAAGTAATTAATAACTGAAAAAAATAACACTACTAGTAACAGTGTTTATTTTAACACTGTCACGGCTGGAACACAGTCTTGAACCCAAAAGCATAACTCAGAGGCAAAAAAGTTTAAGGGATAATTTGGTCAATCCAAAGTACATGCAGGGTCAAAACCAGGAGATCAGAAAAGCAAACAGATCCGACAAGGGGCAGACAGAACAGGGTCAGAACAGGAAGACTTATCAGAAAACGTATGTTTATGTAACTATAGTTTGGGGACTATCACTGCTTCATTCACCTCTTAACTTCATTTATTACATTTACTCCCTTAACCACTTTTACCCAAACCTTAACTAGAACTAGCCTGGCTAACGCCAGCAGCGATGCTAATCCCTGCAGGGATTGGAACCATCCGTTCACTTGTTCCTATTGTAGGGAGTAGTTTATAGAAGCCCAGAGAAATTTATTGGGCACTAGGAGTGTCTGTCGATCTGTACGTAGCTTATAACCAATCGTATCAAACATACCCAATGACGTACCCAATTGTTGCTAATTTTTTTAAAAAGGCTTGTGGTCAAAGTTACTTAGAACACTTTCTAAGGTCGTATTTAAAGGGAAATTACCATCTGCCACCAGGTTTGAATCCACAGTTTATAACAAAGTCACTTCTGTCTTTTGTCATTGTCTTGCTCCACAAAATTGGGTCCTTGGTGTCCAGACTGAAATTTACAGCGAAATGAATTTACATACAATGAATGATAGGCATACTCAGGGTAGAACTAGACCACAGCCTGCTAACTTGTACCTTGATAGCTTGCTTGATAATGGAAAAAGTTCATGCACTTGTTATAAATAACAATTATCTTCATTCTTTTCCTTTTTTAAAAAATCTGAAAATGTATCACTTTTTATTTGTATATGCTTACAGACGAAGGCTGGATTTAAAAAAATGATCAAGTATTCAATATTGGAAATGTTAAGACTGTCACTGCCAGGTGTATCTCTGTAATAAGCACAGAATTCATTGTTAATCTGCTTACCCATAATATAAATTTTGACTGATTGATACTATCAGTTAAAACAGTGTTCTGTTTTAACTGATAGTATTTCCAATTTTCAATTTTTTCAAGTTTACTGTATAGTAAAAGTAATATCTGAGTGGTATTCTAATGCCTACAATAGCCCACACACCACGTGTTGTAGAGTTTACGAGGAGAACTTGAAGGCAGCATGTAATCCAACAACACTGGCTGCAATGGCAGAGTGGCACTGTCCATGTTTCTCCGGCACCATTTCATTCTGAAAAAACAGACCAACACCAGGAGGATAACCAATCCTATCGTTGGACACATGAATTGACACATGAATAGCAGCTAGTTTATCTTTTCTCACCATTTTAGTAAATGGGCTCCAAGATAAATCTCTTTATAAAAAAAAAAGAAAAAAAACAGATAATCCATAAAATGGATGAGTCATTATAGTTATGATAAATTAATTTCATGTTCTCTGTAGCCGTGAAATGTTTCTTGACCTGAAGGTCGACCTTGACCAGTGACAACCTGAGCTCAGCACAAATCAAACGCTAGCTCTCTGTTTCGCGCTCTTGCTCACTCTCTCTCCTTCTCTCTCTCTGCCTGACATCATATTTTATGAAGCCCTTCCTTAAGGACAGGTGATTATCATACATCATTGGAGTTTCCTTCTCTGCAGTAATGCTGGGATCCCTGCTGAAAGCACATATGAATCATGCTCTACACTCATCCACACACACACACACACACGTACATATACATATATTGTACATGTACACATAACAGAACGATCTCATTTCTATCATTAATTGAATCTCTGTAAGCATTTAACGAGCCATCTCAACTCTCAGCATTTGTGTATAGTAAAATCTATTTCCTGAGTCACACACACATATACATCCCACTCTATCTCTGTTTACAGTATTTTTACCGGCTTCATAATGACCTTTCATAGCTTCCTTTACCCTTCTCCTTCACTCATCTCACACTTCTTCCCTGTAATATTTACACCACAATAAGGATAAACTTGCAATTAAACAAAATTCAAGATGGACAGCACTTTTTTTCCCAATGTTGTCAGATCAAAGCGCTTTTCAATTGCTGCATCTCATTTATCCACTTACACACACCAACTGTGTTGGAGCTGCTATGCAAGGCACCAGCCTGACAATTAGTAACTTGGTTATATCCCAAGTTGCTAATTGTCAGACTGGTGCCTTGCTCAAAGGCACTTCAAGACAGGATGAGCTGAGGAATCAAACCGCCAATCCAGTGTTTAGTGGAAGAGCTGCCACAGCCTCCCATTAGACAACTTTACAGACATAAAGTCCTATAAAAAATACATGTAACTGCATATTATTTTCTCTCTTTGCTCTACCACCGCACCTTTTTTAATTTGGTACAATTCATTGTCATGCCCTTCAACATATGCTGCCACAGCAAAATGTTAAAGTTAAGTAAATACTAAAAATACACACACCTCACTTCTCTACTCTCTCTCTGGAGGCCTAGCATTTTTCTATTAAAAATCCTTATGAGCTTTATATCTCAGAAAAACTAAAAAGAAAATACTTTCAGGACAAAAATGTGATTGTGATCTACATTTTGTTACGATTTCTACAGGTTTGTTTTTATAGTTTTCTTTGTGTTTATATTGTTTTCTGTAGTTCATGTTATCTGACTTTTTTAATAGTATTTTTTGAATTTCAACAGCCCCAAGGTTTATTTGGAAAGATGAAATGTCTAAGATCCTCTGACCATTGCCTTTTCATTTTGTCTTCATATGCAGCCATTCGGAACAACCATAACCACTTTTGATGTCCAACATGAACATGTTGGGCATCAAAAGTGATTCTGACCAGGCGTAAAATGACCCTGAAGCTGTAATTTGACTTCCACCATTGTCTTATTTTCTGCCTTATGAACAAGTAAAGTGACCTGTCCTCCCCATCATGAATCCAATTTCCTGCAGAGACTGTGTCCTCCTACCTCTTGTGTTTTAATTAGTGAAATAATGTGACAACAGAAATAGTGACATAGAAGAAAATAAGATGCACATAAAGGGCAGACGCACATACGCTAACATGAAGCAGTTAAGATGATGTATGTGATTATGGAGGTGGTGTGTGTGTGTGTGTGTGTGTGTGTGTGTGTGTGTGTGTGTGTGTGTGTGTGTGTGTGTGTGTGTGTGTGTGTGTGTGTGTGTGTGTGTGTGTGTGTGTGTGTGTGTGTGTGGATTAGAGGCAGAGTGATATGTCAGTCAGTCATTTTCTATACCTGCTTATTCCTCATTAGGGTCGCAGGGGTCTGCTGGAGCCAATCCCATCACGTTACTTTGAGAGGCAGGGATACACCCCAGATGGTCGCCAGCCAATCGTGGGGAACACAGAGTGATATGTATTTGTGTTAAATGATCCTACATAAGTTGGTACGGTGGCCATCAAGGTCAAGCCTGTTGCATTGACCCATAACACTTTTATTAGCAAAAAAGTGTGGGAGTTTTCCAATTGCAAACCTCTGCTGCCATCCTGGTGGATATAGACTGTGTTTGACTTTGCAGTCTGCCATCTCTTCCTGGGACTTGTGCCTAACAACACCTCAAGATACATGTGCCTTACATATTCTTACTCAGTTTTACTTTTAGTGGCTAGATGTCTGTTATTATTTGTTGTTGATTGTTGTGCCTGTGCACTTTCACTGTTGACTATGTCTTGATGATTGTGTCTCGTCTACACCTGGAAATGTGAGGAATGTAATTTCGATAACTTTGTATGTCCAGCACATTTGAAGAAATTAAGAATAAAGCTGACTTTGACCTTGAATTTAATTTTAAAATTCTCAAACTTAGCAACTAATGGTCGGTGATCATGAAAGAGAAATTATTTTTATGTCAAGTCCAAAATACTGACTGTATATTGATTATATGATTATTATTTGGTTTCAGGTCTTTGTTTCTGTTTTGGGAAAAAAAACATAGCAATGAAGGAAGGAAAGCTTTTTATTTCAGAGCACTGTGAAATTATCATGATTCCTAATTTTAAATACATGTACAGTCTCTAAAATTAATGAATTTAATTAAATCTACCATCAGAGCAATTGTTGGCAATCTGGGAGACAGCATTCTGATTAGTTGAGTTCGATCCAATTCAATTGCTGAAGGCAAGGTAGCTTTTTTTTAGTACATTTAAACACAGGGCAATTCAATGTACTACACACACAGCATTCACAGTCAACATAAATACAATTAGATGCAATCATTAAAATCGTTTTTAAAAGTTAAGGCAGCAGCAAAGTGCTAACTTGAGATTTGCAGCAGACCTGCATTCTTCTGGGAGTTTGTTCCAGATATGGATCATAAAAACTAAATGTTGCTCCTCTGGTTTTAGTTCTGACTCCTGGAACAAAGTCCAGTCCCAGAAGATCTGAGAGGTCTTGGTGGTTCATAGAAATATAATTTGACCGGAAAACATTCAGTGCTTTATAAACCAATGAAATTGGTTTAAAAAAAAATCTTTGGCAGACAGCAATCCAGTATAAAGACCTCAGAATTGGAGTGATGTGATCCACATTTTAGAGAGACCTTTAAAGACAGAAGAAGAAAAACACATGGACACACTTTCAAGAACCTGCTGAGATATAAATCCTTTGAGTCTTGATATGTTCTTCAGGTAATAAGAACATATCAAGACAGTCTAATAATAGACTGACTTTGTAATGGTTTTAACATTCATTCATTCATTCATCTTCTATACCCACTTATTCCTCATTAGGGTCAGGGGTCTGCTGGAGCCAATCCCAGCGCATTACAAGTGAGAGGCAGGGATACATCCTAGATGGTCGCCAGCCAATCGTGGGGCACACACACCATTCACTCACACACTCACACCTACGGGCAATTTAGAGTCTCCAATTAACCTCAGCATGTTTTTGGACTGTGGGAGGAAGCCGGAGTACCCGGTGAAAACCCACATAGACATGGGGAGAACATGCAAGCTCCACACAGAAAGGTCCCAGACCCAGGACATGAAACTGCAACCTTCTTGCTGTGAGGCAGACTGCGCCGCCCATGGTTTTAATGTGACTGTTGAAATTCAGGTCTGAGTCAATAACTGAGTCCTAGACTACACATAGCTTGATTTGTGGGTTTTAATATTAATGAATAAAGCTGAGCAGTGTCTTTAAATTCTGGCACATCCAAATATTAATTTGTTCAATGCGCTTACTCAGCAGAGGCCCCAAAATGGAGCCTTGGGGAACCCCACAGGTTATATTTGTATGTTCAGACGTAATTACTAGCAAAACAGCATAGATTTGTCAAGGTTGTTATTTGTATTTCTTGTCACATTACACCACTCTCTCTTCCCTTGTCTTAATGAACCTGAAACTAAAAACATCTGTTTCCACAGTAAATCCTCTTTTGGGTGTTTGGTGATTATTAACCGGTTTCTTTCTCTCTCCTGAATCCCCTCACATTACTGATGCTGCAGCGTCTGGACCAGAGACCGTAGACATAAAGTCTATTTTTTTCACCCAGCAAGCCGCTGCTGCAGGTTTCTCTGATCCTCAGCCTTTAATCATTATCCTAGAAGAGACATGTCCTCCCTTTACCTTAAACCACTCCTCTACAGTCTAGATATTCCCTGTTTTATGGATGAAGCGGTAGGCAGAATTCCACCACAATATCCCTCCATTAGTCTCTAACATAGAGAGAGAGAGAGAGAGAGAGAGAGAGAGAGAGAGAGAAGAAAAAGGAAAAAATAGAAATAGCTGCATTGTTCTAATAAACAAACATTTGCCTAAAGCTTATGTATCCACTCACATGTGAAGAAGGACATATTAACAACCTGAAAAATATCCCTTTAAGGTATATTTAGAACAGATAAAAATGTCCAATTAATTTCTTGATGTATAATGTCCTTCAGGGATATATGGTATTGAATTGTGTCAGGCTTTTCAATTGATTTAAAGTGGAGACAGCAACATAAAAAGAGTTAGCAAGAACATTTAAATAAATTAAGTTTACATTTAAATAAATTAATGAAAGAATTCTAAAACTGAAAAAATGCCAAGCTAAAACAGTAATATAATATGATAAGAACCACTCTAATAATATCATTTCTTTGACAGTACACAGCAATGAGACCAGACCAGGGCACTGGAGATATGAGCAGTGCAGCAAACTAGTCACCCTTCAGGTCGGCCTTCACCCTGCCACCTCCAACTGACTCATTCACAATATATGTGCAGCTATAAAACTCATCTCTTCAAGCAACCTTTCACATCCTCCTCTCTCACCGTGATTGATAGTCCTATATCTCTTTCCCCTAAGTTTCCTTGCGTGCGCTCACATTTGAGGTCATTCTGGCTTTGCACGGGCCACAAAAACAGGATATGATGGTCTGACATTATTGACGCAGATATTCAGGAAATATTGATGTCAACTGTGTGTACAAAGAAAAGCTGATATTGAGCAGACAACCATGATGGTGAGCCAGCTGTTTGTAGTCTTCTAGCACATTTGGGTTTAAAATATTACAATGGGAGACTGGAATCAATAACTCTTCAATTTGTTCCCTCCACTCGGTTGACATGTTTCTGCCTGTTCTCCATGTGGACCCACCGATGGACCTTTCAAGTCTGATTTGAAATCCTGTTTTTCTCATTCCATTCATTTTTCAGCCTTCCCTATATCACGGGGCCTGGCGGCACCGGGAAGATGCTTTGGATCCTTGCCACCTCATCCTCCACATATACATATATAAAATCTTATTCTTCTGTTATCCTTTTCTTCCTGACATTTCTTCCCTTTTTTCTCACTGTTAAATGTTTTTTCTTGGGAGTTTTTTGTGATGCCCCCAGAGGCCAACCCGTGATTTGTGATTTTAGGCAAAACAAACAAAATTGATTAGTTCTGAACCCAACTTGTGCCATTATTGTAGAACGAGAACCCATTACACTCTTTGTTCATTCAGATTGTGCAGTGTAATTGCAATGAACAATCAGTTCAGGCCTGATTAAAATTAAAGAAGCAGGTTGCACTGTTATCTTGTATGTTATATTAAAATTATTTGAAATCTATAAAAAATCAAACAAAAAATATATTTTATAGCAGGCTTTTTTTGAACAGACAGAATTATTCTACTTAGCAGTCAACAAGTTGCCTTTCTGTAGCACTAGTTTAACACAGAGAACAGTTTATTATAGAGTGAATTTCAGCTCATTACCATGTGTTTTGATTTAATTAACTAATATGACAACATGTTTTAAATGAAAGGTTTAGATTATATTTGTTTACACAGGGAATACAATAAAATTATTTTGTGTATCTAAAATTATCCCCCTTTTCCGCTTTTAGTTCAGCAAACACAGGTTCTAAGCAAATTCTGTTGTCACTTCATTCAATTATTATTATTAATTATCACTATTATTACATGAATAATCTTCCAGCTGCTGTGCAGGGGTGAGGCCAGAGTATCTTGTTTATGCGATATGTTTGCTCTTGTGATGTGTAGTGAGTTGGACTAAGTCTCTTGAGATTTAAGATTGGCTGACAGCTGTCAAAAAATATTTTTTTCTCAAGGGTCCATCCTAGGCCCTATCTTGTTCTCCATCTATATTAATGATGTAGCCAAGGGCCTTGGAAAATCCTGGACACATCTTTATGCTGATTACACTGTGATATATTCAGCTGGCCCCTCAATTCATTCTGTGTGGCCAGGCTTCAACAAAGCCTCACTTCCATTCAGCGGTCTTTCCCCGACTCAGCTCCCAATGTATGATGTTTGACCAGAAATCCATCAGCACCCCTATGAGAGAACCATCAACACCCCTGCCGGAAAACCATCAACACCTCTTGCCCTCCCACCATCTACAGTGCTGATGGCTTGGGGCTGGAGTTTGTCAGCTCCTATAAATACCTTGAACTTATTTCTCATTTAAAACTCGCATCAATAACCTTCTGGCTAAAGTCAATGGTAAACTTGGTTTCCTCCATCACAACATGTCTTCCTTCATACACTCTGCCAAATACTAACCCTAACCCTTGTAGAGTTTCACCTCTCAACCAAGAGTCTTCTTCAGTTCTGAGACTAATGTGAGAAAATCCAGGTATTTAAACATAGAGATGACCTGGATGACTGAAAATCTTCACAGACCATCCCTCCGCTGTTCCTCTATGGCAACACAATCTACAAAATAGCACCAAAAAACACTCCCATTCCCCCACTCAACAAGCCTTTTCCCTACATGTGCATCCATCTTTCACTGAAGCAGCACTCACCACTGTGATCTTTAGAGAATGGTGGATTGGTCCTCCCCTCACACCAGACAGCCACAACACTGGCTGCATCTCGTCTATAAAACAAGTCTGGGAATGGTTATTCGCTACCTTTTCATTCTCCTGCACAAAGTCCATTATTCCTTTTTCCACTGCAAATGACTGGAACTAACAAAAATACACAGTCATAGCTGACTACTGTACAATTTTAGAAAGAACATCAACTGACTTATCCATTTACCATGCTGTATGTTTGTCATATTTTTCTGTACCTATGCTTATATGGAATATCTGTGTTGTTTTATACTCTTCCTGATGCCTCTTGGCCAGGACATCATTGAAATTGCAAGAAGGTCACAGGTTCAAGCCTGAGAGCTGGGACCTTTGTCTGTGGAGTTTGCATGTTCTCCCCATGTCTGCGTGGGTTTTCTCTGGCTTCCTCCCACAGTTTAAGGAATGAGGTTATTGGAGACTCTAAATTTCCTGTATGTGTGACTGTTTGAATGAATGCTGTGTGTGTCCCATCATAGGCTGGCGACCTGTCTGGGGTGTATCCCTGCCTCCCATCCAAAGTACGTTGGGATTGACCCCAGCAGACCCTTGTGATCCTAATGACAGAAATGGATGGATTGATGGAAGAGTAGCTGCTGCCACAGTGCAGTAGTTCATGAGGATCTACGTGAACAAACAAACATTCAAGTGAGAGCTTTTCACATTAGTGAGCCCATACATAGAGAGTGTAAGGAAACAGATGATAAAGCCTTCTGAGATAAATTAGGGATGTGGGTTTATAGAGATAAATCTAACATGATTTGGCTCAATGCACAAGGGCAGTCATGTCCTATTTTGGTGGAAATGGCAAATTCCCCACACATGAATGACACGAACAAGAATAATTGTTTTTTTGTTATTTCAAGAGTAACCTTGCTGTCCTCTCTGGCTGAACGACTCAAGCCTGTTTTCACCTCTGGTTTGTTGCACCTGTAACCTGTAATCACACCCAACAGCAATGTCAGGGGGGTCTGGAGTAAGCTTTCACATCGCTGAAGTCAAGTTTAGATGTTAAAACATGTCTTCAGGGGGTGTTACTCCTTAATGGTGATGAGCTTTCTGCTTACATGCATTGTTACTCACCAAAAGCCATTGTGTGTATCCTTGAGGCCTAATAAACATGTATTTCCTTCCTCATAAACATCGGCTAATTTTTTTAACATTTTGAAAGCTGCATTGTTCAGTAACTTCCTGTTTGCCTGGCAACTGGTCAAAGAAAATGTACGAGTACAAAACCTTCTATGAACAACTAATTGTCTTTTTTACACTTAGGTTTATATGGATTAAACAGATGAGATAAAATGTATAGCCATGAGTGGACCTCACTTGTTTATAATTTTGTTTCTGAATCCAAACTGTTACCAGTTCTCATCTATCTACACACAGTGTTTGATGAGCTTCAAGTCTGTATGACAACGAAAGAAAGCACTTTGCTTATCTTTGTCACAACAGATTGTGGTGGCACAAATTTTAAATTTCTGTCATCTTTCTTAAAGACAGTTTCTATGTGATCGGAGTTTGACACTAGAAGGCTTTTTGCTTATTTATCTAATGGAGCGAGAAACTGGCTCTGTGCTCATAGAAAATCAGAGAATACAGAGTTCTGAGAAACTACAAGCGGTATTTGTGACATCACAGCTAGCTTTGGAGCTAATCATGACCCAGTACGCAACTTACACATGTTTGATGTGGAAACTTGAAGCCTCCAGTGTGATGACGCTTATAGTAAAGTAGAAGGCGTCTTGAAAAGGAAAATATTTACATACATATTTATGTATATGCAGTATATATACATATATACTGTATATACACATATATATTCATATAACGAGGGAGAAAGATTACATGTAATATTAAGAGATTTGTAGAAAAATCAGATGAGACACAAATTATTATTCAAAGTAGAATAGACCCGTATATACATATTAAAACATGCCTAGAGGGATCTTTAAACAACCTGACAGCACCCGTTTCTCACCAGCGATGAATATGTGCATCCAGTTTTAAACATGCTGTAATTGTAACTTATGGAGAAATAGGCTTTTTTTTATAATCCATGTATTTTTGTTCTAATATACCAACACTGTTTATTTATTCAAGGTTATAAGCATAAAACAAATTACTTTTTCTAGAATGAATAAAACAAATCTGTCATCTACACCACCGACTTGTGAAAGTTGATGCCAGTCTCCCTGCTCTCATTGGTTCTTTTGGTTGAAGTAATTAGTTGCTGCAGCTGACACAGCTGGCTAACGTAGTTGCTGCCAACAGGTGGCAATTGGAACACCTGGGTAAGATGGTGAAATGCTTCATATCTTTTCACAAAATTGGATAAAACATTGGTGACACACAGACTGAACATTCACATTAGTTTCAGAAACAAATCACTGGACTCTCTGGATTGTAAAATACATACAGGCATCACATGGGAGCCCTTTTCATTCTCTATCCTTGCAGTGTTTCCATGTCTAGTTTAATCAGTATAGATATGCATTTCTGGTTGATTTTACATGCTGCTGTTTCTGAGGGCTCTGCTCTAGGAGTGGATATCGCTGCTGCTGCTGCTGCTGCTGCTATGTGACCCTGTGGTTATTTGGATGCTCTGCCAGGCTGTGCTTTTTATTTTGATGCTGATACTGTACGGTTTAACATTAATCCTGCTGTAAGTGTCTCCTAGCTTCTTGCATCTTGTTTTTTTCTTGTTGGCTTTGGTGCCTGTAATGTTACGTAAACACTGTTGTCTTTTTGTTTTTTGCAAAATTACTTTATCAACTGGAGCTCTCTTTGGAGTAGCTCCAGGCCCGGCCCTAAGCAATTTGATGCCCTAGGCAAGATTTTAGACGGTGCCCCCTTGTGTTGCATTAAATTCCAATGCTAGTGTATATATACTCACCAGAAATTAAATATCTTTGTATGAGACATTCTTTTATTTAAATGAAGGAATTGCGCATTCAAAATACTTAATAAGAATTAAAGAAACAAATATAAAAAAAATAATTGAATATATGAAATATAATATAAATAGCTTACATAAAGGATTATATTCAAATACTCCCAAAATAAAAAGTGTAAATAAGTGACATAAATTAACTTATAAATACAATATAAATAAGACGATGCACAAAATAAGATATTATAGTCAGGGATATCATGGGGGGGGGAGTAAAAAGACAGGTGACTTAGGAAAGTAACATTATTATTATTACTACTATAGCCTTTGCTATACAGTTCAATTAAGACCCAATAATACCAATAAATTCAAGAATAGTGGAAGCTCTATTTTTTTCTTCCCCCATTTCTGCCGCCCCCTGGATGGAAGGCACTCTTAAAATTTGCTTCTACTGCCCTTAGTAGGTGCACCTGATTTTCTCAGTGCTGTCCTGTGATATGATTTCTGGCCACGCTGCTGGATACACATTGTTTATTAGACAGCTTTAAAGGTGCTACTCGGTTGTTAACTTTGGATGAAGCCAGGCCAGTTGTTTCCTCTGTTTCCAGTCTAAGCTCACGTTGTGTTAACCATCACAAGCATGCTATGAATATTTCCAACAATAGGGAAATAAGTGTAGCTCCCATATCAAACTTTGACTTTAAAATTGTGATTGACAACCAGCCCCCTACAGAGGATAAATGGTAATGATGGACTAGACTAAGCCTGTGGATTTTCAATTCACAATGCAACTAATGTGAACTCTGTGTACCTCTGATGTAGCTGCGGCTTTAGTTTGTGGAATATATCAACATGAAATTTTAGTAGACATTGTTGTGCGCACAAAGGTGATAAGCATCTTGAGCCAGCTGCCTGGCTGTGGTTGGAAATTGTGACCCTTCCCCCCGCGAAGGGACATCCTATATCTTCATGGGATGTCACCAGAGCTATGAAGGCACCGGCCTCATTCTCCCTCTTCTCTTACCAACTCTCTCCTCACCAACTCTTTAACTGGCCTTCGCTCCTACTCATCAGCAGAAAACCGCCCTGTAGTAGAAGCTGCAGGACAGAAACCTTCAGCAGCTTCTCTGCTCTCCAGGGATTATCCAGCTGCTTTCAGTGTCTCATGGACCTGCAAGTGAATAAGGACTCAACAACGTCTGGCGAACACAACTGAAGCAACTCAGGCCTGGTTCTTCTAACCAGAAACGAGAATTAACAAAGAACAACGCGGCCTGCATGACGGAATCTACTCCACAACGAACACCACAGCTGCAACATCATCTCCAGCCATTTCAAGGCAGCAGAACCAAAGAGCTACTCTTCTTCTTCCTTTCATGGACTGGTAAAATGACTTAGGCAGAACAGAACATTAACAACATGGTTAAGCAAGACTGTTGAACTTTGTTAATGTTTAGATTTTAAGCTACAGTTTACTGTGATTAAGGATTGAAGGAAGGTTTAGTTTGATTTACTACTACTAACCTAACCTCTCTTTGACATGACACCTTGAATACAAATAAACTAGTAGACGTAAACCTACACATATATACACACACAGAAGCATGGTCAGCCATTTTGCCTTCATCTCAACAGACAGGGAAGCCCACATGGCCTGAACCATAGACATATATACGTAGACTCCACATTCGGCGCTGAGCTGTACGTCATCGGCGCCGCCATATTGGATGTGGCAAGAGTCGGAGTAGAGCAGAGAGAAGAGAAGATGCCTCATTCCTGTGCTGCATGGAATTGCACGAATCGTTGTATACCCCAAACCAAATCTGAGGGAATAACCTTTAACAGGTAAGACTTAACAATGACCTTTGATAATACTTTGTTCGTAGACTGCATTGTTTGGCCATTTTAACAGTTTTGAGAGCATAATTTGCCGATGTTGTGGAAAACGCTAGCTATCCTAATCCCACGCATTTAGCTATTCATTCATTATTTCCATTAATTTATTTGGATTTATTCTGCTCGTGGTTGTATATATTTCCATCAAAAATATATTCAGTTAAGTATTTAACAGCTCAGTTTACACACCCATAGTAGGAGAGAAACAGGAGGAAGAAACGTTGTTTCTGTTACCTGTTATTCAGAACATCAATAATGAATTAGAGCTGATAGATTTGAATTTCCCTTTGGAGATGAATATAGTAATTATTTTCTTATCACAATGCCCATACCTACCATATTCCCTTGTTGAGCATCGTAGGTTCATATGCTGCTCTGTTCTCTGGTTCTGATGTTTTTGCAGTCTCCTTTTCTGTTTCTTCAGTCTTCAGTGTTATCTATTTTTTGAGGCAACATAAGTAGGTATGTTGATGTTGTTGATCTTTTGTTACACTATGCTCCTTGTTGTTTTAACATTTATAAATGAACAAAGTCACTCTGCTGTCTTGGGGTTATATTGCTCTAATATGGTAATGTTAACCAAACAATTTCTTGTGAAAGTACCTCTCAGTGTTGGGATTCATCATCAACATTGACACCCTGACGCTGATGGTCCCTGAACAACTTCAGCGGCAGCGCTACATCTGCACCTACCGCTTCAGCCAAGATCACTTGGAGCTCCTTTTAAATTCAATCAGGGCTGCAGGTAGAGATTCCAATTTTTTTTTTCAGTTTCACAGTTTGTTTGTTTAAGCATAATGAGTATAAGAACAGGTATGAGTATACCATATATATTTTAAAAAAATAAATAAATACTAATACGGTAATTCATGTGAAAGTGCTCTTTTTATGTTTATGTTTTCACAGGGGGTTGGAATAAAAACCCTTCAGCATGCCAGTTCCAAGCCATTTTCCGCCGGCTCATGGTGCAATGTGGGGTGTCTCCAAGTGCGTCAGGAAATGTGGAAACATCATCATCCCCAGCAGCAGAAGCTACTGAAGAGATCTCATCCCCATTCGCCAACATTCCTGCCGTTGTGCCAAATTCAGAAAAAACAGCTTTGTGATGTGACTGATACTGTACCTGCACCATTCAATTTGGGTTACCACTTGCTCAAGCTAAAAAATATGGGGGGACTGATGACTCCATGGGCAACACGGTGGCGCAGGGGTTAGCGCTGTTGCCTCACAGCAAGAAGGTCGCAGGTTCAAGACCTCCTTGCTCTGGGGTCTGGGACCTTTCTGTGTGGAGTTTGCATGTTCTCCCCTTGTCTGCGTGGGTTTTCACCGGGTACTCCGGCTTCCTCCCACAGTCCAAAAACATGCTCAGGTTAAGTGGCGACTCTAAATTGCTCGTAGGTGTGAGTGTGTGAGTGAATGGTGTGTGTCCCCCACGATTGGCTGGCGACCATCTGGGGTGTATCCCTGCCTCTCGCCGTAACGCGCTGGGATAGGCTCCAGCAGACCCCTGCGACCCTAATGAGGAATAAGCAGGTATAGAAAATGACTGACTGACTGATGATTCCATCTAAGGGCACAGTGAGGGTGGTCTGGCTGGTCACATTCAGGAAACATAGTCTGGAATCGACAGCCATCACTTTGTGCTCATGTCATTGGTTGTTTCTGTTGTGTTTATAGTGTACATATTGTGTGTGTGTGTGTGTGTGAGTGAGTGTGTGCATGTGTGAATTATTTTTTACTGTCTTTGTTCTTTGAGGCTTGATTGTACTCTATTTGTTAACCTGCTCCATATTAAATTACATTTACTTGATTAACCCTTTTCCAATTCTTATGGCAAATTTTGCCATCTTGAACATTCTCTTGTGGATAACCTTGACTGTGTTGATGCAAATGCCATGAAATTGGGCAAAATTTAAACACATTTTTAATTAACTTTTAGTTTTTAGGGTCTTCAGCACCACGGGTAGTGTAGTCAATTACAGTTTATTAAGTTTGATATTCGCCAAAGTTTGGGCTTATTTTAAATCTTAAATCAAGATTAAATACATACATTGTGGTCTCTTACGGTTTGTCAAGTATAGTAGTGTATGTGTGAATGAATAATTAAGAGGCATTAACACAAGTTTCTTGTAGAGAGGCGCTTTATGAAATTAGGTCCATTTACTTGTATTTGTTTACAGCGCAGCTTTGCCACATCCAATATGGCGGCGACACTGACGTAGCGCAGCAGCGGCCAAATCCGCTCCATGCGGCGTCTACGTATATATGTCTATGGCCTGAACTACATAGAACAGCCACCACGGCAGCCATCTTTGTAGTTCCCCAACACAGGTACAAACTCTAGAACTTAATAATTAAGCTCTATTTTTAATGAGTAAATAATTATTAATAATTATATAATTATTATTGAAAATTAATTATTGATTCTTTCTGACAGTCAGTCCAACCTGAACAAGCAAGACACTATCCTTTGATGTGTGCCACAAGTGAGGCTCGCACAACTTTATTCCGTTGCTCCGTGTGAGACTAAATAAAATCAAACATTTAATTTGGTAACACCGTGGCACAACAACATATAAAGATTCAAAGAGAAGAAAACAAACACTGTCCAGAACCAGGGTGTAGTCACATCTTTCAGCAGGTTTTCTGTGATTTATAATACTTACTCTGTTGCATTTTGATATTTGTTCTCTTTACTGCCCAGTAACAAGCAAACATGGCAAACAAACCCTGCATGAACTCAGTTGGTTTGTTTGTCGGACAGATCAATCATCTGGTGAGTTTATAGGATTTTGTTGGAGCCTCAAAACAAATGTTGTTAAGGACTCCTGGTGGTCCGGGCGGACTGTCTTATTTCTCCCTTTCTGTCCTATTAAATTCAAACTACAGAAAAATTAAAGCTGTGAGGGTTCTGTATCTTTCTTTTCTTTTCTTCTTGTTTTTTTATTGTATGGTTTTTATTTATTGTATTGGTTTAGAAATACATGTACAAAAGATTCTGGGTACCTGCAGGATCTCAGACAGATTGAGCAAAAGCTTCAACTCTGGGAGACGAAAATTTATTAAAAAAAATTAGATGCATTCATATAAGCTCCTGTACTTATTAAGTTATGGAATATATAGCAATATATTGATTTATATTTGTTTATTGTACAGAAACTATCATTCATTCATCCATTCGTCTCACTCAATGGCTTCCTGTATTTAAATGTACCCACCAGTTAAATGCTCTATGGTCTAGTCATCATTATATTATCTAATCAGGCAGTATTAATGTAATCTACATCACTTAACTGTTCAGAATATAGTATCTGTCTACACATGTAACATATTTTAAATGTGTATTTTCATATACTTGTGAGAATTTGCAGATGCTAAAATTATGAATTTGAATTATCAATTATAAATGATGGTCAATGAACTTAATCGGGTTTAGCCTTACATTACGTTTTATTATCTTCTCTATCTACATCTTTTTTCATGGTCTGCTGCCACTTGCTGTGCTATAACGAGGGTAATATGTAAATGTTTTTCTGCCCCTGTTCATCTTTGAACTCTGCACCTTGTCCTGTCTTACAGCACAGAGCATATGAGAAGTTGACTAGACACGTCACAGGAGAAGCACGTTTTCGTTTTATCTGTTGGCTACAGGCAATAGGTTTTTCCAGCCTCATTTCACCAGAGCGTTTCTGGAAGAACACTGACACAAACAGCCAGGGGGCGTAGCTGCAAGAGGAAGGATGGAGAAAGAAGGAGGGAGGGGAATATAGATGTGTGTGCATGGATGGTGCATGTGTGTGTATGTGAAGGAGGATGAGAGGACAGAATAGAAGACAGACTGTGCCAGTGTAATTCCCCCTAGCGCCACAAGATTAGGTTTTCACTTTTTTTCTGTTACACACTGACATGTCAATGACTCCCTATCCATTTCATGTGATGTATGAGCTGTATGATGATTAGATCACATCAGCAGCGGCATCCCTCTCCCCGGTATGAGTGATCATCTTCAACCTCTGCAGTGACAGAGCTGAGCTCAGGGCAAAGGGTGGCAGGAGTATGAGGAGGCGCGTTTATGTTGGTCGTTCACGACTTGTGAGAACATGTATTTGTCTGTGTATGCGTGTGTGTGTCTGTGAGTGTATGTGTGTGTGTGTGTGTGCATGTTAGCGTAGTCTGTGTGGGAGCTAAAAAAGTAAACATGTTTTTGAGGATTTATAGACGTGCTGCAATAGGTTACACACAGAGTCTACAGCACCATCTAGTGCTGAGAAACGTTCATTCACTTTACACATTCACAGTTCACCTTCTGTACAATAACACTATAATGATTTTAAAAATTGCCTCACGTAACAGTATTTTTAGTGTTAAGTGTTAGTGTTAAGAGGTCAAGCTCTATCATTAAAAACTAATTAAGAAATAATTAAGACTAATTGCCTGAATAAGGTTATAAAAGAAGAACCTGTGAACATCATCAACTTTCTAAATTTTGGCTTTGGGTTTTTTTCGAATGCAAAAAGGGTCCAGAGGGAGAAGAAAGATCTCATGAAGCTGGGAGAGGATTCAAGATGATTAGTAGGCTACTGAACATAAGATTTACACAATTTATTTATGCAACCTTTAAAAACCAGCAAACAAGTGCTGGGATCTCTGTGTCTGTCTGCCTGTATTTTTCCCTTACCCCAGGGAGAGCAGTATCAAGTGTGAAGTCTAGGCAACAGATAAGTGGTTCTAGACAATGCTGCAAGCTGCACTTCTAGGGGCCGAGCAATCAGGTCCCTCAGAACACGCATTTCTGAGGGAATCGATGTTCCGTGACAGCTCGGACATCCTGAAGGACACTGCACGAGGTCGAGCTCTTCAGATGACGGCCAAGAACAGAATCATTCCTCACAAAACTGCAAGATTAAACTTTGCCAAAGTACATGAAAAGAAGAACATAATTAACATTGGCGGTGCATTCTTCAGTCGGATGAGTCCAAAATCAGTTTGTTGGGATCAGCTGGGGTCCGGCCTGTTTGTCGAGGACCTGACCAGGACCACAGGGACAGAAAAGTGATGATTAGGGATGACATTTATGATTGGGACTATGAACATACCTAAGTTTGTTTTCTCAAAAACTGAATGAAAAGATGACTTCCAGGCTCAAGAAGGCTGGCAGGAAAAGAATTTTCCAACATGACAATAATCCAAAAAACACACAAGAAAAATCTATGACCTGGTATGTAACCTGACTTGGATCAAATAGAAGACCTCTGGAGTATTTTAAAGGGAGATGAATAAAATCCATCCAACAAAGAGCAGTTGAAAACAATCATCTGTGAAGGACGTCAGAACATCTCTCCATTGGTATCCTCCAGGCTCAGGAGGATCAAAACTAATCAAAAACAAAGGCGAGCATACGAGATGTGGTCTGGATAGAGTCTTACTAATGCAGGGTGTCCTGACTTTTGTTTGTTCTTAATTAAAGACTTTTCATTATTAGTCAAACACTTAATTTTTCAAATGACTTAATTCATCTGGGATTTTTTCTTTTTTTGTAGAAACAAATGCAACTGCATTAAATGGACAGGGTTTGTAATTACTTCACATTTTAGTAATATTGTCGAGGGAAGTGCTCCAATATTCTGCTTCAGCAGTCTGAGGTATTATAGATCTGTTTCCCTTTAATCTTTAGAAGTTTTGTATAAGTTTTCACCTCACTTTTAATTGTGGAACAAATAAGTGCTGAACTGTGATACATTCTGGTCATCAGCTACTTTAACATCTCATAATAATAAATTACCACTCATCAGTTAATCAATTAACTTTGACTTTCCCATTATCAGCCAGACGAATGTCTGACCTGCAGTCAGTAAGATCATAAGTTTCATAAAGGAAGAAGTTTTGAAGGAAATCTGAAGGATATTACAACAAAAAGTCAGCGTTAGCTACTTGAAATAAATTGTTCAAACAGGGCAGGTTTCATAATCAAGTTATATTAAAGTTATTGAAATATTGCTGGATCCGGGGAGAGCAGCAGATCATAGCTGTCGATCAACACAGCAGACATCAAAGCTACTATAAAACTTCACATTTTAAATGACTGCCAGTACACTTTTTAGAGAGTCTGAATGAAGGGATTCAGACCATAATATCCCCTTTAATGAAATGATGACACCAGTTGAAATCCAGCCAATGTTGCATCATGATTCAGGTAACAGATTCTCTGATCCGTCACTAAACTCGCTCTTCGCTAACAGCTAAAGGCGAGCTGACATTAGCTGAGTAAACAGAACTGGGTCTAGACAGTAGTAAAAGCTTCACAAACGGCAACTCTCGTCTCGTATGAAGATCGATAGACTGAGAGTTTGTCTCAGACGGAGTCAGCTGGGGGAAGCGTGTTGCTCTCTGAGGCGAACGCAAATGAAAACACACTGAGTATTTCATGGGATTGCAGCAGCTTTTGTCTCCAGGTCTGCAAAGTGCCTGGAACAAACTCCAGATATGGTCTCGAGGTCAGCATGGATTAGTTTAATCTGAGGAGAGCTCTGCATGTGGATGTGGTCTGAACTTCAGTCCTTTGATAGGCGCCCACTGAATTCTCTTATCATCTTCAAATACTGAGAAGAATTAAACCCATGGATGGTAACGTTTGGTGGGCTGTAGGTCTTAAGACAAGTTGTTGTTTTTTTTTAAAAAAAAAAACTTTGCTCACTGATAAAGAATTTTAGGTCCTGACTTACAGACATGCCTTGTGATCATAAAACACATGCACATTCTGCATGTGATAATCAATCAAACATTCACAGAATGCTAAAGCTTTGCTAAAAATGATTCTTCATGTCCCTGGGGCTGCTTGCTTATCCGTGTCAGTGGAAAGTGTTGCACTGTGAGGGCAGCTGATGTGTGTGTGCGTGTGTGTGAGAGAGAGCTGTTCTTCTCACGCTAGGATGACTCATTGGTGACAACAGACACCACTCTGATTTATTTTAGTATCACTTATCCTTGATTTGATTTGGTCTCTCTAGGAGATCACAACACACTCCTGCACACATGAGCACACTCACACATTCATCCCCCACTTACACAGTGGTAGATACTTAATGTGTCACTCAGCCACGTTATAGCATAGATAACCTATAATAACTGTTACTGTGTTACATTTATGGCACACATATACAGCACTTAGCAGTTCACACAGGCGCCATGTGAATAGTGACATGTTAGATGATAAATATTTCCATTTTGAGTGTATTTGAATAGAAACTGTAAAGTGTCTTACACTATTAGTGCTCATTCACACACCACATGGCGCAGCCATCGGGAGCAAATCGAGGTTAAGTGTCTTGCTCAAGGGCACATCGACATGGATCCCAGAGGAGCCGGGAATCGAACCGCCGACCCTCTGACCCCAAGACGACTGTTCTCCCTTTGAGCAACAGCCGCTCCTTCCGCTCAAAAAATGTGTTCCGCTTCAGAGAATGTTTGTGCTTCACTGTGCAGAATGAAGTATGTGCAGAGACTGACACGAGGAGGCTGATTCATACGCTGAAGGAGGAAAGTTTCTTTGCTCTCGCCATAAGTCATCGCCATAAGTCAGGCATGTAAGCCTGATTTGTGACATCACAACTCATTTTGAAGCCAATCGTGGTCCAGTATGGGACTTACACAAGTGGAACCTTGAAGTCTTGCATTGTATATACAGAGAGAAAGAGAGAAAATGAAAAGATGACTTGATCTTAAATATGTAAATAGTAAATGGTTTTGGTTGTTCACTAAATGCACCAGAACACTCTATGTTGACCGTAGAGTCGATAATGTTATTTTAGTTGCTTATTTACAGGTTCAGCAGATACAGCTCAACAGTGAAGTAGTGATATAGGAGAGGTATAGAGGAGCATTTATAGAAATGTGTAAAATGATGTGTAACTGTGTGTGCCCGTGTGTGTGATAGAGAGAGATCAGTCCATAACGAGAATGTAATTGGTGGTGTCTGAACAGAGATTTGCAGGTGTCAGCCTGATGTGACACACCTCTGCTGCAGGCCTACTGATAAGATAAGACTCTCTGTCGGCCTCTATCACATTCACACAGACTGAAAGATGTCAGCTCCTTTCAAGCTGACAGATATCTATGCGGCCATGTTTGAAGCGTGATTATCACTCACTCGCCTCATGCAAACGAGGCACAAACATGTTCTCGTTTGGCTGTGCTTGTGAGGGCGTTGCATTGATTTGGGTTTTAGTTTTCTTTTTGTCCAAGGGATGTCTTCTCCAGAGCCGTGGGATGTCAAATTATGGTGTTACAGGTGGTTAAATTGTGACTACAGTGCTGGACCACCACACCACTCACTCAGTGTTTTGGGTTTTTGCCATCAGAGCTCTTTTAATAGGCTTGTGTTATTCTATTCGGTTTGGTATTGTCAACAAATCCCCCCAAAAGAGATAAAAAAAATTACTTTGTGTTTGTCCATCTCTTGATACTCATACTTTTACAAAAAAAAACAAAGAAAAATCTCTGTTATATGGAAATGAGCAAAAAAACAAAATAAAAATGTGTCAATATTCTACTTGGATGTGTCTATCTTTGACAGAAGTAACAAAACTTTTTTCTGAAAAGTTTTTTGAGGAAGGTTTTTAATGAAAAAGAAAAACTTTTTTTCATCTAATTGTAATCCCTGTCTACCATACAACTGATTTGGAATTCATACGACTGGATATGAATAATGTGGTGGTGTTGAAAGATCAGTGAATTTGTTAAAAAATGCTGGCAGGGAAAGAATCGAGTAAAATGGGTCACACATCCATTATTCTGTTACATAGACGATTATACAGAGGTGGACAGAAGGAGTCAGTCAGTAAAATGTTTGCAATAAAATATGTGCACCTTCTTAAGTTATGACAGCGAAATGTAGATATGACAATATTTATTTCATTTTATTTATTTATTTATTCAAGAAGAAGTGGAGCAGAGGCACTGGTGCTCACTGTCTCTGCTCCAGGTTGAGCAATTGGGAACTTGATATTCCATTGTGCTGTTTTTGAAGCCATTACTGGACCAATTTCAAAAATTCCAAAACATTTGTACTCCTAAGGCTCCATTTTCTGTGTGAATGGTGTGACATGAGTCCCTGTTGTGTGTATGTGGATTCTGTCCTCTTTCACGTCTCCATGGTGATGGAGGTTGTATGGTTCAGATCCTGAATATCTGTTTAGCAACCTGCAACTTCTTGATCATATTCTGAGTTATTAGCAAGTCATCCTGTTTGTCTATGCAGTAATGGAATAGAATTAAAGTAATAGAAACATAGAAAAGAAAATAAAGAACATAGAAAATGGAAGCTTAATTAGATTTTTAGATATTTGGCCAAATGAGGGTGTGTTGGACTATTACTTAGTCTTACCACGTACTGGGCATGTTACTGTTATATGTGTTTATAAATTAATGAGTTCAGGTCCAGATTCTTTTCTGTTAGGTAATAGTGCTGGGATTTCCTGAGGGTCTCTAAACACATCTTGGAGTAAGACCTTTGTTAGCCTAGGGATTACAGTAACAGCTAAACCAGCTAACATCTTAGCATGTGGTTTTTGAGAGATGTTACAATAATTTCGTTATGTTGGCTGCATGATCGGTGCAGGAAGAAATGAGACAACAGAGCTTTAAATTGTAACTAAAGTGCTGCTGCAGGATAGAGCTGTTATATGTAAGTCTATGAGATTTAAAGAGAGAGACTAGGGAGACATGCAGTAAAGGAATGCTCCGACTGGGACTCAAACCCATCTTGGTTGCTAAAGAAAAAAAGACTATATGGTAAATGCTCTACCCCTACACCACAGCACAGCAGGAATTTTGACTTTTAATGATAATAATTATATTATATTGTGAATATTCATCCAAATATTTCCACAAAAAGGGTTACACACCATGCATAAACTATATCTGAAAGCTGAGATTAAATCTGATAAACAGTCAGATTTAACAGACATTCACATGAGCCACAGACGTCCAATTGCATATTTTCTATTCCCCATACTAGTTTATGTTTATTTCAAACGAGGGTGTAAGGATAGAGGTTGCTGTATTGCTGTGCAAACTGTAAAGCCCCTTAACAGGTTGATGACTTGTGATAATGGATGAGCCAAATAAAATTGAGTTGACTACACTATGCTACGAATGCAAAATCCCAACACTAAGCAGAAAAGCTGAACCCAGTTAAGCAAAATGAATCAGCAAGCTCCTTTATTAGTCAGAACTTTATTTTACTTTACTTAGTCAAAACTAATATGCAACTAATCACATTTCAACTTTTAGTCAAGGTCTTTAAGCCTTTAAGTCAACCCTCATTTTCCTGACTTACATCTGACTCAAATCTAAAGTTCTGATCCTGATCCTCTTTCACTCTTTCATTAATGAGAGTTTCTGAAGGCCAATGTGAACCAGAGGAGAGCAGATTTATATATTGTAATGTTTAATTGGGCACCTCTTTTTAAGACAAACTTTAACTGGGACATATTGTTCAACTCTCATGTCTTTTTTTCCTTTTCTTGGATAACATCGCATCAGCGTATCTCAGCATATGTCCTCACATGACCTGTTTTAGCAATATTAAGCTACAACACTGCTCATTAGGAAGTACTCTTATGGGACGATTTGGGAACAAAACATCAGTTTACAAAACTATAAATAGTTCTCACATGTGGTACAAATTATTCTGCTTTGATTATTGGTTTTTCATCCTAATGTGACATGTTTCCTGGACATATTTTTCCATTAAGAGCAGAAAGATTGATTACCATAATAGTTGGAGACAACTCTGAGGTGGAGGATTTGTCCGATTGCGATGATGCTGGAACAAATAAGTGATGAAGGTTATATTCCACCTGATTCTCTAGAATCGGATCGGCAGAGCAGCGATGATAGTGAGTCACAGCTGCATCCACATGCATCTAAACATGTGCAGAGACCCAGAGGACATGTCAGTAAACACCTACAGCACCACAGGCATTACCAACTGATGTGCAAAATGAAATTTTGGTTTTGCACTGCAATGTTCACACACGGAGATAAACAGTTTTATACTTTTTACACAATGGCGACTTTATTGTCTTACGCACTAAAATAACCCATTGTCCCCATGAGGACATCATTTTTTTCATAAACTACTTCCTGTTCAAAGACAATGGCCCGTTTTATACTTCCTACTAATCCTGCTAATCCAAATAGCTGGGAGAAATTAAAATGCATTCCGCACAAAATCTCAGGTCTCAGGAGGTTAAGTCATACGCAGTCTTTGCTGATCCAGCTTCTGCTTCAATTTTTCATTAATAGTCTAATTACTTATCATAAATCCATTGTTTGTTTATTGGGGAAAAACTTCAACATCCACCTCTGATTTAGCTCAAATTGTGACACTAAATCTAATTCTAAAACTCATTTAGTCATAATGTAAGTCAGATTTAATATTTTGTGACTTTGTGAGTACGATAAACATCATATTATAAGTGATGGAACTAAATATATTGAGGCTACATGGCAGAACACAGATGTCAGGGGGGATTTAAGTGGAGGCTCCAGATGCTACGAGTTTGAATTATAGTTTGTTTGCAGATGCATAGTTTTGTTTCATATGTTGTTTGTGTGTTTTAATGAACTGAGTTGGCTGATTTGTGGGGGGAGTTTTTAAAATATTACATTTTTATAGCATGACATGGTATAGATGTATATGAAGCCATGTTCCCATGCAGCCACATTTACACCAAACATACATAGGGAGGTCAGTTGCCATAAGTGTCCTGCGTTGTAAAATGAAAGGCCTTTTTTGCATCTAAAATTCAGTTCTCACACACTCAGGGCGCAGCAGACAGTTAAACCAGATATTTATGTTTAAGATTGAATAACAGCTGTAGATTTATAACCCAGGAAAGACAAACATAACTGATCCACCCGCCGACATCCTCATCCTCTCACTAAAGTCACCATTAAATTACAGCATTCAAGATATATTACCATTTATAGTAATAAGTCTAATTATCTAATCTAAAACTAAAACTTTACATAAAATCCGCCTATATAGCATCCATTAGCAGTTTATAAACAGTTAATAGATGATTTATAACACAATAAAATGCCACTGGAAGATGATAGCAGTGTTCATTACTACAACTCCTCCTGTGGGCATCAGATCTTGGTGAATGAACAGATAATGAATTAAAATAATAAGAAGAAAAACACAGTTGTAATATTACAAAATGTGTCTTTGTATACTTCATTTACTTATTTTTGTTGTTGTTTTAACAAATATTCCACATTAATGAACACTTTGATACAAATTGTCCTTGTGTGTGCTTATGGTGTGATAACCATTTACTAAATATTAAATAATGTCTCACCAAATGTTCAATAGTTGCATTATATATTATATTATTATTACTATATTATTATAGTGGCAGTTCCCACTGCCACAGCTGCATAAATATTTAAAAGTAATAGCTATATTTTATTTTATCATTCAGATGCAGGGGCAGTGATAAAACACTAACTACCAATCAAAATCAGAGGTCGAATGGCGCAGCTTTTTCAGTTTTTGGTTCATATCAGTTCAGCGGACTCATCAGATTCACACGACAACCTTGAGACTGTGACGAGGTTCAGGCTCCGCACACAGACCAGAGGCTCCCCTGCATTTGTCATGGCTTAGAGTCGGTTGGCTGGATTTCACAGAGCCTGAGGATGCGCTTAAAGTGGTTGGCTGTGTATGTAAAAGTGCATGCAGGTCTGTGCATGCGTGTGTGTGTGTGTGTGTGTGTGTGTGTGTGTGTGTGTGTGTGTGTGTGTGTGTGTGTGTGTGTGTGTGTGTATGTGTGTGTGTGTGTGTGTGTGTGTGTGTGGGAAGAGGTCAGGGCAGATGGTATCGATTTCAGGTACTAAATAACGAAAACAGAATTTGACCTCTTGAACTCCAGGGCTGAGGCCAAACAAAAAAAAACAACCAAAAACCATTAAAAGTTAAAAGTGGAGCAGCAAAGTTTCTAAAAGCTCCAACTAGGTTTGAGTGCATTTTGAGGAAATGTGTGTAAAATGATGCCCAAGTCATCGCGAATATTTGCATTTGATTGAGTTGTCTTTGGTTGTTGATGTTGATCTCAAAAGTGAAGATTTACAGCTTTTCAGTGTTATATAATTAACAGAATGGAATTTCCTCTTTTCCATCTGACATTAAAATTGGATTAGAGCAACTTAAAAGGAAATGAATAATGTACTAAAGAAATACCTTCTTCTTCTTTTTGTTCTTTTTCTTCTTCTTCTTCTTCTTCTTCTTCTTCTTCTTCCTCTCACTTACCTGGAACCTGCTAGTAATTAGCTTAGCATAAAGACTGGAATAAGGTGTAAACTTAGCTATGGTCAATGATAAAAATAAATAAATAAATAGATAGATAAATAATAGCACCTTTAAAACTTACTCTAGCATTTAGTATATGGGCAGCGCTGTGCTAGCTGTCTCTCCTGCACTTCCATATGCTAAGCTAAGCTAAATTAACTGCCTCCCAGCTCCGCACTCAGCATACAGACAAGTGAGTGGTATCAATGTTCTCATCTCAACATCAAATAAAAGAAAAAAATGCAAAATGAGAGACTGCATTGAGTTACAGAAGCTGTTTGAACAGAGTCGACAGCCTGGACATGACGTCATGACGTCAGCTTTATAATCATCAATCAATCTACAGCGTCTGAGCCCAGTGTGAGTGTGCGTTCACCACCAGATATACAAACCTCTCGCCTTCTAATTATGTTTTCCTTTCATTCATTTATTATTTTCCCTTCAACCTTTCACCCTTTATGTGTGTGTGTGTGTGTCATGAGTACATGAGTGTGTATGTGGCGATATTAATCCAGACTGATTAGACGTCTGTTGGCTCAGACCCAAACGAAACAGCAGTTAATTCCCTGACTTCTTCTCTACATTATTTGTCTTCTTTGACCTTAACCTTATTTGTGTCTCTCGACCTCACTGTGAGACCCAAACCCACACACACACACAGGGTTTTATCGTTACTCCGTTCCTTTGATGTGGGTGATAAGGAGTCGATGTGCAGTGGGAGTTGTGCGGAGCCTGTGGAGCGATCGTGGGAGAGGTGACGGCAGGAAGTGGAAAAAGGTGATGAGAGAAAAGAAAATCATTCTCTCCCTCCACTTTTGACTCATTCTGGTGTCGTGTAGCCTACTTACACAGGGTCACAAGTCTCACTGTTACCACTGAATGAATCAAAGTTGTCATAACAGACCTGTCGCCTTTTACAACTCCAATTGCAGTTCTCACCCAGCAGCTTCATAATTCCTTCATGTCAACTGCTATGACAGTGTTCTATTAGCTTACACACTTATTAACATAAATTGAATATATCTAAGAGCTAATAGATGTAGCATCTGTGATATTCATCAGGATGTAAATACAGATTTTGGGTTATTAGCCTGGTTTTTATTGAAGCAGCTAATAGATTTGAACTCAAAATTTAGGCTATAACATCCACTATTGATTTGTTTCAATGAAATAAATCTTCATTTTAATAATAAAATAGGACCGTTCAGAATAAATGTTAACAAAAAGTCATTGAATTGAATGTGATTTAAAGTAGAGTACCCATGCTAGCACTGACTAAAGATGCTGCAACACTGTGTGAGCTAGCTACGGTTAACATATTCAAAGTCACAAAGTTTACAAAGTTAGCTTACTGCTTCAAAAAATATACCATCAACTCTGACATTAAAACATTTCCAGAATCTAAAGATCCCTCTACTTAATACTGTAACAATATTCACTTTTCAATATTCACTTTACTGCGTATGTACGGGAACGTGTCTCTGTTTACAGAGCTTTGCTAGCTTGTTGTGCTACATATAACAACCTCTTGACTATGTACTACACTGATGAATTCTTAAAGACGGAACTAATTAGGCCCACTATTGGGAAAACATACAAAATGGCCACCAGCCATATCTATAAACAAATAGACACTGATTTTATCTTTAATAAACACAGTGGTGTGATGAGGATTGACATAAATGTAGAGAGTTATAGACGTTGTGCATATTTGAGTAGGGACCATGTTGACCAATGGAGGATTTTAAACTTTTAGACTGATTTTTTCTCTCTTCCCTGTAGTTTGTCTCATTTTGTCTTTATTAATCAAAGCTCACCAGTTAAAGTCACATCTGTCAGCCTTGCACTTCATCCGCCTGTTCCTCTTCAATTTGCCTCCAAGACACACACACACACACACACACACACACACACGCTCAATGTATTACACTATGTGACACACACAATGCACACAGCAGACTCATTAAGTTAACTGCTGTGAAATCTTGTGATCGGGGATTCCTCGCTTCAATTCCCTGCGGATCGTACACTGTCTCCAACTGCTCCTGGGAGGTGCCTTTGACCCACACACACACACACATAAACACATGCAGTCACACACAGAAACACACACACACACGCTGGGTGGTATGTGCAGTTGCGATATCATTTAATGGACTCACATGGTCCAACTTAATCAGCTTTGCTTAAGTAGCTGTTAGGTCATCCATGAAAATTTATTCTTGTTTTCGATTAATCATATGATTATGACTCACTTTTTTTTTTCTTTAGTCTGGCAACTTCTGCGGCCCTGAGTGTACATCATCTTCACCATAAGCAGCAGCAGCAATAGTTGTACCAGTCTATTCTATAATGACAATAGTATTACTGACGCAGTTAATCCTTCCAGCCGAGCAGAAACAGGCACTGTTAGGACTGTAACAGAAAGATATAAATGCACACACATACATACATTATCTCACTTAAACACACACACACACATGCTGCACTATAGATTTAAATTAACATATTGACTGTGCTGTATCGGTCCTTTTATCCAAAACTGAGGGAAGTATTTTAATGAGAAGCACATGACTGTACAATCCTGGTTAAGATGACAAGACTTTTCGTTGTAGCCACACACACACACACACACATAGACACACACATACACACACAGACACACACACACACACAGACACACACACACAGCGTGCATTAAATACCCTCACAGATGTACTGGAAATTGTCAAACATCCCATATAGCAAAAAGGGAATTCCTCATGTCTGAGGGTTTATTTATTAAGGATAAAAGGGAGAAAAAGAGAAAAGAAGGTCTCGGATAGATAAAAACACACATATTTCATTTGTGGTTTTGATGGTTTTATGTGGTTTTAATTACATTGCGGTATGAAGGCAGGAGTGATGTGAAACACAGGCAGTGAACAGGAACCTGAAACTTTTGGAACATAGGGAATACACAGTGTCTGCATCCATCGCCCGTTCAGTGGCTCTCTGAGTGTAAAGCAGCTGGCAGGGCACAGGGTCAGAGAGTTGGTGAAGCACAAACACGAGATGAGATAATGAATGTGCTGAACAAAAGGGAGCAGCTAGGGAATCGAGAATGGAGAGGAGGATGGCTAAAAAAAAGAGAAAATGAAGAGTGATTTGAGCGAGCTGAAGGCCTGGGTGCTCCATTCAGATTGTTTTTTTAATGAAGAATCTCATTGCTTCTTAATCTCACACTAACACACACAAAGGACACAAAAAAAGCTCTGAAGGTTTTCCATTGTCTAAAAAATATGCAATATCTAGAATTACACCTCAAAGGAAAACTTTTTTCAACACCTTTATGTATGAAAGGCAGCTTGTAAGAGTTTGTAGTTTGCTTTTTTCATATCAATGGTTACAGCTTGGATTCATAGCAAAAAAAAAAGAAGAAAGAAAAGCACTTCAAAAAAACAGTCCTGCAGAATAATCCACCTCTCCGCTTTTGATCTGAAGTCCACAATTGAATATATTATTTTAGCATTCACTCAAAGTTTCCATAACAGTGCACACTGCAGATTACACAACTGCAGTATTGTTCCAGGCACCCGGAAGCTAACCAGCACTAACTAGACTTAAACTGGCTTTGACAACATAAATAGATTGAGGTGGTTTGGTACAGTTATTCCTAACCTTAGGCTGCTGCTCCTTCAAAGACTCAAAAATAACAGATCTGAGAGCAGTGAGATGTTTGATGAGGAGGGATATTAGCTTTTATATTAGCCTGCTAGTTACGTGACAACTAGTTTCCGTGATGGAACTGGTTTTAAATGTAGTGCAAAGTGTGACTCTGCAGTTATACTTAATGCACCATATTAACATTATAATGAGGCTAAAATAATGAGGCCTAAAAAAAGAACTATTCTTTCAAATAACATTACAGAAGCCACATTTGACTCGTTACCTGTTTTACCTCTTAATGCAGCTGGATTTACAAGAACATGCGAGAGTCCGTCTGGTCAGGCTACAGCCATCAATGTCTTATTATAAAGTATAATAAAACTGGATACCAGACTGAAAAATGGCCACCATTCATTTCAGTAGAAGTCGCTCACCTGGCGCATACGCGGAAAAAGTTCCCTGGCTTTTTCAGTGGTTTATTTCCATGTTATGTTAGAGACTGATCAGTAGAGTCACCTCCCATGATGCTCTGGGGCCTCCCATCATGCCACGGGGCAATGAGAATGTGTCAATTTCGAACAAAACTCACATTTGAGTGCTGACAACATTAAAAACTGTTCAAAGAAAAATAAGTAAATTAAAAAAATAAGTTGATAAATAAAAAAAAACAAAAAACATCCTGGCTCCTGAGACACAATACGACTGCGCTACGTCACACAGCTGTGATGTCATGTTGGGAATAGAGAATTTTCCAGAGCTTTTCTGGCCATTAGAAAGGTTTTTGATGGATAAAAAGTCCATGATTTAAAAATATAGAATACAAAGATCAGCGTTATAGTTGGGGGTGTCCTGTCAACTGTTTTAGCGGCTTCTCTTTTACTATCGCAGTCTATGGGAAAAATGCTTTTTGGGTCACATGGGATTTTTTTGTTGCAGTACCATGAGTGGCCACTGGGAAAAATAGGCAGTGCCCTATCCAGGTTTATAATACATCCATGATCACGTCTCACTCAGCCCATGATAGGCAACGATGGACAGATTCATCCAATCACCTGCCATGTATTCCTTTAAAGTGCTGCCTTTTTTTCCAAAATGTTTCCAGTGACGATTTCTCATATGGTTCAATGTAACAAACTTTCTAGCTTTGAATTCCTTATACGTGCCACTTTTGAGTCTTATTCTCTTTTGCACACAGCTCACATAGACTCGTGCCTCTAGTGCTGTGATGCTCCAGGTTAGTTACCTGTTTAGTCCTGCAGACAGAACCTATAGATCAACAGCTGAGTGCAGCTACTCCATGCTGCAGGAGCAGTTTCAGAAGTTTTTTTTAAATAATTTTTATGTAACTCTGGGCCTTCATTATTATTCCTTGGCTGTGTGAATCTGTGCTAAAAGCAGCTGTTTATCCTCCACAAAAGCAGAACAAACTTTTCAAAGGCACCTTTCAAGCGAACTCAAAAGAGATATTTTGTCTGAAGTGCTTTTTTTTAAACACACACTCACAGGCACAAATTCACAAACTCTCACAACATAAAAATGCTTCCTGGTCCTCATGGGATTTTTTTTTTAACTTTTCAAAGAAGAGAACGACTTTAATCAATATCACATTTTAAGCAGAATCCCCTGACATCGTGACTGACGCCACGTTAGCCACAAAGCTCCATCCCAGACTGCGACCTGGGACACATCCCCCCTCCTCTCCTCTCCCCCCTCCCGCCCCTCCCCCCCCGACCACTCCGTGGTCCTCTCCTCTAGATGTGGTCCGCCAGCAATCCCTCGCTCTGGCGAGAAGAAAGGGTGAAATCATCTTTGTTGTTTGCTCTCCTTCAGCTATCAACCAGCCTGAGCAGTTTCTTTTCTTCCTAAGGAGCGACCACATTTAAGCAGCAGTTGAACAGTCTCTTCATATAAAAGTGGGGATGAAAGGGACTCTGGGAGCCCATGAAATGTTTTTTTCCCCTGTTTGTGTTTGCACGCGTGGAGCCGGGAGAGTGAGAGGAAACAAGGGGAAAAGTCCCAACTTGAGGCTTGGAAAATTGTGACCTTGCACTCTGGAACGTATCGGCAACGGGATGAGAAAAGAGGGGTAAAAGCGAGGAGAGAGGAAAAAAACAAAGGGAGACGGGGAGAGAAAAGGAAACCACAGATAACCATTATATTACTCTAAACACGCAGACAAAGGGAGAAAAGAGCAGCACACACACAGCAACACAACGTTTTGGCGAGGCTATAAATAGAGACACTTCAATTCACATCCATTCAACAACCACAATCTTCTCCAGATACACACTCACACAAAAACTCTCAGAGACTGCGGCTGCACTGATATGGTTTGAAAAGGAATTAGAGCTGTCATAAAGAGGGGCGAGTGTGTAAGTGCATGTGCAGTTCAGCTGTTGTTCTGCGCCTGACCTCCAGCAGGATGAAAGTGAAGTAAGCCGCTCAGAGCTTTGAACGAGGGAACAGGGAGGTTTTCATGGCAGAGACGGACACAGAAGGGGAAATAAATGAGGTCTGGGTCCGCTCCTCTGCTGATTCCCCCAATATGTGTCTGTTTCTCCAGCGTTATCGGCAGCGTTTCCTCCTCGCAGCTGTATCTGCCTCCCCTGCGATAAGAGACGCAGAAACCAGCATTGCGCAAAAACAAAATGAACAAAGTAATCTGATCAATGCCAAAACTGCTAATGTCTTAGAAAAGGAAGAAGAAAAAAAAAAGAAAGCTGCTCTCCATCTTTAACAAAAGGTCTACAGAGGTGACACTTTAAACCCGATAGCAACGACTCCCCCGTGTTTCTCATTAGGAGATCATGTTCCGCAGCCAAACGTGTTTCAAAATCACTGAACATTATTTTAAATTCTGGTCCAAAACATGTCAGGAACAATTTTAGGGAAATGCTTATGAAATGATATGCAAGTGTACATGCTGTAAAATATACAGGAATCTACTGTAATAATCGTTTACACTGTAACACAGTAAATAACTGCAGATTTTACAGCATTTTTTTACAGTATAACTTAAATAACTTGAAAATAAATTGACCAAATGAACTGAAAAATACATAAACAACATCTACAAACCCTCTTTGCTGTCACTGCTGCAGCAGGGTGGTATAGTCCAGGTCCAGGTGTATTTAATTGTGTTTAATAGATCAGTCTTTGACATGATGGAGGTCAGATGTGCAACTTAAAATTAACAAAGTGTTGACAACACAGAACTCACTAAACACGTGTGACTCATCTGGAAATGAAGCCTCTCATAAATACTAATAAACTTGTGCAAAATCAAATTGTGACCTAATATAACCTAAATATGAGCAAAAGTATTTCAAAATGAGAATGTGGAAGGGTAAAGATAACAAATGTCTTAATCCAGTGTGTGGGTGAGTTATCACACTACACAAGAGGAAACTTCTGACTCACACTATCTGATCAGTTTGTATCTTTGAGTTTCTTCCTTTTCAGTGAACAACAGGATGATGAAATGTTCCAGCCCAACTGTGAGATAGTGCAGGTCAAACATTTCAAAAACACCACATTAATTATAGTAAATGTAAATGTTGCACGCATTATAACTCACCCTTTTACATTTGATTAAGGTCTAAAGTTATATTTAAGGAGTTACAGGTTTAGGTGACAGATAACCAACATTAACCTCCAAGTTTTGGACCTGCATGTCTAATATAGATAGCATGACAGTGTAAAACTGACATAAAATCACAAAAAACATTATATGTCTCCTTTATATTTAGTAAAATGCACCAGTTTTCAATAAAGACTTGGACTTGTTTTTATCAAACTTCGTGGCACATTCTAATTTTCTCTCTGACCGTCAGTGTTTGTGTGACATTTGCACATTTTAAATGCACTATTATCTTCCTTTGCTGGAAAGATCAACACAGATCTGCAGCACAGACCAACTGCACATCATTAGAGAGGAAACATTCCTCAGATGGTTGGTGGCTGTGCATCTGCACTGATCAGCGTGGCATCGCTAATGTCGCGGTCTTCTCCAGCGTCGGCGCTCTTGAAGAATGACCCTCCACAGAGGAACTACAGTCACGTCGCTGTCAAGCTGCTTTCATGTCAGAAATAACATCCTGATTTATCACACACATTACTCTTCATAAGAAAATCCTGCTGTAACGGCCCTTTTTTATCCCAAGGATCTTTTTCTAGTCTGTGAGTAATGCGGCATAAAATGATGAGAGCCCTTTAAGAGCCATTTTTTCTGGGTTCAATTCACCAAGGCATGTTTTTTTTTAAGCCAGAGTTCCATAAAACCCACATTCACATAATATCCACAATAACACTTAAATCTTTGATGTATAAAGTCTATTTTAAACTTTTTCATGAAACATATTGTAGATGTTGCATGCTGGCTCATATGAAGGCAGTGTTTCCAAATCATTCAAAGTCTAGGATATATCAACAAACATCTATAGGAGATTTTCTTCTCCACAAACATCATCAAACACTGAATGATTGTTTGGTGAGGAATGGGGTTCATCCTTCTTGTGGATTTCCAGTTGCAACCTGTGCAACGTGTTTGGTGATAATGAATTGGGTATTAACTCATTAACTCATGGAATACTGGTACCAGCTGCTAAATTACTAGTATGATGACATCCCTTCTTTCCACTTCACTACTTTCAGAGGGAAATATTCTACTTTCTACTTCCATCCATTCATTTTTTATTTATCTATCTATCTCCCCATTTATACCTTACTAGGGTCTGCTGGAGCCAGTCCTGTACTTCAGATGAGAAGTCAGACACATCACCAGTAAGCATGTTTTTAGACTGTGGGAGAGCATGCAGACTCCACACAGAAAGGTCACAACCCAAGTCTTTGATCCTGTGACCTTGCCGCCTTATTTCCTATTTTACATTTATCTGAAAGCTTGGCTTGCATTTTAAATGTAGAATTGATATAATGGATTGTATAACTTTTAAATAAATGTATAGCTTTTAAAATACATATTTAAAGAAAAAACTAATGGATTCCACCCTTTATTTGATGTCTTACAAACAGCAAAATGTCGTCAGGTCACAGTTCAGACGACAAGTTGTAGTACATCTTCACCAAATAGAGATGTTTTCCTGTAAACTTCTCACATGGTTTCATTTCAATAAATGTTAAAACATTACATTAAACCCTCTATTGCATAGTGTTGTCATGTTGCCATTGGCAACAAATACTTTATCTTAATTTTTCTAAAAAGCAGTGATAGGAAATCTATGATTTTATGAGGTCACATGACCAGGATATCCTGTTTGCTAGTCAGATATGGGAACAGAACAGTTATTAATATATACTTAAACAGAAAATAAACAATACGCCAGGGGATGGTTTTCAACTAAATATACCAAATTTATATTTTGTTTGTTTGTTTTTTTCCTTCAACAATATGCTAAAAAACTGATTTGTTTCCATATAGTAACAATATACAAATTTCCTAGTGCATACAACCTAATTGAGTCACATTGACTTACATAGCATGAAACATTTCTTATATATTTTTTTTTCAATATATCTCTCTCTCTATCTCTCTCTCTCTCTCTCTCTCTCTATATATATATATATATATATATATATATATATATATATATATATAGGCCATTTCAAATAATAAAAATATTTCTATTTATAATAAAATATTTTTTTACCATGTCCAAGTAATATTTCAATAGAGGATTAAGCCTTTAACTTTTGGCTTCCTGCTTGTTTTGAGCAGTAAAGTCCCATGTGAAGCTCCTCCAGGCTCCTCCGGCGCTTTGCGCTTGACTCCGCCCACTTTGAGCGCTCAGAGCGGTGATTGGATCAAACCGCGTCGCCCCGCCCACTGAGGAGTTTATAAGTTGCTGTGAAGTTAAAAAGTCACAGTTTGAGGTTGAACGGGCGGATTCAGAGACGCAGTAGCTGAGGCTGCGGGGATGTGTTGAACCGGAGGAAAACAGACGTCTTCTCCGTCCGCCACCGGCGCCATGTGGAAGTTTCCCGCGGCGTCAAAGCGCTCCTCCGGCGCAGCGGGTCCCGGCCCCGCCGCCGCCGTGTCCTGTCTGCTGGTGACCGGGATGCTCGTCGTCGCCGTCGTCCACCCGAGCAGCAGCGAACCGGGGGAACCCGCGGCTGCGAGCGGGAAAGTTTTCTCGGCGTATTTCAGGAGGCTGACCCGGGAGAGGAGAGCGATCAGCGGCCCCCCGCGGAGCAGCGCGCCGCCCGGCCCGGTGGAGCTCCTCTCCCCGGGAGACCTGTTCATAGCCGTGAAGAGCACCGGGAGGTTCCACCGGCAGCGGCTGCAGCTGCTGCTGGACACATGGATCTCCAGAAACATGCAGCAGGTGAGGAGAGATGAGGATCAGTCATTAAAGACACAATACGACACAAATAAAACACTAATCTGCATCTTTTAATGTAATAATCCCACTAATATAATTACTTTCCACAAGTGAAGAGCAGAACTCACCAGAAACAGATGATGTGATTTATAATACTGTAATAACTGCTCCAGTCCTCAGGTTGCAAACTTCACACAAATATTATAAATCACTAAAATAGTCAAAAGTTTCTAACTCACAAAAGTATCCTTAACAGACCAGAACATTTTAATTCTAAATATTTTTATACTTTAGGCTAGTGTTACAAGTGCGTTACATTTAAACACTGAAGACTTCTTATTGATTATTAATTCAATGATTGACAGTTAATGCAGGAAATAATGCTGTTCTCCCCCTGAAAAGAGACAAAAAGGATGAATGATGTGTAACATACATTAGTTGATGGTCTATGTCACTGAATGAGTTTAACAGTAGCTGCTCTTACACCAAAAGCTGCAGGTTTTGGTTGTTGTTTGAGGTCTGACTGGTTATATTAGTAAGATAAAATAACATTTAAAGCTATAAGAAGCTTAAACATACTGCAACCGGGAATATTAATGCACATCTGACCCTTTATGCCTTTTATAATGTGTTATTTTTTATCACATGTACACACTATACATGTGTATTTTACCTGATTCTCAGATCTCTATCAAATATGTGATGTATCAGCTAGTGAAGAAACATTCTGCTGTAGCAGCCAGTATTTAATGCAGGATGATACTGATAAATCAGGTTACATGTTGTCTTACTATTTACTTCCTAGTGAAATCAAGATAATCCCTATAAATAATATTTATTAGGGTCATCCAGCCCGGGCCGTCACCCTGTTTCCTTCCTCTCCTGCTGCCATTGCGAGTTATAAACCCTGTGAAATGTGACTGCGTCCGCTGCCTCTTTGATCCGGCCGCCCGCTGAACTGTAAACCACAGATAGAGGCCTTTGTAATGTATGAGAGGTGAGATCCAGGCCGACCACCCTGCTGCTGGCGTGCTGATAAAATCCAAGCGAGGGCCGACGTGGGCAGGAAGGAGCACGGGGCTCATCAGGGGCTCTCAGAGATGCAGATTTGTTTCAAAGCTGCAAATGCAGAAGAACGACAATCGATCCGGTTGTTATCAGTCTGAATCCCTGATCTGAAACCAGATTCCAACATTACAGACTGAGACATCGTGGCTTTAAATAGAGGAAGTAGAGAACATTTAATTTCTGCAGGCTGAAAGTTACTTATTTTTCATCTTTCTACTTCGGCTATATTTAAGTGTGAAATATTGTTAATTTTACACTTAAATGAGCTGAACTTTCTACACATCATCCACATTTACACTACTGTTCAAAAGTTTGAGATCACTTAAGAATTTCCTTATTTTTGAAAGAAAAGCACTGTTTTTTCAATGAAGATAACTTTAAACTAATCAGAAATACACTCTATATACTATTGTAGCTGCAAATGTCTGGTTTTTGGTGCATCAATATCTACATAGGGGTATAGAGGCCCATTTCCAGCAACTATCACTCCAGTGTATGAGTTTGCTCATTGCGCCAGAAGGATAATGTGATTAAATGTTCTATTTATTTTGGTGGTAAATAAAAGACACTAAATTGTCTGGGTGACCCCAAACTTTTGAACAGTCTTAAACAGTCTTTTTTGTCTTAAAATCAACTTAAAATATAGTGAAATGCTGACGTGCAGAGAAAAATATGTTTAATTGAATTGTTCCAGCTTTAATATGAATTCAGCATTAATTCAGTGCTAAATATTTTACTAGGGCTGCAACAATGTCTCTGAGTATTGAATAATGTCCATTTTCAAACTGTTTGTCCAAACAGTCCAAAGCAAAAAATCCATTCAGTTTAATGTGTCTGTTAAAGAAAAACATTATGTTCCTACATAAAAGATTAAGATACATTTTCGAAAGAAAGGATCTGTTATTTAATCTGAGAAGTTTCATTTTTACCATCTAAGTACAGTCAACTGCTCACATTTCTGTACTCAAGAACAGTTTCAGATGCTTAATTGTTGGTGCATAAATCAGTATTTTTGCTTTTGAAGTGTGAGAATTCTCCTCCCACCACTGATCATGTTAGAAATCGCCTCAACAAATCCAACATCAAACCATCAGGTCCTGTGATCTGACAAGAGCTGCAGCCTGGCTGCCGTGTTTAAGAGGAGATGTTGGTGCAGCAGGAGCCGCCGTCACGTCCTCACAGATAAACGCACCACATCAAATGGAATTAACCGGCGGCTTCTAGGTCTGAATCACAATGGTTGAGTGAGTCCGGGGTGAATCCGGCTGTGGTGAGCTGCACCCAGACGCCTCACAGGCTCCTAATTGAACGCAGACGTAGGGTGAGGATCCACTTTAAACCGCTGCATCTGAGGAAGGAGCCGTTCGTGCCTCGTCTCAGGCTGTTGACATGTAAATAAGGTCGTGTAGGGGGGAAATCAGCTGGAGTGTGTATGTCTCACGCATTCCTGCCTCTGCTCTCACGGTCTGGTGTGTGTGAGTCTACCTGTTTCCCAGACACACCTTGATACTTTAAGACTGCTGAGTAATGGGAATGCAACGACACACACACACTATCGCAGCGTTACCTTCATAAATGCACAGTTGCCCTGGGAACTCTACACAGGTATAGTTATACACATTTATATTTGTTTATCTGACCCTGTGGGGTCATCATTTAAAACCTACATACTGGGGACCAAAAAAATGTTTTTTTCACGCCAGTGTCCCCACCAAGATAGGTAAACACACACATACCCACACACACAACTTTCTCCTGTTGTTGCTGCTGTTTCCTGTGCTATAAAGCTCTAACTCCTGGCGAGCCACTGACCCACAACCTCCCCCCCACTCTAAAACCACATGTTCTCTTCCCTCTGACCCCCCACCGCCCCCGCTCCCCCCCCACACACACATACACACACACCCTCCCCCAGGCTTTTCCAGTGTGACTCAAGTACACACACTGGTATCACATAAACACTCATACAGACAGACGCTAACGGCTCTCGCGGGGCTTAAAGGAGCTCAGATTCAAAAAAAAAAAAAAGATGACAAAAACTCACAGCTGCCTGGACCCTTTTTTTCCAGTTTCCCTTTCTTTCTCTCCACCTCGGGCAGTGATGTGATCCTACAGTGTTCGGATCAAAGATTAGAAGTTATTGAATTTGTGCTGCATGGCGGGCGGGTTGCAAAGTGGAAACCTCTGGAGTCAGATGTGCTGTAGTGTTCTTCAAGCTGTTTTGACTCCATACTGCGTCGCATCAGATTTGAAATGAAATGATGTTTAAGTTCTGACGCTCCGCTTTCAGTTTGATGCAGTTTCAGGAGACCGGAGTAATTAGTTCAGCTTTGTTTAATTGGGAAGTCTCTGTTGAGATCAAAATCGCTTTCACAAGATAGCCACAAGAACACAATACATCACAAGACAGGTTGTTCACGCAAGGCAGCATCACACACACACACACAAACATACTAATTAACACATTAACCAATTAAAAGACACAAGTGTCTAACTTTAGTTTTGAGTTAGTTTTGCAGTTTGTTCCTTTAATGGTAAACTGCGTAATACTAGAAACTAGTGTTCTGCAGCTTCACTTAATGCTGCAACAAGTACCAAGTACAGCTTCAACCTAAATCTATTTAGTTTATTCCCATAGAAGATTTAGCCCTCCTGTTGCGTACGTGGTCAAATCTGACCTTTTCAAAGTTGTGGTTAATTTGATTAGATTCACCTAAGATTCCATGACTTTGTCCACTAAGAGTACTTCAGCACACAAAATAAATTGTATTTATTTGCATACAATTTTGTGTTTTATTCAACTTTTGTACACTCTTGGTGTTCCTGGTCAAAAATAACTGATCATTAGAAATGATTGGGAACTAGAATTTAAGATGTATAAATTCAGATTGATGACACAAACAGGCCATAAATAACATGTAGAAGTTCAAAACTTGTAATGTTCACAAGAAGTTATGTTGTTTAAGAAAAAATAACACAACAAGAGGTAATAAATAATCAAAATAGGTGCCGATTAATTTTCTGTCTGTCGGCTGATGGATGTCTAATAGCTGCAGCTTTGACATCCAAGGATCTTAAGTGTCACTATTTCAGACTTCATGGCCTCAAGCATCTGGACAAGTTGACATAAACTTGAATGAATCCTTTTCAATCGACTGTGTGTCTGATGCTCTGCCAGGTCTCTAGTGCAGCAATCCATCACCAATCGATCCGTGGCACCTTCCACAATATCAACCTTGGCCCTGACATATTGATTTACTTTTTTTTTTATATATATGTGTGTGTGTGTGTGTAAGGGAGGTATAAAAGGGACTTTGCAGTGCATTCAAGTGTACTGTGTAAACTCAGAAATCTACTTAAATGGCCATGCACTTTGTTGTTATTTCATTACAGTAGTTTTTAAATGAAATCACCCAATGAGCTATAAAATCAATCAAATATTTATCAGCAGATCCTAACATATTCATTTACAATGAGTCTCTGTGATGATTTCCCATGTTTTACTGCAGCTTTTAAAAAACAAGTTATTATACATATTCATAATTCATTACATAACACATTAAGTAAGTAACACATTAAGTAACACAGCTGGATGGAGGTCATGTGACCCACTTGGACACTGTTTAACATAGAAACTCTTTAGATTCTCTAAGTTTAGGAATCACTACAAACCTGCACATTTTCTCCTTTAAACTGGTTGTAAACAGCTTAAGTTGTAGCTGAGTCAGCAGGTTCAGCTCATCTTCATTGTCTCTTTTCAAATCTTTTTTTTTTTTTTCTTGTCCTGGAATACACTGCAGCCTATTTACAGCCTGCACTCGCTGTGCACCCAGAACGTGTGTGTGTGTTTACTTCCTGTGGAAAATCGAGGGGTCTGTGCTGCTTCCTGAGTGCACGGCGACCTTCGACCCCATCACTCATCGCATAAACACCCGCGCAGACGTACGTGCGCCACGGGGTCGCGGCCAGCTGCTCCGCCGCTGATGGACGGGCGCTGTTACCTTTTGTCCTGGCCTCTGTCCAACATCAGCATTGCCCGCCTCTGTTCTCATGTGTGTGTGAGTGTGTGTGTGCATGTGTGTGTGAGAGTGTGACCAAGGAAACACATGGAGCTTCACCTGTAACCATCAGCCTGAGCTCCTGCCCATCATGTGTTTGTGTTTCAGTAAAAGCTACTGGAATAACATCACCTCTGTGTGTTTTTTTCTTTTTTTTCCACAGACTTATGTGTTCACTGATGGAGAGGATGAGAAGCTGAGGAAGAAGATGGGTAAGATACACACACACACACATATAAAAACACACACATAGGGCAATTTTGCTGAGTCGCAGCAGTGTTGTGCAGCCTGAGAGGCAGGAAAGCAGGAGCCAGGCTGCTGACTGGGCAATACTGGGTTTCCATGAAGTGCAGGAAGTGGCTCCAGTTTAATCAACAGGCCTTTTCCTTATCTTACTGATGGAATTGTTTTACTTTTCAATGAGGTATTCTTTTCACTATCAGCCACATTGTGCGGAAAAATGTGCAATTAGTGACATTCATTAGGGCAGGGGTGTCAAACATGCGGCCCGAGGGCCAGAACCAACCCACTAAAGGGTCCAGTCTGGCCCACTGGATGATGACTGTATGAAATGAGACAAAAAGAAATTTCTTATTTCTTCACAGAATTGTGAAGTCAGTGAGAATCTTTCAGGGCATAAGAGATAAAATATTTACAATTAGTAAATGGTTCGTAAGGCAGGATCTACTTCACCTGCTGCTGAAAATACTACGCTACAATAAGATCTTGAATTGGCAGATAATTTTGCTTATTTCAAAATATTTCCAAAATAGGAGATAAAAAGTCACAATTATAAGATAAAAACTAACAAAACATTAAGATAAAAAGACAAACAATTTAATCTTTTTTAAAGAAACAAAACCTAACTGACCAAACATGAGAAACAAAAAATTTTAAATAAGCAAAATTATCTTCCAGTGGGATAAGATATTTAAATTAATTCAGGATTGTACCAAACAAGAATTTTCACTTGTTCAGATTTAATTAATTTAAAAGTGAAATAAATGGGACATCATAGTGTTGGGACATCTCTCCTGTTATGTAAGATATTAGTAGTATAAATAATATTTATATTGCATTTCTTTGCATAAAACAGAGGAGACATTTCTAGCTGTTATTTCTGTGTTTATTTTTTTTATTTTTACAGGTCCGACCTGCTTTAGATTAAATTGCGCTCTATGTGGCCCATGAAATAAACTGAGTTTGACACCCCTGCATTTAGGTGTTTTCAGGCGTCGCCTCTGTTCTGAAACAAATATTCTGTCAACGTTGCTTCATCAAACCGAGCATCTCTCTCTCCTCCTGTGTCATGTTTGGTTATTGTTTTGTGTTTGTTCTCAGGTTCTCACCTCATCAACACAAACTGCTCGGCGGCGCACAACCGCCAGGCTCTGTCCTGTAAAATGGCTGTGGAGTACGATGCGTTCATGGCCTCTGACAAAAAGTAGGATACGCTACATATACACACACACACACGTTAATATATAGTTGTGTTCACTATAATAGGGGTCATCCACATTTGGTTGACTCCATGCAACACAGATGTGAAGCAGTTGTCATAAACCGTGGTTATACAACTAGTATAGTATATATAGTATAGTATAGTACTAGTGATCCACAGGAATGTTGAATCTTGATCCTGATTTTTCAGTTTATACAATAAATATTTAGGTTTGTAAAGAAAAATGACAGACACCGCTATTTATAGTAATATGTAATATTACAGCCTAATATTAGTTTTTCTTCATTTCTTCATTTACTTCATTTCACTTTACATCTGTAAAGTAATTTAAAAATGTACATATTGTTCTTCACATTTTGAGTTAGTGTATACATACAGTGTTCTCAATGCATCGAAATAAAATGATCAGGATTTTGGCTTTACACATGTTTTTTATTCTATTATTTTGAACACAACTGTACATCGTTGTGGACGCACAGAACCAGCTGTTCACTAACTGCTGGCTTGACGTGTTGCAGGTGGTTCTGTCACGTGGACGATGATAACTACCTGAACGTGGGCTCCCTCCTGAAGCTCCTGTCCCAGTACAGTCACATGCAGGATGTTTACATCGGCCGGCCGAGCCTGGAGCGGCCGATAGAGGCCACGGAGATGCTGGGCACCGCAGAGATGGTAAAAACATGCAGCTCAACACAGGCTCTCACCTGTAAAAATGTCAGTCCTGTATGTTCTGCTCATGCAGTGATACAGATTCATGTTCTTTTGAACAGCTGCTTTTTTTAACTGTTTTGTATGATCACAGCCCTGTTCATTCGTGTATGTGTGTGTGTGTAGAAGCAGGTGCGTTTCTGGTTCGCCACAGGAGGAGCAGGGTTCTGCCTGAGCCGAGGACTTGCTCTCAAGATGAAACCCTGGGCGAGGTAGATCCTCACTTTAACCACTTAACCCCCAGGCTTATATATCAGTTTTCTGCTGTAAATGATAATAAATAAGGAATATCACCACAACCACAAAGGTTATGTACTTAACACAACATATGAGTTGGCTACAGGAGAGTCAGTATGAATTTATGTTGCTGTTATAGAGCAAATACAGTTAGAATATTGGGGAAAAAATAACATTGGGTTTTACTATAGATAAAATACTTTATTTAAAACTTAAAACAAGACCAAACTGAACCAAATCAGGCAAAAAATGTGAAATAAACTAAATTATCTGCAATGCAAAGTTCAGTGATTAATAAGATAAGAGTTCAAAGATTTGTCCATACAATCATAGAAATAAATAGAAAGAATATATTCTGTAAGATGTTTAAAAATGAGTTTATAAAGGTGCCAATTAAATAAGGGCTCAAATCTAAATATCAACATAGTGGTTAGTTGTAGCCCTACTGTAGCTGTAGCTGAGATTTTCTCATGTTCAATGCTGCCCCTGTATCAGGGGGTTTTAGATTTTAACAGTTAAAATATACCAGAGGTGGTTTTTTAACAGCTGTTCCAGCTTCATCATCACATCTCCTCCTCCTCTCTTGTCTTCCTAGTGACGGGGCTTTCATGGCGACGGCCGAACACATCCGTCTCCCTGACGACTGCACGGTGGGCTACATCGTGGAGGCGCTGCTCGGCGTCCGACTCATCCGCTCTGCGCTGTTCCACTCTCACCTGGAGAACCTGGGACTGGTGTCAGACGTACAAAACCAGGTACACGAACACAAGACACATGCCGATACATCCATGCTGATGTGTTCTTGGGCAAGACACTTAATCCTGACGGTGTGTGAATGGTTAGCTTCCTTGTGTGGGCCCATCAGTGTGTGAATGGGTGAATGAACGCTTGTAGTGTGAAGTGCTTTGAGTGGTTGGGATGAATAGAAAAGCACTATCCAAATGCAGAACATTTAGCATTTATACGACCCTGCAGCAGCCAGGATGTCGACATGCAGACATGGAAACTGTCTAATCAACTTTTGCTTTTGCCCCTCCGTGGTTGTGTCCTGTGATCAGGTGACTCTGAGCTACGGCACCGTGGACAACAGCAGGAACACGGTCAACCCCAAAGGAGCCTTTTCAATAAAGGAAGATCCCACAAGGTAAAACTGGATCAGTGTTAATCGGTGCATAACTTTTACCTCTTCAACACACAGCTTGGAACACTGTCGAAAAAGAGCAAATCATCCGTTATATACTGATTTGAAAGAGTAGAAAACCGAATGAACAATGAAAGCAGCAGCTGTTTTTAGGACGTTTATTGACAGAACAAATTCCCAGAAAACATCACTTACTCTGAGGATTATCTTGCATCCTTGTTTATTTCCATCGGTGGAATGGTCCAAGCTATTTAAAATCCTCCAAACATTTTTTTTTTTAGATATTTATTTATTTTGACCCACTCACTCTTTTTTCTTGTTTCCATGCTGCTTTTGCTTTTTTTTAGTTATTTTATCATTGTGTACTGAAACGCTCTCATTGCCGTTGTTTATATGCTTTGTCAGTAGTGTTGCTGGAAGGAGACAGCAGGCCTGTGTGTGTGTGTGTGTGTGTGTGTGTGTGTGTGTGTGTGTGTGTGTTTTACAAAATAAAAATCAAATACTGTATCTCTTCACACAATCAGCAACACATTTAGTGCATTGTATTTTTATATAGTTCTGTGTTATCCAGCTGCAGGACACGCTTTAGTCTTAAAACATGTGTATTACAGCCGGCCTTTATGTAAGTGCTGCGTCTTGTGTATGTTTTACTACTGTGACCAGTTTCCTGCCTTTGTTCATTGTGTGTGTACGAATGTGAGCACACGACTGATTGTATTCGGTTTTATTTTGAAATCCCCAGTCGGCGGCTTCCAGGCATTGTGACGCTCATTTCCCTCTTTTTTTTTTTTCAGGTTCAGGTCTGTGCATTGTCTGCTGTACCCAGACACTCCTTGGTGCCCCAGCCCCCGGCCACTTTAACACCCATCCAGCGACATGGAGGGAGGAGAGCAAACACATGAACACATGTCTGACCGAGCTGGGATTTTTCTCTGATGGAAGAAGAGATCGTAGCAGACAGAGAGTAAAAAAAGAGCAGCCGACTGCTGCTCAAAAACCTCTGAAAAATGATCCTCATGTTCAACAGCAGGCCGACCGTTCGCGAGATATATCGTTTTATTTGTTCAACACTTGACCTCTGACCCCTTGAACTGTTGCCGGGTGTCAAAAGGTCACAAAAACTGCAGCAAAATTCTTGGATGGATGAGAAACAGAGAGACGTGTTTGGCCTTCCCAGATCCCCGGGGCCAAGATAATTTAACATCTTGGCCTGAGGGTGGCGCCGGAGGAAAATATCAAGTTGTTGCCTAAAAAGAGCTTGAAGGCTCGATACGTGTAATCAGAAGATGTCGGAAAAGCTTTGGGAAACATCTTCTTGCTCTGTGTCTGAACTTTTTTTGCAACTTTTTGAAACATGCACCCCAAATTCCTTCCAGGGGAAACTGTCAACATGTGAGCGTCATTATTCCACATATTTGAACTATTATCGTGTCTCCTCGTTGAAGCCAGGCTTCTCTGTTCAGAACAGCTAGAAACACTTTGAGGCTATAAAATGTATGAACTAGTTCTTTTTGAGCATAAGTCGGCCCTCATCCACTGTGCTGTGGTGCAGTTTTAGGAAATTTCCACTTTAGTCTGTCGGATTTTTTTTAGAGAGGCCGCTGCATTCCCAGATCTTAACAATAGCCTTGGTGAGCACACTGTTATTAGAAAGGAGCAAAATTATGGCTGAAATTGTAAAAGTAATAATCAACCAGAATTATCCTTCATTAACTTAAGCAGTTTTTTTTTTTTAACCGAGGCCGTAGATGAAGATCGATGTCCTTGACCATCACCGCTCCTCTCAGACACAGCTTTAGTAGCTGTGAATGACCATTTATCTGACTGTATGTGAATATTTGAGCTTCAGCGTTCATCAGTCTGGATTAAATACATGGCAGAGTTACAGTGAATCAAAGAAGTGAAACGATCAACCACAGAAATGTAAAAGTTCCAAGTATTTTTTTTACTTTTATAAGACACAACAAGAGCTGAAGACTGAAGAAAGTAATCCAGACTCCTCTATGAAGTAGATTATCATGACCGAGCACTTTTATTCGTGCCGTTTGCATCATGAAAAGGAATCAATTTGGGAATTGATACCACTTATGTCTGTCTTATAAATATGAAGGTGCAGCTGGCTACAGCCATAAAGACCGGAAACAGCCAGCTAGCCTAGCTCTGTTCAATATAAGACCCCAAAACATGATTTTTACACTTCTGTCTGTGTACAAATTAAATAAATAAGTTCTAAAGTGTTAGAGAGGTTTAACAGGTGCTGGTAGGTGAATTTACTTTAGTAGCCGAGATGTTTTTCCCGGTCTTTGTACTACGCTAAGCTAACGGCTGCTTGCAATAGCTTTTTTTCCCAAACTCATCCAGCCAAGTCTGTGTTACAAAATATTCTTTATGAATGGCGGACATTGTCTGTCTGTCAGATTTTAAAAATGAGGCTTATGATTCTGATCATTAATGACGTTGGGCTGCTTTTAAAATGCAGTCGAATAAAGAAATGTCCCCGTTGAGGTTTTATTGAGAAATGACTCATGTTGGGTCGTCTTCTGTTATTCTGTGCATTGACAGCAGCGCTGCTTCGCTGCAATTTAATGAAAGTCATTAAGTTAAATTCTGTCCCTTTTTTTTAATGAATGTATATGATGAACTGTTGCTTCTAAAGCAGACGAGCTCTCTCCAGTATCTGGACTGTATGTAGAGATTATGGTTGAATTTAATAAAAACAGCGATTAAACAAATAATTGAATGTGTGTATGAGGTTGTGTGATAATGATTATTTAGGGGAATTTATGAGGGTGTGAGGGACACAGCTCTGATTTTTCATTTATGACCCTCTGACCTTGTTTATGAGCAGTTTGGTTCCTGTCTGCAGACCCCTCCTCCGTAGCCATAACCCCACAGAATTCCTACACACACACACACGGCTCATCTGTTGGTTCTGCCTTTATCTCTCCAGGGCCTTGTGTTTGGCTCGATCAGATAAGAGAACTGTTGTTTCTGTGTGTGTGTGTGTGTGTGTCTGTGTGTGTGTGTGTGTGTGTGTGTGTGTGTGTGTGTGTGTCATGGCTTCTCTCCCACTGTGATCTCAGAGATGTCGGGCTTTTCAGACCATGGGGAACACTTAGTGAGTCAGGACAGTAGTGAATTAAAACTACTGAGATCCAAAATGTTACCAAGTGGACAATAGCATCATCTGGTGGCTGCATGTGTTTTTGCAAAAAATGAAGATGACAACATTACAAACCGTTTAGAATCTTACATCTACTTTACTTACTGAAAAAAAATCTAAATCGAGAATCTATAAATATGCACATATTTTTAATTTTAAGGAAACATGTTTGTGTACTGGGGACTTTAAATCAAAGCCACTAAAGTCAGTGCAGAGATGACATGCCAACAAATTAAATAATTAAAACAGTAAAATAATTATTATACTGAATATTAAAGTAAAACAAATAATTTGTAATATACTGTGACTAATGCTTGTTCAACTTTCTTTTTCTTAATAATAATTATACTGTAAAATAAAAAAAATGATTTCCACATCTCCATTTATCACCTTTTTTTTTCTTTGTCACAACTCCAGATTAAAATGGTCACAGCATTCTTTATTGTTTAGCCACTGGACCACTTTTTCCTAATTTGCTTCAAAACTAGGTTGTCGACACTATAAATAGAATGTCATGATTGCTTCAGTGAAATTCTTTGTATGCTGACTCATGGAGCACCAAAACCCTGCTAAGAATCTGGAGAGTTACTGTAGCAGAACCTTTTTTTTTACTTTTTTAACCCTTTTTTTAAATTAACCCCCTAAAACAGCTGGTGTGATGGAGCCATGTTTGGAGTGTGGAGTTTTGACAGTGGTTTAAAAATATTAATACACTAATCTGTCACAAAATTAGTTCTTTTGCAAACGTGTGACTTTTCTCACAGTTAAGGAAACCCTCCAGAAATAATACATGTCTGTAAGTAGCTGGACAAATGTTATATGACCGTACATCTTCCAGAATTGAGGCCCTGCTCCATTTCACAACTGCATCATAAATGTCTTTCCGTGTTGTTGGCTGCATCCTGAGATACTACAACTCCTGTCCAACACCACAACTATGTGATTTCTATCTATCAGGGGGAAATAGGAATATAATGTTGGCAGTAACCTGCACCGCCTGCATTCTATTATTCATTGCTACACTGATTCTAATCAGAACCAGTACTATAGCGCACACATTTATTCTGAAACCTTCCTGTCTGACTACTTTAACGATGGATGTAGATCTTAGGTGGTGGATGATGTGGTTATAAATCTTCAAGTGCGTAGTTGACTGTGGGTTGAAGCAATAATGTGAACCACTGCCACATCTCCAGTTATGGAAATTAAACTAACGTTCCTGTTAGTTTCTTGTCTTTTCATAATTAAAATGTAACAGTCAAAAATAGTTTGTAAGGAGCTGTTTCAGCCTGTGCGACCTGACAAATTGTTTGCTGGATTACCTTGACCTCTACAAAATTTTACTAAAGCTGCTGTAAATAAAGTAACAGTGTAGCAGAACTAAATCAAAAAAAAGCATTTGGAGTTTGAAATAATAATGTCATCAATGATAAAGGAGATGGAAGCTTTTTGTTGTTTTAGTTTTCAGAGCTAAAATGTTGCAGACCAGACAGATTTTGCTATTGTTTTATAATCTATTCAGGACCAGAGTGGGTGTAGTATTAGCATTAGTGTACATTTTCTTTGGATATTTGGATGCACTAAGCCCTGATAAAACTAGTTCCATCACAGAAAAGATTAAGAAGAAACAGACACACTTCTGTTCATTCATCTTCACCATAAACGAAGCCACAGTCTTGATCAGTATGTTAAAGTTGCTTTAATTTCTTTTTTTAAAACATTTATTCCAGGCTGAATTATATCATTACCACAGTTTTGACATGTACATCATTAATATTTTAGTTAAACCATCAGAAAATAAAAACAGCCATAGAAAACATTGGATGACTGTCACATCTGTACAGAGGTGTATTTGAAGTCCTGTTAACACCACTCACACATGCCAACATTGTCGACTCTTGGCTTTATTTGCATCAAATTCTCCTGCACCACGTCGCTTATAATACCACAAAAGTGTCGCACAGGAATTCTAATACAACTGTGTGTCAGGTGTGCAGACGACACTGGAATAGTTTTATTAAAACATTGCAAGACAGAGAGTCATTCACCATTAATAAGAGAGGAAAAACGCTGCTCTTGCCTTTATTCTCCTACAAAACAGCTAGCTATTACTTTTATCTTTAAAGTTTGATTTTTACAAGACAGAGGAAAATAAAAAACATATGAAGTTGTGATATGAAGAGTGTTGTAAGAGTTTTAAAAACATTATGAAAGGCCATTAATCAGTGACTAGACCCACAGATCTTAACATCGTTTGCATCAATGGTGCAAAAAACACTGTCAAGTACAAGACCATAGGTAGCATTGTTACCATAAGATGGGCGTCTCTCTCTAATAAAATCACATGTAAGATTGTCTCGCTAATACGAGAAGTGGTCATTGATTAATAAAATATTAAAATGCTGTACAGGAATGGTGTATTTTTTAATGTTAGGGCTCTGCTCACTAGTCTAAAGACTAGATCCCAAATTCCATTGAAATGCAGTCACTACGTACTACATCACCCATGATGCAAATGGTTATCAGTGTGACGTCACAGCTGTGGGAGGGCGTGCAGTTGCTACAGACCTATATGTGAATGTAAACAGGACAAAAGTAGGGTAAGATGGGTTATATAAGCAACTGTGGTGCGTATTGAATGTGTGTGTGGCTGTACAGCATGTATGTGTGCGCGTGTGTGTGAATGTGTGTGTGTATGAGGGCATGCGTGGCAACTGTGTAGAAATGACTCAGGCTAGATAAGCTGACCCTTACTTGCTGCCAGTCAGACACACCGACTGAACTTACACACGGTAACACTGAGATAGAGCGATAGCCAATCACGCTGCAGTGATGTCACACACACACGGGTTCACGACTACAGTTTTTTTTACACTGTACACGGTCTCGGAGCAGGAGAACAACTACAGGCAGTGTCCCAGGCAGTGTGTTTTACTTGTCCTTCTTACAAAGTCACCTTGAAGAGAATTTGTGCTTGTGGGTGGAGGGGAAAAAAGGGGAAAAAAAGACGAAAGGACTCTCTACTGGTTGCTAAAAGGTCAAGCCAAGGTCACTGGTTGACAAAATGAAAACAAGAGGGAAAAAAAATGAAACAACAGTATAGAAGCAGAAAGAAGAAACTACTAAAAATACTACAGTTTGTCACAGTATCACATCCCGAATGTCTTATGATAAAACATGAAAAAACTCCCACTGTCCTTTTATTCTGAAACACTTTTACGTAACATTTTTTTTCTAAATCATATTTCAGGTTACGGAACACAACTTTCTGTTTTTTTAACTGCTTTTTGTATTCCTGATCACATACCTGAATGAAAACATAACATGAAAGTAATAATAAAGTTTCCATCCCTCCTCAGTCCTGATCGTCTTCTGGGACTTTGACTGGCTTTACATAGCACCTGGCAATGTTTCGGCGCAATTTATTCCATTTATGTCCATTGCTCGCCTTTTCAAGTGTTTTTCCCCGTTCCCTTATTATGTACAGTCGGAGGGAAAGCATTCCACGTGAGGTTTTGTTTTCCCTTTCTTCGGCCGTGTGGAGGCAGTAGGAGAAGACGGAATCAGGCATCCCTCATCATTCAGAGTTTTTTGGCACAGGTGGAGCCTCGTTATGTTCCTTGATTCTCGCTACCGATTCCCAGTTAACAGTTAACTCCACAACAGGATTCCTGGTTCATGTTAGAAATGCATTAATCAACGCGTGTGTACACGTGTAAAAACACGGAGGGATGTGGACTCTCTTTTTCGAGCTCACAATTCAAGTTATAAGTCTTAGTTAAGACGACAATGTTAAGATAAAGAGAGAATGCGGATGTGGTGGTAGTTTCTATCTAAACATGGCTTTCTGATTCACTGGCTTATTATCTATACAGATGTGTGCTCAGTTAAGACTATCAGCCTATATATATATATATGTGTGTGTGTGTGTGTGTGTGTGTGTGTGTGTGTGTGTGTGCGTGTATGTGTGTGTGTGTACATATGAGAGATACAGCAAAAGTTTCCATGATAAACACGCAGCAACACCACATTACCAGTAATGATTCAACAGTCTACTTTTCATGAGTAAAGCACATATGTTTACTATTTACAGTTCTGTACAGTGTGTGTGCTTGTTGTGTGTGTGTATGTGTGTGTGCGTTTGTGTGTGTATGTGTGTGTTTGTGTATTCTGAATCTATCGTCAGGGAACTGAGTGGTGTGAGCAGACATAGCATTCTCCACTAGCGGCTGGCGTACGGATACCAGTGGAGGAGAGGTTTGAAGGGTAGAAGAAGAAACTGGAGCCAAGGTGCTTTAGTCGCGGTGCATTGTGGGTGTGTGATGGACTTGGACTTTCTGAACTTGTTTCATCACGGTTGAGACGGAGGAGTTGACTGTAAAAGTGCTCTCTGTTGCTGAGGTGCTTGGTTGAGGAGTTCTGGTGAACTGGTTTTGTGTAAATTAAACAGACCTTGACAGACTGGGGTCCCGTTGGTGCTTAAAGCTCTACAGAGCACTGGGTTTGGGTGTTGATGTTGGCTGTGAGAACTGGATTCAGGCAGTACAGGGGCAGACTGGTAGGGATCTGGTCTCTAGTGGACCGAGGACTGTGGTCGGGCAGTGGGATGAGGCCGGCTGGCCGGGTCCAGTTGGTCGTTGGGAACGGAGCGTCGGTTCTGGTCTGGTCGGTTGGTGGCCAGGTACTTGGCCCTCATACTGGAGGTGTACTGAAGAGACGGGAGACAATGAGGAACACGGGGAGGAGGAGGAGGAAGAGTGGAGAGAAGTGACAAAAATATGACGGGAAAGGAGACAACCAGAGGTTGCCAGGGGAACGACAGGAAACAGACAAAAAGACAAGAAGAAAGAGGAAAAAATGTGTATTTACACCGAAGTAGTGTAGGAATAATCAAAATTGAATAAGCAACATTGAATCAAAAAAAGTGAATGATGGAGATAGATGATAGATAGATAGATAGATAGATAGATAGATAGATAGATAGATAGATAGATAGATAGATAGATAGACGTGTGAAGCAAACACAGACACACACAGAAACACTTTGAGCAGTCATTTGGACAGCCGTGGGGTTTGATTAAACAGTCATTAAATAACAGTTGATTAGGTCTGGATGATGTTATAGTAAATTAGAAAACGTGGTATCTTTTTGTCAGTGGTTTGTAGTTAGTGCTCTAGTTCTGATGTACAGTAGTAGGTTAGCCTGGTATGAGTTAGTCGTGTCTCTCGGGAGCAGCTAGCTAGTTACAGGTGGACGCCTCCGGTTTCCCCCGTCACTGAAGACGCTGACGGTGGCGGCCCCCGTTCGACAGGCTGCTGGCTAAGAGCGATGAATCGTGGCTGTTTTTGCTGGCTGCTACAGTTCATCGGTGGAGAAACGTGTGCTCCTGTGGCTGTTTAATGGTGAAGGGTGAGGGGGGGAGGGGGACACAGAAACAGAGGACACATACACCTCGACTAGAAGATGCACACATAGACACACTGTGGGGGTGGGGAGGGGAGGGGGAGGGGGAGCAAGAACTTTAGAGGTTTGGGCGAGTTTTTCCTCATCAAAAGAATGATTGACTGACGAGTTCGGCCAGGTGACATGGAGCAAGAAATGAAAGTTTTAAAAGGTGATACAACTAGATTTGTTGGTTTAATTTTATAAATCCAAAAGTATTGTAGCCCCAAAATGTATGAAGTTGATACTGCATGGAACAACATCCACGACGACAGGCCCAGCATCACTTTGTCACAGCCAGAACAGTCAACCTGTTTGTGGCAGACACTATACGCCACACTTGCAACAATAAGTGCAATTCAGTCTGACAAAATTATGTATAGTGTAATTGAAAAAAAAGCTTGTTGCCACAATCCTGCTGTATATTAAAAAAAAAAAACATCCAAGTGTTTAAGGTTCTCTCAACAGAATCTGCTGTTATTTCATTTTCCTCCCCACGGTTCTTATAGCCACAGTGAAACAACCAGACTTTTTTACATCAGAAATAGAGAACAACTCTGTGTCTAACTTGTATTAGACTGACCCAACAATCACACCGATCAAAGGAGTCGAGCCTTGTTTAATGCAAATGCAAATCCTACCAACAACAGGCGTCTTTTTAAAACTTCCCAGGCTGCCAAAATGACCTTCATAAAGGCGATCCATGATCACGGTCTATGTTGAGCATAGAGGACACTTGCAGTGGTGTAGGGAGTAGGGGACTACCTTCCAATAACCACACTAGCATGCTATAAACAGAACATAAACAGCAAATTTACTAACACCGTCACATTTTACATCATAATGCTGCCTCTGCAGGCTCTGTTCTTCGGTTTGAAAAGACTTCCCAGTAGCACTGTGGGTATTGGAAGATAGTGGAGGGAGAGTGTGTTCTAGAAAGTGTGCACTTACAGAGGGTGGAGGGGACTCCCTGCCAATCAGGGGGGTGTTCTCACACCGAGGGTTCTGAAAGTTTGCGTTCTGGCTCCTGCGTTATAGAATAAGAGGTTACTGCATGTGGTCACCCTGTCGCTGGTGCTGAGAGCACAGTTGTTGAGTTGATCTTTGGTCTGCCAATGGTAACGACCTAATGACGCTGACAAATGGCTTCTAACAAAAGGCCTCAGTCATAATTACAAACCAGGGATCTAGGCTTGGTACCATAAAGCCAGGGGTTAAAGACATGTTTCTTCTTAACAACGCACAAGGGAAAAACACTTAGGTTTTTTTAAAATAGTACAGTGATTAGTGTGGCAACCCACAGGAACCTGGCTTATAACATGTGTTTATTAAAAATATAAATAAATAAATTTGTAAATAAATTTGTAATATGTTGATGATTATTTCCTTTATTTTAGAGCAACATTTCAACTACTAAAGGATTCAAAAATCTTTCAAACATAAAATATTAACCCATTAAGCTACTAGGGGTCAAATAAATGATATTTCTTTTATCTCTACACCTACAAAACCTGAGCTAGGTGCAGAACAGATGTATGGGAGAAATTCATAGTTCTCACTAAATGAATCAAGAGTTCCTGAAGCTATTAAAGATATCTTTGTCCTTGATATAAACACACATTATTCCTTATTCAGTATTCAATTCTCTGTTTCAGTTGAAACTAAATGTAATGCAGGATTTTCATAATTAAAGGACTAGTTAGTGTTTTACATGTTTTGTTCCTTTAACTGTAAATGTAGAGTTTACATTACTAACAAAAGATTTTCAAAAGTATTAGCATACTGGAAGTTATTGAATAGATTTCCTGTATTTGGTTTCTGTTAATTTACAACAACCTGTAAAGATTTGACACCTGCTTGATATTGTTAACATTTCATCACCACGTTTTAGTAAGAATAGCATACTCTCACATGGTAATCCTGTTAAAAGTGGAGATTTTTATGAAAAGTGCTGTTTCCAAAGCTTTGACAATGTTAGTATAACTTATTTTTAACAAAAGATGGATTTTATGTATGTTTTATGTATCTCAAGCAAGTGTCACATCTCTAAAACGTTGGTACGTAGCAATCTATAAAAGCCTGTGGGATGCTTTGAAGTATTGTCATAACTATTATTAAGCATGTGTGATATGTATGTTACTGGCCCAAAACATGCAAAACTATGGACCTTTTATAGTTTAGAAAACCTGAAATGTTGCATGACTTTCACAAAAACTGTGCTGTCTGATTTTCTAGAGTTATTTGCCTGGCAGCAAACAGCGCAGCTTTAAAACAGTTGCAAGCAGTAGCAGACTGAAAACAAATCTGTACTTCTCTTCTATATTTTCATTGTATTCAGGGCAAGCAATTGTGAAAACTGAAATATGTAGCAAGCAGAGTGGAATTATAAACGTGTCCTGTGCAAGTGCAAGTCTTGATTCTTGTTTAATCAGGTGTTTTTTGGTAACATTGTGGCATATCGCAGGCAGGCTGGCTGAGGTAGCAGGCAGCTATTTGTTCTATCAGCATCAGAGGGAAAGCTAGTGAAGGGTTCTAACTCACTGAGTGTGTCAGTGTCTCACAGAGGACATGCGAGCCAAACAACGAGCAGAAAACTATTATTCTTACTTGTCATATCACAAGCGGTGAGCATTTCTACGCTGCTATTCGGACCACAGGGGGCAAGCATCAGCTACCTATGGCAGGCAGTGTATTGAACCTGCTAGCCACTAGCTAGCGGTGGGTGCTAACTCACATGTATTCAGTGACAGGGGCATTGCTGACAGTGTGGGCTGTAGCGGGCAGGCTAGCTTCGCTACCGTAGCTGGAGCCACAGCTGTAGAGACTGGGCATGTGAACGCGGTACAGGTTATCGTGCACGCCACCCCGTGAGGCACCCGACTCGTCCTCTCCGTCTTCCTCATCCGTCCTTCAATTGGTCAGGGGAAGGGCAGGGCACGAGAGGGCATGATGGGTAGGAGGGGAGAAAGGCAGAGGGAGGGAGATCCGAGAGAGACAACAGAGTGTAAACAAGTGGTTGAAGAGGAAGTTAGGAGAGGGAAAGGTGTACTTGTGCTACGTGGAGCCCCCTGATACAAAAGACTGGGTAAGGCCATGCCTCCAGCACCAAAGCAGCTGAACAAGAAAAAAAAGGAACATGGGAAGCATTCATCTACAAATACAGCAGGGTCTCTAATATTTCTGCACGACTACAATCCCCCACCAATGTGGACCCTTGTTGGTTGCTATGTGCAATTACATTTTAATAAATCACATGAAGATACTCTAAAAGTCCTCTTAGTAAGTAGAAACATGCATCATTTTCTTCATGCAGCCTTCCTCTGGTAAAGGAAAAAGATTTGCTCTTGGTATTTACTCTCAATTTCAAACTGTCCGAACAGCGTAAAAATTTCAAGAATCCCATTTTCATTGATGTATTCATGCATCTCTGAGTGCTCCATGAAAGTTAAAAGCAAAAAAACGTCAGGAAAAGAAGGAGATAATATGGCTGGTTTGGGCAAACCATTTTCAGACATAAAATGGTCAAAAATGTAAAAAAAAAAAAAAAAAAAAAAAAAAACGGCCAGCAACGTAACAGAAAGAGGCATCAAATAAGATGTGTGCTGATTTGGAAGTTGGATCTCTGGCTACAGAAATGAACTGGCTGATCAACTAATAACCAATATTAATTTCCTTCTTTGTTGTCTGTCTATAGCAGCGGTCCATTTAAAAGCAAGTCACATCTGGCCGGTACTGTGGAGTAAAAGTGGGGATCTGTATTATGAATATTTTTTGCCGGTCCTACCTTAACAGAGACAAAAGGCACAAAAGAAGTTACTGCCCTGACTCGCCACAAGATGGAAGTGTTTCACTCGTTCAACAAGTATAGAGCAAGCTGAGCAGCCCATCAAACAGACTCAGCTGCAGCAGTCAGGCTAATAAGCAACCAACCCCCGAGAGCAGTTATTTTGGTCAATTCAGGGACATTATGGATTATACCTGGTGAGCCATACGGTAGCATTGCCGGTAATTTACACCTACCAACACCACTATTATGGCACAGGTGTGTTTTCGTAATTCCACCATGATAACCATCATTGCATGTGTCCTGTTAAGTTCCATGAACAGATTTTTATCACAGAATTTATTTGGCTATTTGAACGGGCGGTTTAACCGACCATAAGGTCATTCAATTTCTTCAGTATTCATCGTCATTCGCTGAAGCCCAAAGCATTTCCAAATCAGGACAGGGAGAGAGGAGGAAGGGAAGGAACAGAAGGAGGAAGTGGGGCACAGAAAAAAAACGGAAAAAAAACGTGGTGATACACAATCTAAGATAATACTGGTGCTCCGAGTCCAGAGTGGAGAAAAGAAAATGAGAGATAGATACAAACATAGAAACAAACAGTCAGCCAGACTGACAGTGCTAACAGCAAACAATAAAATAAAGAAACCTTGTGGAGAAAAGTGGATGGAAGCAAAGACAGGCAAGAAGACGATGTACTATAGGATACAAGAACTCGAGAGGCAAATACATTTAAAGAATGACATGCATGGACATCAGGTAGATTCTTTACAGGGTGTTCTCCAGTTTTCAAGTCATCAGTTAGATAATTAAGACATGTTAGCCGTTAGTGTAAAGATTAACTACATTAATTGGATGGATTTAGGAATGTAAAGGCTTGTTGGTGGCTTGTGAGCCATTGTTTGTGCATGTTACCTCTTTCCAGGCCAGGTATGGGGCACACTGCATACAATGGAGGAGAACATGAGAGCGGTGACAAAGGAGAAGAGCACCAGATAGATGACACCTTCCACACCATCATAACACAGTCCTGTCAATGCCTGGACGTAGTCCTGTACAGAGAAAGAAGAGGGAGGAGCAATTTAAATTCTCCTTTCACTCAAACATTTGTTTTGCCTGCAATATCTGAAACATTCATTTGCAGAAGAAGGAACATTTCTCTGTGCTCACCTTAAATCTGAGTTTAAGATATTTAATTGTTTGTGTGGAATAAACATATAAGACAGATGTTATAATTAAAAGCAGAGTATGTTTTGTATTTCAAGAAACATCTCTCCGAAGGGAGTCTTTAAAGGTCCCATGAAACTGAAGTTAGACAATCTTCCATGACTTATTTTCCAGTGAAACAATTTCATTTGAGTTTTGAACAGTTACAGAGGGATTTAAATTAAGACCTCACATTTGGTTGGGCCACGAGAAAGTGGGCAGAGCTTTATATAACAGAAAAATATATATAAAGATTTTTGATGTTTATTGGATGAACATTTGTTAACACCTCTGAATGCAGGGTGAGACCTTTGAAGAGGAAGAAAAAATACAGGGATTTTTATTGATAAAGATATTTGGCAGGTACCACACAACGGATACAAGGACACAGGTTTAAACCTGAGAAATGTATTTCATGTCATTTCATGAGGCCTTTAAGAAAGCCTGGGGTTTGAGGTCATCTCTCTTTCTAACACAACAAACACAGTGACTCACCATGTGTAGGCTGCGACAGTCGACCAGAGCAGTGAGTTGGTGAAGACCAACCTCGGTGGAATTCAGCACGGACTGGATTTGCTCGAGACTCCCCTGCACAAACAACGCAAAGGTTACGCATGCACATGCAATGTAGATATCACCCCACATGTGTGTCCACACACACACCCCCACACACACTAGATAAACACGTGTGCTGGCCCTTTTGTAACTACCACTTTCCATCATCCAATCCACATATCCATGAAAATGAAAGACCTTCAGATTATTGCATGCACACACACACACCTTGGTGTTGGCATAATCACGTGTTGCTGATCTCAGTAGCTCTGCCACATCATCCTGCATCTCCACCAATGCCTTGTGACTCCCTGAAAGCCGCTACAAAACAGACAAAGAGACACCAGAGACACAAACATTCAAAAACAAATACACAAACATATCATCATATCTTTATTTAATGGCTTTACAGGTTTAACTACATATACACTGCCTGAAATGAGGAAAGGGCAGTGTAGAAAATCAATGACATTGGTCAAATTACAAATAAAAACAGGTGAAGTTACCTGCTGGAAGGGGTTAACTTGGCCAGAGCTGCACCTCAGGTAATACTGCAGGATATCTGGGAATGGACCAATAAACACATTTAACAGGATAGGCACATTAATGAAAGAAACACTGTGGGTATAAAGACCTTTTGTATGTCTCTATGGAAGCAGCATTACTCCATCATAATAGTGTGTGTGTGTGTGTGTGTGTGTGTGTGTGTGTGTGTGTGTGTGTGTGTGTGTGTGTGTGTGTGTGTGTGTGTGTGTGTGTGTGTGTGTATGTGTGTTTATGTGTGTCTTACAGAGGAAACATCTGTGCTCTACAGCAGACAGATAGAGCGGAAACAACTGACAGACAACAGAACTCATTAGATGAGTTCAGAGAGGAGTGCAGAGAGGGAAGAGAGTGAGGGGAAGGAAGAATGTAATTGAGAGGTAAAGAGGGATATAAAAGGATAAGGAGAGAGAATAAATCAGATATCATCATCCTAAGTGGAAAAAGTATGTTCTGAATATTTCTTTTTTTTTCCTTTCTTCCATCCTTTTTGTTTTTTTCACATATGGGACAGGGAGAAAGGAAAAGCGAAGGGGGAGTAGAGTAGAGGTTTGCTGATGCATTGCAGTGAGCAGAGGGAGAGTAAGAGCTTTTAGATACCAGTGTCAATCAAACACAATCCCCTTAGATACACACAAGCAAATACACGCACACGCTTTGTTTCTTAAAATAGAAGCAACATGTCAGAGGGGGGAATTGACTGTCAGTGTGGAAACGAGAGTCTATTCTAGCTGTTTCTGCCTATTTGTCCATTGACCGATCATCTCCCTTCCTCCTTCAGTTTAACATAGTGATCAAGAGCGATGATTTACATTAATGATAGATTATAAAATGTCTCTGTATCACACAGAGGAGCCTTTTATTGCACAGAAATATGGAAAATCGGTCAGTTGGATGGCTGCTCCCGGTGTGTTTTGCTGTGTGCATACCTTGGTTGATCACGTCATTTTCCTTGGTTACCCTGGTGATGTAGGTATCCGGGGAAACACAGAAGTCGCTGGCTGACTGTAAGAGGGAGAGCACACATGACACATCAAGCTACAGTAACATCCATGCTGAACACACTTCTTCGAGCGGTGGGGAGAGATTACATCACTGCAGAGACGGAGAGCTCTGCGATGTTGCTATGGTTACACTTACAGCAGCGACAGCCAGCTCCAGGCCGAGAGACCCCCAGCTGATTATCAGAGTCAAAACCCCCATCAGACACACTCTGAAGGACAAACAAATGCACATTTGAAAATCAAGATTCATCTTACCGACTTAATATTTATAACAGACACAGATTTAAGGGGAGAGATGATTTGACTCATCCAACAGTGACAATCAAACCTTTTGAGGAATGAACTATGGTTACATACCCAATCAGAATGCCTCTAGAGTTGCGTATCAAGCCGAACAGCACCAGGAGACAAATGAGTACATCAAACAGCAGCAGGCCAAGGTACCCCAACCACCTGTATACACACACAGTCACCACAGGGTGTTTTACCAATAGAGGTTTACACAACACTCTACACAGGAAAACTGTAGCAGCCACATTAAAGATGGTGGTAATCTCTGGAGACTGAGTTAATTAATCCTTAAGCATAAACCATGGAAGATGACATTTTACACCAAGGTCACAATCAGATCACTCACTTATTTTTGAGATGGTTTTGGACTCAATTACAGGATTAAATAGAAGTCTATCATGATGTTATTCACTTGGCTTTCTCATGTTTTAAATTATATAATCCTTAAGCCTCATGAAACTAAATCCTGTTTTCATACACTTTGCGGTCAGGGTTTCTGCAATTTAATAACATTTTGTTATTTACCTCCCTATATAGTAGGTTAGACCACTGACCATTCATTTTGGATTCAAGGTGCTTTCACTCGCTTGGGGGTGATGCACAGGAAATGATCCATGCAGGTATTCTGCTGGGTCTTTAGCTCATTGATCAACAGATTTTACCAGGTTCACTGTTCACGGTCTGTACAGTGTCAGAGCTGCAATAAATCACTGCTGCTGCCAACCCAACCTCATACTGCTGCCACTTTATATTAAATGTATTCACCTGTGGAAGATTTTTTTATTGTGAAGAAGCCACAGGAAATGCAATTTATTTGTCAATGATCGTTAGTAAAACTGCAGCCATTTCTGGCAATGTTTTTCACACAGTTTTTGTTACAGTAGGTAACAAAAGAAGAAGGAGCAGCCACAGTGAACTCTGGGGTGAGTTGAAGAGTGGCTGCATGAGGTCTGCAATTAATGATTATTTTCACTATTGCTTAACCCGTTAATTTTGGGGGTATATAAAATGTCATAAAATGATGAAAAATGTTGGATCACTGTTTCCCAAAGCCCAAACAACAGTCCATATCTTAAAGATACTCAGTTTACTATCAGAGAAGCCAGAATATAGTCACATTTGAGAAGCTTAAAATTTGGTCAGTGTTTTCAAAGAACGATTCTAAATGATTAACCGATTGATTTCCAAACTGACCTGTAAAAGTCAAATGCTTCTGTCTTACGGGCCAAGTCCTCCAGGGAGATGTCAGTGTTGGACCAGAAGGGAACGTCCACCATCAGCTTCACTAGCTCATCCAGCTGTCCCTGCAGCTTCTGGACGATGGACACGTAGTCCGTCTGCTCCTGGTAGGCTGTCTCTAACTGGACCAGGCTCTCCTCCACTGTCTGGTTTAAGGCTAGGGCGCTGTCTGACACCTGTACATTCACAGGAAAGAGGAATCAGGCAGGAAACTACCGTAGCCATATTATTTTGTGATACATCATGGGGAGAAAAAAGGGCAACAATACAGCAGGTAACTCACCAGTTTTTCTACCCCAGACACGGTGCGGTTGGCGTGACGGAGTGAGTAGGCCAATCGACTGGCTCCATCGCTCGACTCCCCGTTTCCATAAAATCCTACAGCAATGCCAGCGCTACAAGGAAGAAAGAAGAAAGTTTTAATGTACAAGGATGAATTCAACCATTGGATGGCATTAAAACAATCAATAAAGACAAGTGAGCCAAATATATATTTTTTCTTATTCATAAATATACAGAATTTTGGAGCGCAGTTCCTCTGTTAACCAGCAACAAGCAGTGCTGAGCTCCATGTTTTGTTTTTTTTCTACAGTGGCACCCTCAGCCTCAGGCAAGCACAGTGCTACCAGGAATGGTTCACACACACATACACACACATAGAGAGAGAGGCTTCACAATAATTGGGTCACCAGACCGCATATAATATGATCCTTCTGCAGCTTTGCACCCACATTCACACATGATACATGCTAAAATATCTGAGGTTTCTGTCCCCAACACCCTTCCAAACCTCGTCCTCTTTAACCATGGGCACAGTGCAGATAACCCCCTCACCCACCAGCATCTCTACTACCACAGAAATCGTCTTAACACGCGTCACGTCTAACCCTCTTTTCCCCTCGCGTAACCCTCACCGCTTTGCTCTCGTTTTCCTCCTGACCCCGTAAAGCTCTTGTACCCCCTCCCTTCTCTTTGTGTACAGTATGGGTGCATGTGGCATGTGTGTATGACTGTACTCTTTGTATTGAGGATGCTCTGCACACTTACACCAGACAGATTGTAGAGGGAAAATTTATGGCCATTGTTAAGGCAATTCATTCTAGCCCATTAGATCCCTGTGTTACAGCAAGTTTTACACACAAGCCATTTCGTTTGACTGCGTGCGTGTGTCTGTGTTTCAGACCTTTACAATGGACTTTATGTGTACATGTGACATAATCCTAGGAAGACAGAGAGAATCAGGCTTGACAAGACAAACTGTAAAGATGAGTACAAGCACTGAAGGGACATTAATGACCTTTGAATGTTAATATTTTCTGTGTCCTCACCCATTCCTGCCTCCCACCCTCCCTTTCCATCCACGTCATATCAGTTTTAACAGTTAATTATCTCCTGTTTACTCATCCTCTTGTTCTCCTTTCCTTCTGTTCTCTCCTGCCTCTCTCCTTCTTGGATTCCCATCACGCCTCCTCTCCGCTGTCCTGTCTTTATGAGTTTGTTATTACTGCTATAACACCTGCTGCTCAAACCAGGGGATTTCATGACATTATCAACCAAAAGCCTAAGATATGAGACATATAGAAGAGGAGGGGGGCTTAAAGATGCCACATCCTTTTCTGAATGATACTAACTGCATGGTAGGGTGCTGCTTCGGTCCATGACATACATTACAATGCTAAAAATGCTTTGCTGTTCCTAAATGATCCCACTAAAATGTGCCCAGCAGGAGCTTGTTTGACAAATCACTGAATGCTCTACTGAGTTCAAATTGGGTTCATGAGGAGTTCAAGCCTTAACCAAATCAATTCACCTGAATCCATAATAAATGCAATCAATGACGATGCTAAATGACATGGCATTCTTTCCACTAATAGTGACACTTGAACACAGGTCCTCTTTATTCTTATAATCTTTATTCAAGAGTGTAGTCTTTCAATTTGAGAGCAGGATCTATTGATTTCAGGTTCAGATTGTGTAACTCTTTCAGTCAAACCCTTGAGTTTCTCTGCTTCTGCTCCAACTGTATGCTTGTTTCAGATATACTGTTGCTTGCTCCAGCTCCAGTTTTTCTCCTGGCACTCAGGCTGCTCTCCTGAAACATCTGCTCTCAGATTTCCGCTCTGCTCTTTGATTTCTTGTGCAACAACTGTGTCGAAATACCCCACCAATAGAATGCAAGGTGTTGTGTTGACCAATGAAATTATCCCTGATATCCCTTGCAGACAAGTTTGCTTTACTTCTTATGGCTTCCCCTATGAGCGGTTACTCTTAAAGGGGGTTCATCTATTCTCACCCTCCAGGGTTTCATTAAACGAACTCCCCTTGCTTGCTTTTTCGACTTTTGTATAGTAATGAATATTCCAATATACCTTTATTTTTACAATAATGGCTACATATAATAGTAGTCACATGAGAGAATACCATCACCTACATGACTTAAGAGCGGATTTCTAGCAGATCATTGGCCAACCTGGTCAGCCAAAGTCAAGGACCTCAATGTTTTTATTTCAATGGGCCCCATAGTCTTCCACATAAACAAATGACTAAATACAGACACATAATCTCTCATCTGACTACAAACTATAATGAGAAAATATTATCAAGGGTTGCAAATATGTCTTTGTGGTTTTGACACAATGATTCCTTCAATGAACCAATGACTACTTCAGTCTATGAAATGTTAGCAATCGTAAATAACACCCATTATAAATTTCTAGAACCCATGGTGACATTCTCATTTTTACACATTTTGTTTGTTCAATGCAAACATGATAATATTCAATTTACAATGATGTAAAACAAGAAAAGAAGAAAATACTCATATTTGTAAAACCAGAAGGAGCATGTTTGGTATTTTGTCTTTATAAAAAGACTCCAAAATGTATTGATAATCCGAATAATGCATTAATAACATCCAACAGCCTAATACAACAACAGCTTGGTCTATCTAAACATACTGCACCTGCAAACAAATGGAGGAAGTCCACGTGAAGTCGGTGTGCCAAAAATAAACTATGATGTCATATTAAATTGTGGACAGAGAATCACATGAGCACATCTGCACACACACAGACACACACACTGAGATCCATATCAAATATTCAATAAGAAATATTATAGCAAGTCATACAATATTAAAACCTGCAAAAAAAGACTCTTCAGCACTGAGTCACGCGAATGCATACGCACACAGACATAGCTCCCCCTGACTGTATAATTAATTTCTCGTCTCTGCATCAAATCTGCTTCTGTCTCCATGGCAACCTTTCTAGGCCAGGAAGATGGCTGAACTGAGAGAAATAATGAATAACGGGGGGGTAACAGTGATGAAGAAAAGAGGAAGAAAGGTAGAAAAAGTCCAGAGCGGTTAAGTATAAAAGTGATGAGAGTGTTAAAGAAAGACTAGTTGATGTGTGTGTTTATGAGCGGGTGTGTGGGTTTATGTTGGTGTGTGGGTGTGTGTTTGTGTGCCGAGAAGAGCAGAGTCTATTATCTGTGGTCGAAACACACTCCACCATGTCGCCCGGCCACGAAGGTGAAAGACCTCGGAGTGTACACGCAGCCTTCAGAGTCAGATCAACACCAACTGTGGAGTGTAACCACCTGGCTGGCTTCCCGTTTACGCCACGTGGGCTTTCATACTTAAACAAGACTGGTGCAATGTGGGTAGATTTACAGTCGTAATTAAAAGTACCGGGAAAACCTTTACCTCTTTATTCAGTCCATCTTCTCGCCAAACCCACAATTCATAGCACATGTCTGGCAGACTTAAAATGTTCATGAGCGAAATTAAAACATAAATCAGTGCATTTCATGGCATTTCATTGCTGTCTACCAGCTATGATGACATTTGTGGGTGGTTTTAATGAATGATTTTCATCTGTAAACTTTGTATCAGGTATTTTTTGGGACTTTTTTTGGCTTCAAGCCTTCTTAAATATATAAACCAAAATCTCACAGCCTATTGCGGTTTTTGCAAGGGTAGAAAGGACAGTTAAAGAAGTTTTAAACAGACATTTCTTCATTATAACGGACTATGGAGGTGTCACTTCTGTAGGGATAACCTCTCACCTGCAGACAAGCGTGGCGATGATGACGCACCAGGCGGTGCAGCAGCAGTCGGCGCTGGGCTGCTGGGAGTGTGTATGGGAGTGTGAGGAATCGTCCCTCTTGCGCCGCCGGCAGCAAAGCCAGAATGAGTAGAAGAGAAGGAAGAGGAGGTCCAGGCCCAAACACAGCAAAGCCACAGCTCCGAGCAGCAACACAGACTGTAGAGAAGGAGGAAGAAAATGAAAGTTAACAATTAGCTACAATGGGGAATTTTTATGACTCACAGTTAGTGTTATACCTTTTTTGTCAAACTTTGGGTTAAAGAGTTATCCTTATGACAGGGAAGAAGGTAATTTAGGAAGTGGCTTAAGAATAAAGGAAGCAAATTAGCTGATATAGGCAGAAATCAGACACAGACAGACAACATGATTTATTTTTTCCCTTTGTAGACACATTTGAGGCCAAAGAAAGAGGAAGAGGCTGATAATAGGCATTTGATTGAGACCATAAAAGACACATTTGCACACTGTCATACATGCACACCGCCACGGAGTGAGTGGAAGCAATGCTGTTGGGGAGCTGTGTGTGTGCTAGAGACCCACCACACAGATCACACAGATCTAAAAAAGCTTTGAAGTGTAAAAGAAGGAAGGGATGGCAGAGGCAAACAGAAGGAGAAGGGAGGGTGGGGGTGGGGGGGTTAAATTTGGAACAAAAAAAGACAAACTGGAGAGACCGAGGAAGATGCGGAGGAAAATGACTGAACTCAACACTAAAAAAGGAGAAATGGGTAAAGACAGAGATGAGGGCTGCTACAGCAATTTGCCTGAAACTGATGAAATCTTATTTTATCGCACACTGCAATGTTAGTTTTTCTTTCCCCTCTGGGCTTGTCTGGGAAAGTCATTGTGCTGCAGGACCATGAAGAAGCAATGACACGTTTCTGGAAAACCAAATTCAACACCTGCTACATCACTTAAGACAAAGGAATTCTGCTCAGTCAGAAAAAAACTAGCGAGATAAAAACAATGTAAATACGGGGACTCCTTCATGAATGATAACACAATGTAAGACTCCTCATCCAAGATTCACGCAGACTTCCTGGCTTCCAGGCTTCCAGGCTTTTCTAAACTGACGGTCTTTGTACTGACCTAAATTTTTCCTTACTGCCAGCCAGCAATTACTGATCCTGCAGCAGTTTCTGCACCTCTTCTGTAAATATGCACATGTACTGCACAATATGCGTGTGCATCTGCGCCAAAATCTACATCATATTTAAGAATATTTTGCAAAATATGAGCCTTCACGTTGCTAAACAATGCAGCCTAATAAGGTTACCATTTCTGAGAAAAAATCTGACTAACCAAAATGGCAAAAAGGCACTGTGTCAAACCTGAAGGGCTTAAGTAAATCTAGCCAGGCTACTGGGTCACTAGACCACAGCAGCAGATAGATTACAACATGATGTATAATAGGTTGTGACCTGTAGTGGTGAAGATGGCTAATTTTCAAGCATGACATCATGGCTGCAACTCCCTGAGGTTTCTACCAATGAGCCTAAAGCAACAAGATATCAAATGTAGACTGTCACCAAATGTTAGTATAAAAACTAAAATAACGAGTTTGTAGCTCCATCCTTTTACAAACAGAATTTTAATACATAAGGGAGAGCAGTTGGTAAGCCAAGGCTGAACCAGAGGAATTCACTTGATTGCTTTTTTCCAACAGGTTAAAGAGGATCCTGATGGGAGAGGAGGGGGAGATAAGCTCTGTAGATTCCTAGTCTGTGGCATTATCCTCTTTTATTATCTATAGACTTAGTGCTAGAGACCTTGTGCTATGGCAAAGGCACAGTGTGCTCTACTAATGCATCGTTTGATCTATTGTGCCAGTAAAATCAACGTCAGGTCTTAATACCATATAGGATGAAATGCAATAAGCTTTTCAGAGTAATGATGGAACCTCTACATTAATGGTTGATGGATGTCATGGCATCCATTCTAAGTCATCCAGGAATGACAATGAGGTGGGACAGATACAGGAGAGCATAAAGCACACTGGGAGAAAACCTGTATTATTATCATTGTGAAATAAACTGCAGATCTCAATCAATAAGTCAGCTACTTAGCTGAATGATCAGTTATTTCAGTCTTCTTTCTACTCGTTGCAGGCTCTCAAATGTGATGACTTCCATTTTCATCTTTTTTGTCACATACAGAATGATATGACAAAAACGTTTGTAAATGGAATCTTTGGGTTTTGAAAATAGTTGATCAGCTAATCATGGCAGCACCACTGGGCTTATAAAGTAACTAACACTAGCACTAACTAATCCAGGACTCTGTGTCTCGTGTCCTCTCTTTGCTTCCACTGTGTATGATGGCCGTGAGATTAACTGTCAGGCTGACAAACCATCAGAGCTGATTAAGCGTGGATCAATTAGCTACTAATAAGCATGATGAGCTTGGGTGTACATTCGTGTGTGCACTTAGATATATGTGTATATGTGTGTGCGTGTGTGTGTGTGTGTGTGCTCATTTGGGCTACTCGGGATCAGCTTGCAGGGTGGAGGAGGGGCTAAACGTTAAACACCCAGGCACAGTGATCTACTTTCAATCTGTCCATTGAAGTGTGTGTACGTGCACGTCCATGCATGTGTGTGTGCACGTAGATGTTTGCGCTGACAGGATCAATCACTACCACCTCAGTGCAATGTCCTTGTACTCGCTCTGCCTGTGTTACTCTATAGTCAGGCCTTGCCTAAGGCAACTGCTATTCTCTCATCTTCTTTCCTGAGGCACTGACTGATCTGGAGCTCATTCTGCTAATATTCACCTGACCTATCAAAAACCAACCAAAACACTCTTCTTTCCACTTTATTCTGTCCGATGACCTGATGGTCATGTTTTCATCTTGAAACACATAAAAGTTTCAAGCGTGGCACCTTCTGTCATTGATCCACTCTGATCCTTTAAAAAAACAATGAACTAATGCCTTCCACTGTGAAAACTGTAGCATACTATTCAAAATACCAATTACTGACTTACTTTCCACAGCTGCAAATGCATGCATGTGTGTGTGTGTCTGTGCACGTGCACGTGCGTGTGTTTACGTGCGTTATTACAGTTCACATGATTCCTCTGTAATGTTCTCCAGCTGTTTAACTGTGGCTGGTAGCTGACTCTGCATTTCTACCATAATACAAACAGAAGAACTCGTGCACACACACACACACACACACACACACACATAGATAGGGACACATGCTATTCCAATGCCTTGCAGAACCTCAGGATGAGGGCTCCTATTTCAGCTCTTCGGGAAAAAAAACAGTTTTCTTGCTGAAAGCCACAAAGTCAGCATCCCAAATAAAGTAAAGTAATCAGATACCAACTGTGACTGAATACTGAACGGTTTTCATGCAGTGTGTTTGACGAAGAGAAAAGGTCCTGCACACGAAAGCAGAAAGTGAGTGAGTGAGTGAGTGAGTGAGTGAGTGAGTGAGTGAGTGAGTGAGTGAGTGAGTGAGTGAGTGAGTGAGTGAGTGAGTGAGTGAGTGAGTGAGTGAGTGAGTGAGTGAGTGAGTGAGTGAGTGAGTGAGTGAGTGAGTGAGTCATTGTGTGAGAAGAAAGTTTGGTGCAGCTCAAGAGCTGAATACAAATAAACCTGTGCCAAAACGCATCAGAAAGAAAAACACCACACAGAAGAATCTCTATTGTGTGAGAGTGCGTGTGTGTGTGTGTGTGTGTGTGTGTGCGTTTGTGCGTGTGCGCATGCGTGTGTGTCGTGGTGTGGTGACAGACTCAGTGCACTGAAGGACACTGTGTAAGAACTTGTTTGTGTGTTTGTGTTTGTGCGTCTCTCAGCTGGATGAGTGGATGCATGAAAGCCTTTGAGACAGATATACTGAGCCAATCTAAAGACAGGCTTCAGTGAAAGAGTGAAAGAAAAGAAAGAGAGAAAGAAAGAAAGAAAGAAAGAGAGCATTCTTTCACAACAGACTACAGCCCTCCCTCTCCCCCCAACCCTCCCTCCTCACTCTCCCCCTCCCCAATCCAATTCAACCTCCTCCTTCTTGTTCTTCTCACCCTCTATCCCTCTCTCTCCCCCCTCTCGTCTAGCCAGAATTAATGATTTCACCCTGAATAGAACCCCTATATTCACTCACACACACTCACACAATAACACACACATCCCCTGAGGGAGGTCTGTGACCTCACCTCGACAAACAACACTAAGTGCTAAATACGCACTGACACAGAAAGTGAACATATTGTATGTGGCATATATACATATAGCACATATAATATGCGCAACTGCTGTACATACAAACGATGCTCAAACAAACATATGATCAGAGCAGAGAATGCTCAATGACATAGAAACAGCCCCATCTGCTAAAATATGTCAGGATGTAATTAGTCTAAAAAGGGGTCCTTAAAATTCCAATGGTCACACACATTGACACACACACACACAAAGGCCCTTAGTTAAATACTGAATAGCTCGCAGGAAGTGGCTATTTGGCAATTTAGAAGCACCTCCCATGGCTCATCGAGCCTTCTCTCTCTCTCTCTCTCTCCTCCAATCAGTCTCTTTTTATCTTTCTCACTCCTCCTCCCTCCCCCCTCTCTCCCTGCTTTTCTGTCCAGTTCTCATCTCTCTGCCTTGTTCATGGCTGTGGGTGCCTTCCCACGCTCAGCGCTTGAACTTGCACGCCCTCCCTCCCTCCCTCTCTCAGTGCATGTCAGCAAGCTGCATTGAGGTGGTGACTGCAGCGCGTGAAATGCAGGATTCTAAACAATGCGCCTTGGCTTTATGTGGACTATCGAAGCTGCATTTTCTGGTGCAGAGAGAGGGGACTGGAAGTCACCTTGTTTAAGGATTCAAATAAAGACTGCTGCAAAAAAAAACCTAGAAATAAAAATGCTCTGAAAGGCAGTGTTTGATCGTAGAATGCTTGACTATCATTAATGTTATATTTTGGACCGACCAATTGGTTCTGAAACTTTTGGTCCAGTCAAACAATGTCAATTCATATAGTAACTGCCTGTGTTATTCAGCTGAGAGCAGATTATGTTATCAACCATTCAATCAACCTTAAAAAACAAAGGAAGACACAATTACAATGAAAATAAAACAAAATAATGTCACAGAAATATTTGTTCCTATCTTATGATATTTGTTTAACTCCTCAGAATAATATTGCAACAGTCCTCATTCTCAAGATGGAAACTGCTCAATAAATCATGGATCGACTTCTAGTTTCTCTACATGTATCCATAGCAATGATGGACCAGGTAAAGGGTTAGTGTCTCGATCAAGAGATTTCCCTTTCAAGCCCAAACATGCAGTCATACAGCATTGATTGAAGCAGCGAGGGAACCCACAACTCACTCAATGGTTGTGGGACAGCCTCAGTCACCACATGTTGTCTTTGCTGAGAAATTACAGTGTGGGCAGGTGGCAGGAGGAGGGATGATAAAGTGATGCTGCATGAAGAGGGGAATGATGAATTCTGAGCTGGAGGCAGTTATTCCGCCTGTACTTGACTTACCTTCTGGTACTCAGAGTCCTCGGGCCTGAAGTCGCTGCTCACTACCTGGAATTCTAAATTGAAATGAGGCAGCCGGTGGAGCAGATTCACCCACCACGGCGGAGAGTAGTTCACTACGGCCGCCATCCTGAGAAGGTAGCAGCTGGCTGTCGCTTCACTCTCTGACCCAATTCCTCACACGGACACTGTAAAAGAGAACCGCGACTTGTAGGTTAACAGGGTGCGGGTATGATTTCATGCACAATTCACTTGGCTTTGAGGTGTCTGCAGCAGAGCTGGAAACAGCTGCTAATGTCATTCCACCAATCGTATTTCAAGCATAATATAAAGGTACATTATGGAACAGTCCCTGCTGTTAAAACCTTCACACCCGCCTCCATCAACTGGAGTAATTACCGATGACTGATGGTATTATAAGGCGAAGTCGTGGGACAAATGTGCCAATAAACAACATGCCAGTATATTGTACTGTTTACCAAAGGCTATCTCCTGTAAATTACTCCAAGTCATTTACCGTTTTCTTAAGACAAGGTATAGAACAGCACAATCCCTGCTGCTAAAATGCCCAAACCCAGCCCCATCAGATGGAGTAATTAACATGACTGACTGACATTATTAGAAAATAAGACAATTCTGCCAATCAACAAAATGTCAGTATTTTGCACCTACACTACTCACTGAAGCTTAACTCCTGTAAATGTCATAGTCAGTTGTAATTTTCTTAATCTGCATTGATTGAGAATCCTGTCCCCTTACATTTTTGCACATGCCAGTCTTCCTTTACCTATGAATGGTGGTGGCGACACACCTGTACCTGCTGCTGTGTAGGCGTTTAAAATGACTGCAGTGTGAGACCTTACTTTATCGCTTTTTTTGAAATTCTGTAAAAAAAAGCAGCAGCCTTTCATGATGAATTTCACAAAATATATGACTAAATATGTTTGCATTTACTGGGTTTTAGTTTACTATTACTATCTTATAATGCGTCATATTATCATGTTAACTGTGGACAACATATTAGTGTCATTAATCAGCTCACCTGTGTGTTTATCACCAACAAACCAGCGACAAGAAGATTAAAGGGAAACAGCATCGGTGCTAAAATTGAGTTTTAAATAACCTTCATTATAAATACACATTAAACCCAATGCGGCCATACTGTACTTTAGCTATACCCGTCAATATCTTGGGTGACATATAACTCGCATCACCAAATTTACGTCCTTTACCGACACAAACACAGGTTTTCTCCGGCATATAAATGGGTCGCGGACGGTGAAATGGCCGTTATCTCAAACCCCGCACACACGCTCACAACCGTGGCTCCGCTCCATTATATCGAATGCACTGTACCGACACATGTAGGTCAACTCGGTCGGTGTCCTCGCACATTCAAACCGCGAGCCTCGTTTACTCGTCAATAAATGGATAGCAAAAGCCCGGATTAGCTCCAGCCTGCTTTGTCCGGCTAAAACTACCGCAGTCCCGGAGTCGTCAAGGCAACGGAGGAGAAACGGCAGGAATTCACGTCTGTGTCTGTACATCAAAGCCCCGCTGCCGCCGCTGTGTATGTGTGTGTGCGCGCGCGTGCGAGCCCGTAAGTATGTATTGGCTGATAGGAAGAGCTCGTTAAGACCTACCTGGTGAAGATAAAGCGGCTGCGGGTTGTAACGTATTCTCTGGAGTCCGGGTTCAGGCCGACGTTTATCTCACCTATTGTCTTCCCGGATCCGGTGGCGGATTTCAACAGCACAGCCGCGCGCTGCTGCAGCGGCTGCGGTCTCAACCACATTGAAAGGGAATAGCAGAATAACGGTCACCAACCCTCACATTTCACCCGAGACGCCTTTCGAGCTTCTTAAACGTTAAACTAAACCCGTCCCCGAGAGACGACACCGCGGCAGATAAAGGGTTAAACTCGTTGACCCGATATCCAGTTATCTCCGTATTTTTCCCCGTTTTTTTCTGTTTACAGTCGGACGGTGCCGTCGTTGTCTTGCCGTTAAACCGTCATCGCCGGTTCGTGGTCGTCGCGGTGCCTCGGCGCGTTCAGCTCTGCGGCTCTTCTATTGGATGATGTTGTTGGAGCGTGAAGCAAACACGGTGTTTAAAAAGCCCTGGAGGACGGGGCTTTGCGGCAGCTCGAGCTCTGCAAGCGACTCAGTGTGTGTGTGTGTGAGAGAGAGAGACAGCAAATGCGCAAAGAGGTCGCCCCCTAATGTTGAAATGGTGGAAGTGCATGTAATAGTAGAAACAATTACTTTCAAATGTATTTCGTGAAAGTACAGATACAATAATGTAAAAAAAAATGCTGTTGCAAATAAAAGTTGTGCATTAAAAATCAAACAATACAGAAGTATTTAAGGTTTACAACTGCTCGTGTCTGTGTTAAAACAACAGTCAGGAGCCCAAACAAACAATGAAACTGGGTTTTCCTGCTTGTAATCATTCCTCCTGTTCATACAGGCCATTAGAAGATCCCTTCTGCTGTAAGTAATGCGGGACAGAATCCACAGTCCTCGGTTTGAGAAAACGTCTGAAGATAATAGCTATGAGGCCTGGCTGCAGAAAGAGGGGCTTTAGCATTAAAAAGACTAACGAAAGATATCTGCATTTGACTAACTTGGACGATTGAAGCTTCAGATGAACCTTAAGTCCTTTTTTTGCACAGAGGGACTGTGGATTTTAGTCTTATTTACACTGCGGACGCATTTAAATAGAAATTCTAATGGACAGTAAGAAAATGAATGATTACAAAAACTTCTTCAATGTTCATTTTGGCATTTCGATATCTGTTTTTAGACAGACAGGAAAAAAATGCTAACCTGTTCTTTCAAGTAGTAGAGATTTAGTTAACAACAGCAATGGAATAATATTTCAATCCTAGATAAGGATACAGATGAAACCATCGACAATTAAAGACCAATATACGTAAAGCACACGTTCACAATTCAAGTCTTAAATTAACAGGTGCCCAAATTAACACTGAAAACAATGCATTTAGTAATACGTCTGAAATAATAATCTGAAAAGAACAAATTATAAATGTCAAACAAATGTAATGTTGAACTAAAAACTAGGATTTTTCCTTCAGAGATGTGGTGGAATACAGGTATGAAATGTCAGAAAATAATGATTGAAATCATAGCAGTACATTCCATGATATGGCTCTCCATCAACCAAGAACACCAGATACTACAGGCTTCATTATAAAAACAGCTTTTTATTGAATATCTCAGAAATTAAGTTACACACATCCTGTGGGGGGAAACAGCACTTGTCCTTTGATGTTCTCCCTAAAGGTCGTCCATGCACATCACTGGCATTATTACTGCCTGTGTATCCTCCACTGTACCGACTGTGTGTTTAGTATTGCAGCAGACTGATCTATAATTTATTCACAGTTTGGCTCAATAGTGCATCAGTTGAGAGTCATACCTCAGTATCAACCATCATTTATCAAGCAAACACCAAAGATTAGTGTAAGGACAATTATGTGTTACAAAACAGGCTAGTCACCATATCCATTCATTACATTAGCCTGTGAAATCCAGAGGATTCTTCAGTGATTTGGCTCAATTAACTCAGTCAGGTTAACAGAAGTGAATGCATGTATTATTACCATAATCTAAATTTGAATCTCCATGCAGTAGGCACTTTGGCAAAACAAAAACACACTGTGAATCAATGAGACTAATTGAAATGGGCCATTTGGTTCAAATGATAAACTGCGAGAATAGCAGCTCAAAATCAAAGTCATGCACATTTCACGTTCACTGGAGTGCTTTCTCCTCCTTGACAGGAAATCCTTTAGCCTCAGGGACAAGTGTTTAAACACTAAACCGGCTTATCTTCCAAAGAAGACACTGGTTGCATCTTAATGTTTTGACAGTATCCTGAATAAGACTATGATCAAAGTTAATAGTTTATGTGCCTTGTATTTTAATATCATGACCTGACTTCAGAGAATTTTTGGTTATAACTGCAGGAGACATGCATACACAGACGACAAAATAAGCAGACAGCAAATATTGTGTGTGCTCCATGTTTTCCTGATTTATATTAGAGTATCCCAGCTATCATATACAGGTTCAGTAAGACAAAAACGTGGTGGTTTAAACCTCTGAGTAGAGACAGAAGCAAAAGTTCTTCCTGCCGACGCTCTCACACACACGTACATAGAAACACACACACACACACCCACAACCCACACGGTCTATAAGATTAAGACTTCTCTGCTTCTGAGAGGGCGTGAGGGAGACACGATGATGTCATCTGAATCATCGGAATCGAATGCAGCGGCTCCACCAGACTCTGCCGGGCACTGGAGCTCCGTTTGGGCTGCGGGGGACATACAGATATTCTGTATTGACTCAATTTTGTTCTGATTGACCTCGAAAAACTCCAGAATTAACACGACAGAATGTGCAATGAGTATAATCTCTGTTACAATTTGCACCAGACAGATCGATGCATGAATATTTCATATTCTTTATCTTTAAAAATGTAGCTGCTACAGCATATTTTAGACCGTCGTCCAAGTCAAATAAGGTTTTAGTACACATACAAAAACCCACACATATAAAAAAGGTCTTGCTAAAAAGAAACCCCAGTGCTTTTAGCACAGAGATGGATGTATCTAACCTGTTGTGGGTGTCATGCTGACTGTGTGAGTACTTGAAACAGGCCAGAGGTCTTCTTCCTCGACCTGTTTTACTCCACTGTTATGGAGGGATGCAGAACCTTGGCAAGAAAACAACATATAACCACCCATTAAAGCATGTTTTAAACCTATTTTCAGGATTTTATAGATGGGTTTTGCCATGTCATGCTTGAATCAAATCTTCCCTTGCTTCCCTTCCACCAACAATTATATTTGACCCTGTAAAGTCCTGCATGTTCTTAACCCAAATTACCATAAAACTACAGTTATGACAGCATGCTTCCTTCCAAAACCTTTAAAACATAAAATCAAGAGGTTCAGATAGCTTTGTCCAAAATATCTCAGTGGTATATCAAGTGCAGGAGCAGTCTTGTTAACGTGCAGGGGAAAAAAAAATCGCTGACATTGCTGTTCTGCTCTATGCGCACATATGGCACTGCCCTATTAGAAAGTCAGGGAGGAGTAGGGGAAAGCAGCAGAGTCTACCAGGGTGATTTAGGTCAGCCTGGAGCTCAGGACAGGGCACTCTGGCTTTGGCAGCTCTAGATCTTTAGGTGTCACGTTAGGTAACAATACTGAGCCACGCTGCTGCTGACTGTCTGTATCATCCCTTAATAAATGGCTACCGAAGCTTAGGCTGGAAATTACATCAGCGTGCCAGTGAGATCCATCAATACTAATAAGAAAGGGGGGAAAGTCCGACAGCAGGTCCAGGGAGGAACTGACAAATCTGCAGTTCCTTGTATGGCCACCTGAGGTCAACTGCAAAAGGAGTCAATCACCATAGTCTCAAATTTTTAAATACAGATTTTAAAGAAGAAATAAATATATTTACAGCCAGACATCTTGTTGTAGGGAACATTTTCTGAATACAGGCTGTGTGCATTTCTCTGTGGACTTAGCCTTTTGAAACATGGGACAGGATTTTCTTAGACTTTCCTTATAATAAAAACACAATTTAAGTCTCACTTTGTACTGTGATATGGGACCTTTAAATTTAGCTTCAAGGGATATATGCTTTTTGTGTTTTTCTGTTATATATACACACTGTTATACTGTGTGGAAATGTGGTAGTTTTGTTTGTTTTTGTACTCTAAATGCTGCAAAAATATTCTATTACATAAATATATAGAGCTGGAAATGTATGAAAGTCTCCTTTAATAAAAAATTCAGTGAAGATGGATGGGTAGCTGCATGGAACGGGAGGATTAGGGTGCAGCAAAATGTTTTGCCTGCTTTGTTTCTATTTGGACAATGCTATGTATCATATGGACAGTTTTATGTTTGTTTGCTCATATATACAAAAACAAGTTTCTCAGAAATAAGTGAATATGAACCCCACCTGTTCTGCTGGGTGTGCGTGTTGACCGAGGTCTTCTGGGTACCTGCGTTGGCAAACTCATTGGAGAAGGCACAGAGAACCCTGAGCTAAACACACACACACACACAAACACACACACATTATGACAGATGTATATACTGCTTGTTTAACTGCAGTTGTGTTTTTATATACATTTTTCAGTGTAAACATGAGTCACCTCTCTATTGCAAGACTACAGCGAGCAAGGTGTCCCCTGAATGCGGACTGTATCATCGTCAAGGCAACCACGTCCAGCTCTCCTTCTACAGAGGAGGCAACATCACTGCTGTTTGTTGCCTGAACAGCCTAAAACCAGGAAATGAGGTAGAGACAGATCAAAATGAGAGAAATAAGTGATAGTGTAGGTTGGACAGTGATGAGCCAGAGACAGAAAAACATACCAGTGATATTTAAATGCAAGTTTACAAGTGAATTCCACCAAATGCTTTTTAGAGACAACTAGTGGCTGTTTGATAGTCATGCAGCCGTGGTTTATTTAATAATGATGTCAAGTGGTGCTCTTCCACGTTTAGAAATGTCTTGTTTATGTACTTTTCATCTCATCTTCTCTATTATCAGGTCAATTCTTCCTTTTCTTCCTGACAACAAACTTGACGGTACTGCTAACTTAAAAAACAATGTTGCATCATATTGTAGAAAGAGCAAAAGATTTCATAACACATCCTCAAATAATACTGCTTTTCTTGATGACAGTGACCAATAGATTAAAACCTCAGATGATGGATGTTCTGTGACTTCAGGTCTGTATCAAAGTGTTTGTGTGTGTGAAAAACCTTTTTTTGTGCATCTTTCTGTAGATCCTTGAGCTGAGAATCTCTGAGAAGATGGCCTCTTAATGCTGACTGCAACATCACAATGTCCTAAAGAGAAGGAAAGCGAAATCTAGGACAACGTGTCTGGACATTTTTTTTTACATAATACTTCTCTCACACATCAATAACTCTGTAATCATGATTGTGGCCTGTTACGTACCCTATCTCTGTACTCTCTCCAATTTATCTGGATGATGCGTGCTGCCTTCTCTCTCTCTTTCTGCCGCCCACTCTCACTCAACTTCTCCGCTCCTTCTACTTCCTTCTCTTCCTCTCCAGTGTCACCCTCTTCTCCCTCCTCCGGACCTGCCCTGTCCTCCTGGTTCTCTTGGGTTGTGGGAGAGGAGGAGGACAGCTCAGCTTGTGCATGTTTGCTTATGTCCTCTTCCAGATTTTGAATCTTTGCCCTCAACTGCTCCAGCTCCTCTCTGAGAAAACACAAACAGGTATGCATCATGAATAAGTAAACAAGTAACAAAAGTAAAATTACAAATCTCATAAGCCAACATTAGAATTAGCCAACTGTTGCATGTCAACAATGGCAAGTAGCAAGTTCCTTTGCTGCAAACATCATGTGAATTAATACAGTAATAAACAAACCCATAAACTTTTTGTCTAAGTAAGCCTTGCTGCCTCTTTACACCTGGAAGTGTGACATCAGATGCCAAGTATGACTGCAGCTAATGATTTTTTATTCATTTATTTTATTATTGACGAATCTGCAGATTGTTGGCATTGATTCATCATACTTATGTTGCTGTCTCTCTTTGTCCCGTTCATTTGTCTGTTCAGTTTTCCATTGCTCTGTTTCTTTCTCCAGTTCTTCTCTTTCTGTCCTTAACTGTCTGACTTCATCACTGAAAGCACAAAAAACACAGACTCAGTCTCAACAACAAAATTCAAAGCTTTTTGCCCTCTGCTGCATTTAAGACATGATACGCTGCCTTGACTTGAGATTTTTTTTCCTCACTCACTCTTTACTTGACAGCATCTCGAGAAGATCCGCCTTCTCTGTCTCCAATTGGCTGAGGCGTCCTCTTTGAGCAGCAGCATCCTCCCCTTCCTCAGTGTTCGTTCCCACGGAGACCACTGCCTCTGTTGCCATGGCAAACCCTTGTGTCATGTCCAGGATCTCTGTGGGCGTGGCCTGAACCTCCTGGTCCGATTGGATCTTTGCTGTGTGGGGGCGTTTCTTGCTCTCCTCCAGCCTCTGATAGGAGGAGACAGGAGTCTGTCTATAATGAAGCTGCAAACTTAAAACTGACAGCCTCACACAGTGTTTGAATTAGTTGAGCTTCCTCTCACCTTCTCCACTTCAAGCAGCCTTCTCAGCAGCCTCTGTTTACTCCAATCTCTGTAACCTGCAGTAGGAGACACACAAAGACACTTTTTTTAGCAGCGTTACAGCACAGAAAACAACAGAGAAATGCTAATACTTTCATACTGGAAGAAATAGAGGTTTAACATGAGGATAGACCCTTTTTCTCAGATCAGGGCCCAAAGAAATATCTCATAATAGAAGAACAATTCCAGCTTCTAAAGTCACAAAATTAAAGACAGAAAATAATGAGTTTCAACAGCATTGGTGTTTCATAACACTACACTTCACAGTCTTAGTGAATAAAGCAAACCAACATAACTGGGGCAAATTATGTAAAAGTTGCTGGTGAAGAAAAAAAAATGAAAATTGACCAAGGGGGATATGAAAAGTAATTGTGTTTTAATTGTGCCTGTTATGGTGTTATGTATGTATACATGTATGAGTAAAGACCTTTGATTCCTCCAGCAGGACTCTCGGTGTTGAGCTCCTCTCTAAGCATTGTGTTCTCCTGCTGAAACTGCTTCAGGTTCTCTGTGAGACGCAGAACCGTGGAGCTAAGAGCTTTCTGCTGCCTCTGAGAGCATTTACTCTCCACACGGCTACTGTAGACAGACAGTGACACAAAGAGAATTTCATGAAGATGGAGATGCTGAAGGCAGGGGGCAGGCAGACAGAGAGGATTTTCTAAACATTCATCAAAAAAAATCAAATTGTCAGACACACAGCAGATGACTTATGGAATCCCATTCAAACCTCCTCAAACAAAGGTTTATTCAAGTTCTATTTGTCACATGTAAACATATCAGGTAAAATTACTGTATCAGAATTAAAAGCAGCACAACTATATTTGTACTTTCTGTGACACAAATTGTCCTGTGTGTAATACTTGTGATGCATACCTTTTCTCAGCAGCTTCGAGAAGCATCCTCAGTCTTTGGATCTGCACACACATACGCATACACAGTTAAATAATAATTTTCAGATGAGCTAAAACGCTGCAAGTAATAAAATACAAACCTCTTCAAAGTAGTTCTCTACAGTTATCTTCAGCTCCTCCAGGTTGGAAGCTCTCAGCTCACTCTGCAGGTTACTGGAGAATAAAAGAAAATGGACTGAATATTATGCTGCTTCAAGCCTAAACCAAATTGATTGATGCACGGGTGTGGTGACATTTCACCTTAAGGCATTTTCTTTCTCTCGACACTGCTGCTCCAGCTTTAGGATTCTCTGTTTCAGCCCATTGACAACCTGGATGGAGAGAATCCAGTTTTATAAGGCTGTTTATAATCCATCCTTAAAAATTAATCTCTTGTATTTTTACTAATACACTAGATATACTCACCACACTCCCCTCTTTTTTCTTATCCACCAAACTACGAGTATATTCAGATGCCTATATGAATAAATATATATTGTTAATATACAGTACAGGCCAAAAGTTTGGACACACTTTCTCATTCAATGTGTTTTCTTTGTTTTCATGACTATTAACATTGTAGATTCTCACTGAAGGCATCAAAACTATGAATGAACACATGTTTATTGTGTTATGTACTTAACAAAAAAAGGTGAAATAACTGAAAACATGTTTTATATTATAGTTTCTTCTAAATAGCCACCCTTTGCTCACACTCTTGGCATTCTCTTGATGAACTACCATTTTAGGTACGGTAGTCAACTGAAATGGTTTTAACTTCATAGATTCATAGATTATTTTCATGACAAAAAAATAGAAGCAATTTAGCACTCCTACTTTAGTGGGATCCAATAGTTCTTCTAGCTGTTTCTCTCTTTTTGCATTATCGCCTTCCAGACGACGTAGTTTGGCTTTCATTTTCTGGTTGTCAGACTTCTGCGCCTGAAGACTCTGAAGAAGAGAACAGCACCAGCGATTAATGATGCATCAGGATATTAAAAAAATAGTTCAACATGTAAAGAATTCACATGTAAATACTATGCACCAAATCTATATCTATTCTTGATTTCTTTCTTAGTGTGTTTACTAATGAAATGCGAACATCTATACATTCATTTCATTAAACTTTACCTTTTTGAGGCGAATGATCTCATCATACATGTCCTCCTTCTCTCTGTAGTCAGTGCTGCTAAAATTAAAGCCTGAAACGCATACAGACACATTAGAAGATGATACAAAAATCACCCTAATGCACATCACTAACATTTCAACTTGCTGCTATGGAATAACTCTACCCCAGTGTGCTCACTGCTTTTCCACCCTCACTGAAATTCTCTCACCGTTGGACGCAGAGTGAAGATGTTTGTGTTTCCTCGTAGTCCAGGTCTGTTTCAGCAGCTCCGGTGTGGCATCACACTCTGATCTCAGTGTCTGGGACAGATCTGATAAAGAAAGTCAAAACAATATAATCTCAGATCAATACTTCATAACACAGATTGACCATGTGGAAAACATCCTTTAATTTGTGTATTATTTGAACCTGTGATGATTCATGTTTTGGCAACTGTGGTCAGTGGAACTAACTAGCAAGCATAAAAGCTAAAAAGAGAAAGAAAGGTGGACTTAGATGAGTCAGTCGGATACAAATATAACTACAAATGAACTACTAATGTTGCTCTGTATCTGCTGGATGAATAAAAATGCTATTTGAGCTACAAAAATATTATTTTCATTGTGCATTAATCTGTTATTAATTTTCCTAATTAATCATTTAGTCTATAAAATGTAAAATGGTAAAAGATTTATTGTTCTGATGACTATCATAGCAGACCAAAAACAAAAAAAAACACTGAAAACATTTACATTTGAGGAGCTGAAATCAGACAATGTGGACATGTTCTCTTAAAAACAATTCAACATAATTAATCAATAATCAAAATAGTTGGCAATTCCTTTCCGTTAATCAATTAAATGAGTAATTTGATTAGACTAATCAAATTGGTTAGACTAAACATTGCAGCTCTAGTTGCAAATGTGTTACAACTGTATAACGTCATATCCCGTTAGTGCCAGTGTTTATTGTGGAGTTCTTCTGCCCCCAGGTGGACAGACAGAAACATCTATGTGGTCCCAGCCAGAACGAGCCTGCAGTTAATGCCTCAAAGTTTCCCAAAATCATCAGAACACCTACAAAGTCAGCAAACCCATTTATCAGCTGAACAAACAGTTTGAGTTTCACACTTCTTCTATCGATCTCTCCATCCATCTGAGCCTCAACAGACATCCTCTAGCCATCCCTCCTGAGGAAAGACACTGTGTGTGTGTGTGTGTGTGTGTGTGTGTGTGTGTGTGTGTGTGTGTGTGTGTGTGTGTGTGTGTGTGTGTGTGTGTGTGTGTACAGTGACTACCATGGCCGTTGCTGAGGGACGTGCGGCGAGCTGAGCCTGTGTCCCCAGGAGTGTCCCCTCTACTGTCCCCCATGGAGGCCCTTGGCAGTCTCCAGGCTGCCACTGCTGCTCTCCGCGGATTCACATTCAGACTCGAAAGGTATGGAGACCCTGAATATACACAGAAACATATATAAACAAGCAGGAAATTTGGAAAAAGGGTTATGTTACAGTGTATGCAAACATTCCCCACAGAGCAGCTGAGCCGGTCTTACTTGGAGAAGGAGGAGGCTTGCCAGAAGATCTTTTCCTCCTTGTTTTCTGCTGGAGGACAAAACACAGTTTTTTTAAGCAGAAGTATAAAATTAACATTATCTGAGAAACAAGAGATTAATCTAAGCATAACGACAAAGCTATAGGAGGGGAACTAGAGGAAGTGTCATAATATTCATTACCTTTTCCAAAAAATCTGCAGAAAAGGAGAAGCCATCCCCAGCCTATGTTGAACAGAGGAATAAGGTGTGTGTGTGTGTGTGTGTGTGTGTGTGTGTGTGTGTGTGTGTGTGTGTGTGTGTGTGTGTGTGTGTGTGTGTGAAAATTAGAGACAAGAGAGATGGAGAGAGGGAAAACATAATTCAATCAACATTTAAATACACTTAAATACACATACACAATGTTGAGCCTACATCTGAGTTAACAACATAAATCAGCCATTCCAACTGGGAGAAAAATGAGACAAAATATATATATATATATATATATATATATATATATATATATATATATATATATATATATATATATATATATATATATATATATATATATATATATAAAATGTTAAGTTTACTTCTTTCTACTTTACTTCTCATTTTTCCTTCTACCCATGAAACACTCTGCAATTTAACCTTTTGAAGCCCTAAATAACTTTCACATGAACCAATATAAATTACTCTTTGGCCAAAAATGAAGAGATATGATGATTATTTTCAGAACCCATAAATATGTCGATAACTTTCTCAATTAATCATTTGTTTAGTAAGATTTCAGGAAAATGGTGAAAATGATGATCACCAAAAGCCAAAGATAAAATCTAAAATGTATTTTTTTTTTATCTCAATCAAGACCCGTTAATCCCAACATATTCTGTTTACTATCATAGAGGATTAATAACCCATGTACATGTACATGTAATGTACATACTTAAGAAGCCGGAATGGGAGATTTTATGTATTTTTTTCTGAACAAAATGATTCAGTTTGACAGTACAAAAACAGTAGGCAGTTAACTTTATGTTAATCAACTGATCGAACAATCAATTAATCACTGTGGAGCTGGGTGGATGCTCTCAACACATATGAGACGTGTCTGATAGATGCTTTCGCTACAGGATTCACATAAGAAAATAAACTCTACCTGATTTATAGATTATAACGTTGTTTTCGATCTGGACCTGAACCCACAGACTCACCAGCTCTTCACAGTCTTCGTCTGTCAGAACATCACTCGCCTCCACAGACATCTTAGCGGTATTTGCAGAGAACATGGTTGATAAGTGTTCGGTTAAGTTGTAAAACTTGACTTTCTCCGAGTGTTTAACCTTCTCATCGTTGCCCTCGATTCAAAAAGCGCAAAAAAACTTCAGGTCGGCAGTAACGTTAGTAAAAAAACAACAAAAGACAACAGCTAACGATATGCTAAATTACAACTCGGATTCTCGTCCACCACAAGACGTCGTTTTCGTGTAAGAAGCGGATGGCGCGGTGATAAAGACGGTAAAGCATAGCTAACGTTACATGGGCTCCGTTAAACCGTCGTTTTCCTCCCGTGTAGAGGAGGTTACCGTTTCACTGTTACCGTTTGAGTCGTCTAGCAACCAGGCTGTCGTTAGGGAGCTGCGTCAAGCGAGCTAGAAAACGGCCGAACGCTACCGGAAACTGCCTAACGCCGCCTTCAAAATATAAGAAGCGGATGGCGCTTTGATAAAGACGGTAAAGCAAAACTTTAGATTAAACTCGAAAAAATACCAGAACATTGGAATAGAACCGAGTTTAAAATGTTTTAAATTACATTTTTGTGATTAATATTTTTGATGCTGAACATTCCTGAATATTTCGGAGCCCTTTTTTCAATAAGAGTGTTATTTTGAAAATTCAAGCCGGTTGCACATTGTTAGTTTATTTTTTATTGTCTAACTTGACAACACTAAAACACAGCCTAGAGGTGAAGGCATTGAGTGAACGTCAACAGCGTTTTTATTTCTCTTCGCTTCTGACTCATTTATTATTTCCAATTGGTGGTGCGGTTTAAAGGGGCGGGTCCTAAAACGTTTTCCTCCAACAAAAAGATGAGGGAAAATAAAGGTAGAAGACAATGATCTAGAGGTCCCTGTTCGGGGACTACAGCAAATCTGTATGTAACATAACTACATATATGGAGTATAGCTGTAAATATAAATACATATATACAAATACTTATAATATAGTTTATAATAACATAAGAACTTCTACAACTAAACACAGTATCCTTACAGAAGCCTGAAAACATGTTCCTACTGTTTTTGCATAAATAGATATAATTCTAATGGAATATACATGGAAAGCAATATGCAATTTTATTATAAGAGTCATAGTAGATAATATTTATATATACAAATTTACACCAGGAATCATGTCAATCAATTAAATCAAGTAATTAAATAATAATTAAATCTGATTTGACATAACCTGCTATTGCCATTGCAATGGATTTTGTCTCCTTTCTCATCAAGAAATACCAACATAATCTGAATGTACATGTATGGTTTGCATCGTTGAATAAATGTGAAATAGGTGGTTATATTAAGAAATATGCAAACAGATGTGTGGATTTGGAATGGGAAGCATTAACACATTAGTCTAGTCATTATAACATCTAAATATAAAACAGTGCTATTTGTTGCCATGTGATATTTCTGATCCGTCGAAAGTGTTGATGTCACTGACTTTTAGAGAGAGGTTATAAAAAATGTGTGGTGAAGAAGAAACAGACAGATCCTAAGTCAGAATAATTCAAAAATGAAGCGAATCATTCCATCATCATCACTTCTTTCACTCATAAACTTCCCTCACATCTCTTCTTGCATTGATCTTCACACTTTCTTTCTTGCAAAGTCTGCAGAGAACACTGGGGCCGCTGGTTACTGTTTCATGTTCTCATACACACTGTTTATGCAGGTGCTGGACCCCTGGAGCCGTTCAGCCAGGCAGACCAGTATATTTCTGTCCAGGGCAAACAAACTCCATGCAGATCTCATCACAGACGGGCAGTTGTCACTTTTCTGACAAAAGAGTTGAACCGTTGGTTTAAAAAATGGTCATTGTGGTGGTAGAACTTGGCAAGGATAATCAACGCTATCTACTCTGCGCTTGACTTTACAATAAACTATATTATGCTATCATATGGTAGATGTAGGCAAGATATGACAACAGTAAAAGGAACAAAGAAACATAGGAACAAAATACAATATATACAGCTTTAAATTTAAGTGTACAGTATATAGTCATTTCTTTCTGTTTTTGCGAAATCCTGTTGTGGTTATACACTATTATATACCCTATTCTATTTATTTTATCTTTCAGGAAAACCTGAGACAACATCAGAATATGTATACTGTAGTGATGTCACATGAATGTCAGTAAGTCACACACCATTCACTCAGACACTCACACCTATGGGCAATTTAGAGTCTCCAAACTCACACAGACAAGGAGAGAACATGCAAACTCCACACAGAAAGGTCCCAAGGCTCAAGTTCTTGAACCTGCAACCTTTTTGCTACCCGCTACGCGGCCATGTCACCCTCACATGAATTTATAGTTATTTGACCATGATACAAAAGGAAGAATTCAGTTCATGAAGGTAGAACTGCAAGAGATCAGAAAACTATGGTGGCCCCGAAGTGCAAATCACATAGACAAATCAGAAAACGCAACTGCAAAAGAGAAATTACCAAACTGGAAAACGTAGGTACTCTTAGGTGACATGAATTGTCACTAATTGGATGGAGGACGGGCGACACAGTGGCGCAGGGGTTAGCGCTGTTGCCTCACAGCAAGACAGTCGCAGGTTCAAGACCTCCTTGGTCCTGGGTCTGGGACCTTTCTGTGTGGAGTTTGCATGTTCTCCCCGTGTCTGTGTGGGTTTTCACCGGGTACTCCGGCTTCCTCCCACAGTCCAAAAACATGCTGAGGTTAATTGGCAACTCTAAATTCCCCATAGGTGTGAGTGAATGGTGTGTGTGCCCCACGATTGGCTGGCGACCATCTGGGGTGTATCCCTGCCTCTTGCTGTAACGCGCTGGGATAGGCTCCAGCAGACCCCTGCGACCCTAATGAGGAATAAGCAGGTATAGAAAATGACTGACTGACTAATTGGATGGAGGACAGGCTCAGGACTAACCCTCCATTCTAACTTTTCCTCTGTCCAGTCACCTGAAGGTACCTGCCTCTTCCAGTTTGGAAGTTTGGTCCTGTTTTCTGATTTGCCATTGTGTTTTCTGATGTGCTGTGATTTGCACTTCGGGCCACCATAGAAAATATTGCAGGAAAAACTACTATGTTACTGGGGACGGTGACAACAGCCCATGTATTTATAGAGTTCATGGTCTAGAAGGCAGGGGGCAGTCTCAGGCTTGGATTTAAATAAAAATCTTTTCTGTTGGACATTGTGTGAAGGTCCCCATGTCTGAACTATTGAAACTGAAATCCATCACACTAATTCTAATTATTTTTTTGATAGTTCTCTTTATTCAGTTTGACATGACAAAGACGGTTGTAAAACAACTGTAGTGTACTCCTGAACTTTCCTTCCCATCACAGTGGAGAGGGAGTGAGGGAGTGGATGGAGTCATACAGACATTTAGTATCAGTACAGCACAGATCCTAAAGCTGCTCTGACAGCACTATTGTTATGAGGATGAAAAATGCCCTCAGAGCAGCTGATTAATGTTGTTACAGATACACAAGTTGCTATAAAAGTAGTAATGTTAATAGGATGTGTATACAGTATTCATTTTGCAAAACAAGTATTTTGTCATTATCACATTGGATTTTAGGAAATTTTGATTTGACCTTTATTGTGGTTTCACCATTTTTTGAAATTGTATATATTGTTTAATTGAGAAAATGATGAATTGAAGATCTTATTATAGTAAAAAAAAATGTGTTATATTTAGTTGGAAAATGCTTCTACCAGTAAAACACTGTACCTTTATGTAACGTGATCTTTTCTGATAGTAGTAGTTGAATTTAACACGTGAAATTCTTCAACCGTAAATGGGACACGCCACCAATTTTACTCATCAAATTCAGTTTACTTGTGCTGAGCTGCAGTATTACTAACTGTGAATAGTTGTCTAAAGTCCTGTGCAGCTCTGAGAGGAGCTTTGTGAAATCCCTGGCGATATTCTGAGTCAGACTTCAGATATTTGAGCGTGGAGTTTGAATGATGAGGCCATTTGACAGACAGGTAAAGGCTAATGAAAGAAAGTATTGAGTGGCATCGTGGGAATCGGATGCTGCATTTTTGAAGTGTGACCCATTAAGGAGTGAAAGTCTGACTATTTCAGTCTCTGCTGCTTCTTTAAATGGTTGAGACGGCTTCAAGTTATTCTGCTTCCACATTTGAGCTTGAAAAATTGTATGTTAGGTCTTATCGGAATTGTAAATAGATACTTTATATCCTTATCTTCATCGTTTCTTTATGTAGTTTATATATAAACTTTAAATTGATGCTTAAAAAATGATGCTTATATGATGGTTGATTTCTATCTCTAGAAAGTCAGATCAAAAATCTCACTGCCTTTTCCCAGCTAGACCTTAGATCAGTTACAGTCCATTGGTTATGGAAGCGAAGCAGCTGATCTACTAACAGGGAGGATTGCTGACACTAGAACAAAGTGAGCACTAAATTTACGGCCATAAATTATACTGCTGCCAAAACTACAGGCAGTCAGTTCATATAGCCCCATATGAGCAGGGTGGTTAAAAATACTTTGTTACATCAATTGAGTAGTTATTATGGGGATCTGTTCTTTACTTGAGTATATTTTATTACTCCTACTTTTACTCTTACTCCACTAAAATCTTCATAAATGTTTATATCCAATATATTTCCCATGCCCCCGTCCAAGAATTCCTTACAATTCCAATCCCAAACAAAATTCTTTTTAAAGGTCCCATATCAAACACTTATCTGGGTTTCATTTGAAGTTTTTCGATTCTCCTGACATAATAGATTCATGGTTTGAAGTACAAAAATGCAACCTGTAGTGAGTTGTTTTACAGTGCTCTGTCCCTCACTGCTACCTCTACGTGTCTCAGTATCTCAAATAGAGATCATTGGTCACATGCACCTAGTTATAAAAGGCCAAACCCCACTGATTCATATTTAAGTAAAAAAATATTCTGTAAAGCAGTAAAGTTAAAACGTAGAGAATAAAAACACATTTTTACAATATTTTAACCGTAATGCTTTTTAAATATTCTCTATTTATAAGTCACATATATACAAGAATAGTGCAGTTAAAGTACAACAAAGGAGATTAAGCAATAACCAGTTTTAACATTGATGGTTATTGTGTCCTTTACCAGAAGATGACATCTTCAAAAACAGACTTACCTTAAATTTATGTCTCAGGTCATTCATCATTTTTAAATATTTGTTACACATTTCACAAAGCTGGACTCTTAACACTTCTTTACCTGGCATAAAATACTTAGGATTCAGTGTGTCAAAAGACATATTAGCATATTAGTAGGTTGTTTCCTGCAAGCTACCAAATTACATAGCATTTTCAAAGAAATATCCTAAGAATAAACAGTAACACACTGAAAACCAAATATTTTATATCAGTTAAACGTCATGAGTCAAAGTTTATTTAAAAACAAAAGGATAAACTGGCTTCTCGTGGGGCTTTGCATCAACCTGCGAATATTGTTGTATTAAGTGTGAGGAAAAGATAAGCACACACCCATCAGCGTTCTCTCCAATATAAATAAAGGTGGATGTGGAGGCCGGAGTCATGACCGAGCCCAGGGGGAGGAGGACGGAAGAGGTCGGGAGGGCTGACCAGACACGCTGGTGGATGGAAACAGAAGGGAACGAGATCAGGAAACAACTGAAGCTGGACCCGCTTTGGTCATCTGATTTCTTTTGGGAAGTCCAAAACAGAATATTTTGCATTGCGGCACTTCTGCAGAGTTTTTAACCCGGCTAGATCTTCAGGCATTTTCCGTAGTTGCACTGCTGGAATCTTACTGGTGACGTGCAATATCTGTGTGTGTTAGACAAAAAGAGAAAGACAGAGGTAGGGCAGGCAGCGTTATAACAGACAATGACCTCTCACCCCACATCACACTATATGCTACAATGACAAGATGTCACCAGGGGCTAACGCAGAGAGAGTGGAGGAAGAGGAAACTTAAAGGTCAGGTTCACCCATTTTTTAGCCTGTCTTATAACAACAGTCAAGTGCCCGTATGAGTTAAAACAGGTTTTCTTTTTGTTATCATTCATCCTGTTCATTCTGAACATTAGAAAATGTACTTACAATGTAAGTGATGGGGGATGAGATTCAGTCTTTTATGCTTTCACGGTCTTTTTCCTGTTGATTTGCAGTGGAAGAACTGTAACAAAAATAGAGAATTTGGCACTAAAAAGACTTTAACTTTGAAATATATTGACTTGATTTGACTCATGTGGACGACTGAAGTTCCACATTAGCTTCAAATCATCTTGTTTTGCACAGACAGAGGCTTGTGGATTATGATCACTATCATTTACAATACAATTGCTTTATGAAGGTATCTGTTAAACCTCTATTGCATAACGCTGCAATATGGAAACCCCCTGCAAATTCCTTGCACACAGATTCTTTTTTGTAAACTTTTGGCCCAGAATACACTACGGTAATTCAGATTTGCTGCAACAAATGTGCCCCGGATGTAAACAGGCTTTTTATCAGTCCATGGAAAAAGGAGTGAAAAACAGGATTTCCTGGTCATGTGATGTGATCATTTGTCGTTCAAAGTTAAAGACCTGCTTTTCACAACTAAACAGAGTGGATTTTATATTCCTGCCTATTAGCAGAATTTAACCAAAGTAATTGGCATTTGGCAACAAAGTGCGTGGTCACTATGACAGATGCAAAAAGCTTGAAACTTTATGAAGCAACATATTTTGGTATATTTATGATATCTGGTTCAAATTCTTCCCAAAGGGGTTGAATTGGGTTGAGGTCAGGCCATTCTAGTTCTTCCAAACTAAACTGGGAAGACTTTTTTTATGCACCTGGCTTTGTGCACAGGCCAGAGCATTGTAATGTTGAGCGTTGAAACAGGAAAGACCTTCCCTAAACCGTTACCAGAGGCAAAGCATTGTCCAGAACATCTTTGAACGCCGTCACGTTGACACTTCCCTTCATCTGAACGTGAAAAAAAAAACAGATCAAAAGCAGCATAAAAGCGGTGGAGAGACAATACTTTGTGACAGACAAATCTGTTTGTCACTTTCTAAATTGACTTTTCCTCAATTTTATCTTCAGCCAACCAGCACACACACACGCACACACACACACACAGAAGCCTGGAGACAAACACTGGTCTGTGAGTTGGTGAATGGCTCCATCCATGTGGAACTGATGGTGAGCAGATCTCAATTAGAGAGAGGGGGACATAGCTGGGGGAAGAAATATTGAAGTGAATGAAATCAGTTATCATTTAGTAATGGTTTAGGATGTGATGTGTGTGGAGCTGGGTGCAGGGAGGGAGCAGTTTGCCAAAACTGCAGCAGTCATCTCCCTCCAGCTGTAGCTACTCTGGTTGTATCTGGGGCGTGTTCTGCTTTACAATAAAAAAAAGAACCTCCCAGTTCTGCAACTCCTGCAGATCTGGATTTGCAGTCAGGGGACTCTCATCATCCTCCTCATCTTCATCATCATCAGTCAGCACAGAGCAGCTCTCTCTGTCCCTCCCTCAGACCTCAGACCCCCTTTCTCTCTCTCTCTCTCTCTCTCTCTCTCTCTCTCTCTCTCTCTCTCTCTCTCTCTCTCTCTGTCCGCCTGTCTGAAGCAGCACAGCATCTCTTCCCCTCTCGTCTTTTCTCGTCACAAACGCCGCAAACATGTCCGCAAACGGCGCCGCCGGGGACCTGCTGCAGATCCCTCTGGGGCTCATCAACAGCGAGGCCAAGTACCTGACCGCGGAGACCTTCGGCTTCAAAATCAACGCGTCGGCCAGCAGCCTGAAGAAGAAGCAGACGTGGACCCTGGAGCAGACCGGGGAGGACGGCAGCGTCGTGTTCCTCCTCTCCCACCTGGGCCGCTACCTCGCCACGGACAAAGACGGCAACGTGACCGCGGACAGCGAGACGCGCGGCCGGGACTGCCGCTTCGTCGTCACCGTGCTGGAGGACGGGCGGTGGTCGCTGCAGTCGGAGCCGCACGGCCGCTACCTGGGCGGCAGCCAGGACCGCATCACCTGCTTCGCGCAGAGCGCCTCACCTGCGGAGCGATGGAGCGTCCACCTGGCCGTGCACCCGCAGGTCAACCTCTACAGCTTCGCGCGAAAACGCTTCGCCCACCTGAGCGCGCACGGGGAGATGTCCATAGACCGGGACGTCCCCTGGGGGGTCGACTCCCTCGTGACGCTGGTCTACCGGGAGCAGCGCTACCACCTGGAGACGTCCGACAACCGCTTCCTGCGCAATGACGGCAGCCTGGCCGCAAAAACGGACAAAGACACCGGCTACGTGCTGGAGTTCCGCTCCGGGAAAGTGGTGTTCCGCGACTGCAACGGCCGCTACCTGGCGCCCGTCGGGCCCACCGGCACCATGAAGTCCGGGAAGAGCACCCGGGTCGGGAAGGATGAACTGTTCGGGCTCGAGCGCAGCAACGCGCAGGTGGTTCTGACCGCGGGAAACGAGAGGAACGTCTCCACCCGGCAAGGTGAGGATCTGCAGAACCCCTCGGTGCCCCGGACACCACATCCCACCGTAAAATATCATTACACCACGCTGATGAGGTCACTGAATTACTGGGCACACACCGGCAGCAGCTGTCGGTGATTTTTGGGGTGTGTGTGTGTACAGTGTGTGTGATGGAGAGGAGCAGAATAGAATTAGAGACTCCTCTTATTTCATTTTCTCCACCATGTGTTATTCATTATCATGCTCTCTTTCTCCCCCTCCCTCCCCTCTTTCTCTCCCTCCCTTTTGGCCGGCCTCTGCCTAGCTTCACATTTTTCTGCAGTAATTCTACCCCTGCATTGTGGCTGGCTCCAGGTCAGCTCCAGCCTATAGTTATCCATCACTCTTTATCTCAGAATAGACAACAAAACCAAAAAAAGAAGAAAAAAATCAAAGAGGGAGACAAATGAGATCAAAGGGAAGGAGGCAGATGATGGAAGACTGTTCTCCATGTGTGGCTCTTTAAATCTCTTTTGTCCTGACGCCCCTCAGTCTCAGTTTGAGCCTGCACTGCCATCCTGGGACTGATGATCCATGCAGTTTATCCACGCAGTCGATATGCAGGAAAAAAAAGCAGAGAAGCATTCCAGGAGAGTTGTGGAAGATAAAGATAATCTTTGTTTGAATGAGGGCAGTTCAGAGCAGCGACTTGTGACCGGATTGGTATGTCATCTAAAGTAATGGCCGTCATACTAAACCTAACATTCAGACATGTGCTTCATAGCTTCAGATAGGACAGAATAGGTCTAGACATTCATGTCTGAATTGACCATTCAAGCGTCTTTCAGAGCTTTGTCCTAGTCCTTGTTAAGGTACTTCACCAACTGTACTCATGAAGTTTAGTTTCCTCGTCACGTGGACCATGACTCAGCTTGGTGAAATCAGTTTTATAATGTCCTCTGTGGCTCTGGAGGAGCTTCTGAAGCGCTGGGAAAAAATAACCCTGCAGGCTTATTTCAGCCTGGGCTGGAGACAAAAGGTTTTTACAGAGGCTACATCACATAGTGGAGGCGTGGGGATTGGGAGGAGGTGAAGGATCCAGCGTTTTTGGAGTGTGACCCACTCTAAGGACTTAACATTGTTTCTGCACAACCAGTGTTGTAAAAACTGCATCTGTAGTGCAGCAGCAACATTCACACATGGGGCGTTCAGGCACAGCTTTTGCTGTGTAGGTCGCCTGGGCTTCAGCAGCTTGGAGACCAGTACACGATCACTGTCTTACGCATGTAAAATACAAGAAAATGTCAAAAAAAGATTGATGTTAGAGCTAATAAGTATGAATAAACTTTGAGTGAAATTATTGCTCAGTTGTTGTAGAAAACTCTACTGATTAACATGTAACATTACATGTCCCAATCAGATGTGCATCACATACACAAGTAAAAAAAAAAGCAATAGTTGGAAAAACTCCTGTGTCAATGCAATGCAACTTAAATTTTGCAACTTCTCCATTTGGAAAAAAAAACTGCTTCCTTTCTGTTAATTCACTGTCACAGCCTTATCCAGGACTGGCAAATCCCCGTTGGGGGTGCTATAATTAATCTACAACTATTTTGACAATCGGGTAATCTTATTGTTCCATTTCTTAAGAAAAGAAGTTTCTGACTCCAGCTTCTTAAATGTGAGTATTTCCACCATGACAATATTTCTCAAATGGGTTATGGGACTTGAGAGAATAGGAAAACGGAAAATGTAAGAATAAATCAACAGGCTTTTGAGCAAAAGATCCAGATTATTTTCTGACTACGTGTCAGTGTAACAGGCTCAACAGACTGTAGAAGGCTATACTGTTAAATTCTGCATGCTGTCTTGAGTATTGACTGTCATGGCTGCTGCCAGACAGCTGTTCTGTAGCTATGTTCTTGTTTTCATACCTGGCAGCTACAGTAGCCTTGTTCCTTTTAATATCTGGTGGAGCAGAAGATAAAACTGTCATGTATAGTCCTTCTGAAACCAAAAATGTATTTTCACTCTTTTTAGATCACATCAACATAAACTGAACAGAAGCTGAATGTTAGCGGCTGTCTGATTGTCCTGCACATGCTAGGATACATCCTATTTTATAGTCCAATCAAACTCCTCCTAACATTTTGTCCTACCTGTTTATAACAGAAAGACATCAGAATATAAAGTCTGAACAGGTGGATTTTGAGGAGAAATTTGAAGTTCTGTAGAGTCTGAGTTCCTGATGGGATGTGGGAGTCAGTTCCGGAGTTTTGGGGCAGCGGCAGTCCCCCAAGGTCTGGTGCTTTGTGCAGGTGATCGGTGTGAGAAGGTTTGAGTCTGCAGAGCGAAGGGGGTGGGTGGGCTGGTATTGTTGTCGGAGAGGTAAGGAGGAGCCAGGTTATAGATGGACTTGTAGCAGGTGTGATTCAGGAGGCAGGCATCAGAGTTGTAGACATATTGTAAGTTTTGTCAATGAGTGGAAGGAAGACCAAAGAGAAGGCTGCTGTAGTAACCAAGTCTGGAGGCGAGATGATGAAGGCATGTATAAGGTTTCAGCTTGGGTATGGGAGAGGAAGAATGAAGACGTGCAATGTTGCAGAGGTGAAAAAAGGATGTTTTAGTGATGTGATTGATGTTTGAAAGGTAGGAAAGGGTGGAGTCCATTATAATATGACATGATGACCATCGATGAGGAGGGTAAGTTCTGCAGAGAGGAAGGAAGAGATTTGGGTCTGACGATGAGGAGTTCTGTTTGATTGTTGTTGAGTTATAAAAGGTTATTGTCCATCTGGGTTTTGATATCACCAGGCAGTTGGTGATGGTGGAAAGGATGATGGTGAAGATTTACAGTTGGGTATAATCAGCTTAACAGTGAAAATGAAGTCCATGGTGGCGAATGATTAGTCCAAAAGGAAGCATGTATATTATGAACAGGAGGGGCCGAGTACCACACCTTGGGGAACTCCATGTCTGACAGGGGAAATGTGGGGCTTGTGTTACTGTGTTGTGATGACAGTTGAAGAGGTAGAAGATCAACCAATAAAGTGCTGTGCCAGAGATGCCTATTGGAGGAGGGCGGTTTCTGTACTATAGTGTAAACGGAATTCCAACGAAAAAAAAAAATTCAGTTGTCTGGAGTTGAGATGCTGTTGGAGTTGGGCGATGACGGAGCATTCAGAAATATTCTGGCCAGTGTTCAAATAATATGCTCAGAAAGCACCAATTGCAACCATTCAGTCCATTTCTTATTTGTAATGTTATATCATTCAAAAGGTGAGTTATTATTCATTCGCTGCGTTATATGCTATGGTTTTCTAAGTAAAATGTTGTAGTCGGGTAAAGGGGATTTGTGGAATCAGGAACAGATGTACTGTAGCCATAAGAAAAAAGGTAAATGTTAGAAACACCAATCTATGACTGTTAGTCTTTGGATTGTGGTTTGTTGTTCAGGGTGCAAAATAAAAATACTAAGTAGCCTGTCGTCAATAATTTTCTACATTTTCTGACTTTTTAAAGACCAAGTGACTAATTGATTAATCAAGAAATGAATGGACTGATTAAGCGATGGATATAATCATTAGCTACAGCCCTTCTACAATACAATCAATCAGTGTGGCCTTGAAGAGCTAAAACAAAGAAGCTGAATTGATGTATTGCATACTGTCTGGTTTCTTAATTTTACGCTGTTGCATTGTGCGTCAGTAGTGACCATTTACATTCTCTGCATGTCTGGTTTGTTGAATTTCCAGTATAAACAAACTACAGACTGAAACTCTAGTGAAGTGTAGTGTAGTGTAATATGATGTAGTATGGATTTAGGACACAGTGAGACACTTCAGGATGTCCTGTCCCTTTAAGAATCTGTCAGAGCACATTAATTAATTTGACGTAAGATGAGTTTCGAACTGACAGCAGACTGCCCCACTTTTTTCTAGGCATTGACTTATCAGCCAATCAAGATGAAGAAGGGGACCAGGAAGTCTTCCAGATGGAGATGAGCCGCGAAGACAGGAAGTGTGCCTTCAGAACTGCTGCTGGAAAATACTGGACCCTGACAGCAACCGGAGGACTGCAGTGCACTGCTTCTGACAAGTAACCACACACACACACACACACACACACACACACACACACACACACACACATACACACATATTACATCATGTGATCACACATTTATTTCAACACAAGAACATCCCTCAATGAGTTTTGCAATGTGTGTGTGTGTGTGTGTGTGTGTCAGGTCTGACAACTGTTTCTTTGAACTGGAGTGGCGTGATGGGCGCGTGTGTGTACGTGCGGCTAATGGCAAATATGTGGTCGCCAAGAGGAACGGACAGCTAGCTGCTACTGTTGACAACCAAGGTCAGTCATTTTTCAGATGCTGCTGAACCGATCAGAATATTATAAGCAAGTACTTTTTATTTATATGTTTTTAAAGAATTTCCAAAAAGCGTAGTTGTAGTTTTACTTTTACGTCACAGAGCATTGAAGTGTTGTACAACTGTATTTTACATGGGACCCATCATGCAGATTTTTGGGTCTATATTTTATTATATATTTTGGGGCTCTTTAGACTGAGAACATGTTTCACAAAGTCATTTCTAAGTTTAGATAATTTTAGTACCGTATGTGTGTTTTTTGAGCCAACCCTGACCACTTTGTGTCTTTAGGTGAGGCCGAGCAGTTTCTGATGAAGCTGATCAACCGCCCAATCATTGTTCTTCGTGGAGAACACGGTTTCATCGGGGCTCGTAAAGGAGTTGCGAGCCTGGATTCCAACCGTGCATCCTATGATGTTTTCCAGCTGGAGTTCAACAACGGAGCGTACGCCCTCAAAGGTAGAAATCCATCTCAGAGGACAAACACAACAGTGACTTTACAGACCAATGATGTTGTTTTTGCACGTTACCCATTTACATCAAGTCACATAGTTCACCTGACTATGAAAACGAACAGTCTGTGTTCTGCTTTATGTCTTTTCATTGGTATTCACTGCTTTTTTACCTGCATCCGACACTTGATTTTAGATCTGCTTTAGCTAATTTGTTTGGGCTGATAGGAGCAGTAGAAATAAGCTGGAGACAACTTGGACATTTTATCGACCTACAAAGTTGATAATCAAAACATACAGTGCATCTGGAAAGTATTCACAGCGCTTCTCTTTTTCCACATTTTGTTGTGCATGTTACAGCCTTTTTCCAAAATGGATTCAATTAATTGTTTTCAAAACACTCCATAATAACAACGTGAAAAAAATGTTTTTTGAGATTTTTGCAAATTTATTAAAAATAAAAAAAAATAAGAAACCACATGTACATAAGTATTCACAGACTTTGGTCAATACTTTGTTGATGCAAGAGGAATTACAGCCTCAAGTGAAGTCTTTTGAATATGATGCCACAAGCTTGGCACAGCACCTCTCAAGCTCCATCAAGTTGGATGGGAATCGTCAGTGCACAGCCATTTTCAGATCTCTCCAGAGATGTTCAATCAGATTCAAGTCTGGGTTCTGGCTGGGCCACTCAAGGACATTCACAGAGTTGTCCTGAAGCCACTCCTTTGATATCTTGGCTGTGTGCTTAGGGTTGTTGTCCTACTGAAAGATGAACCGTGGTTCCTGGAGCAGGTTTTCATCCAGGATGTCTGAACATTGCTGCATTCATCTTTCCCTCTATCCTGACTCTTCTCCCAGTTCCTGCTGCTGTAAAACATCCCCACAGCATGATGCTGCCACCACCATGCTTCACTGTAGGGATGGTATTGTCCTGATGATGAGTGGTGCCTGGTTTCATCCAAACATGACGCATGGCATTCACACCAAAGAGTTCAATGTTTGTCTCATCAGACCAGAGAATTTTGTTACTCATGGTCTGAGAGTCCTTCAGGTTCCTTTTGGCAAACTCCCGGCGGGCTGCCATGTGCCTTTTACTAAGGAGTGGCTTCCATCTGGCCACTCTGCCATACAGGCCTGATTGCTGCAGAGATGTTTGTCCTTCTGGAAGGTTCTCCTCTCTCCACAGAGGAACGCTGGAGCTCTGGTAGAGTGACCATCGGGTTCTTAGTCACCTCCCTGACTAAGGCCCTTCTCCCCCGATTGCTCAGTTTAGATCGTCGGCCAATTCTAGGAAGAGTCCTGGTGGTTCTGAACTTCTTCCATTTATGGATGATGGAGGCCACTGTGCTCATTGGGACCTTCAAAGCAGCAGAAATTTTTCTGTACCCTTTCCCAGATTTATGCCTTGAGACAATCCTGTCTCGGAGGTCTACAGAAAATTCCTTTGACTTCATGCTTGGTTTGTGCTCTGACATGCACTGCCAACTGTGGGACCTTATAGAGACAGGTGTGTGCCTTTCCAAATCATGTCTAATCAACTAATTTCTACCAAAGGTGGACTCCAATTAAGCTGTAGAATCATCTCAAGGATGATCAGCAGAAACAGGCTGCACCTGAGCTTCATCGCAAAGGCTGTGAATACTTATGTACATGTGATTTCTTAGTTTTATATTTTTAATACATTTGCAAAATTCTTAATAATTATTTTTTTCAGATTGTCATTTTGGGGTGTTGTGTGTAAAATTTTGAGGAAAAAAATGAATTGAATCCATCTTGGAATAAGACTGTAACATAACAAAATGTGGAAAAAGTGAAGCGCTGTGAATACTGTCCAGAACAACATGGAGTCATGTCTGTTTACAATATGTAAAACATGGAGTATTTAGGAAATGCATGGGAATCTGTGGCGAAAACTGAGATGAAAAATTTTATATATATATATCATATCTATCACTCATGCACCCACAAACACAAGCACTAACACTCACACTCTCTCTCTCTTTCAGAAGTTGTGTAATTAATGTAAAAGAAATGTCAAATATCATTTCAGCTTGATTATATGATTTTGGAGATCGTTTGACACAAATCGAAGTCTTAACTGACTTATATATATTTATGCACCTATCTGACTAATGCATTTGTATTTTATTACTTTCTCAATAGTAAATGAATTGCATTATATCAGAGCTGAAACCACAGCTTGACATAATGTACATATTTGCTTATTTCTTGTGAGTTTGATCGATAGCACAGCTGTGAACACACTGCTATTCGATATGGTCCTTTGGCGATGAAAAAAAAGTGCTAACCACAGCGCTGTTTAACTGTGATAGACTTTAAGGAAAAGTCTAATGGAAATCCTGTCATGGCCGAGTATATTAGTCAGCTCCTGCAAATCATATAAAAAAGTTATTCCTTATGTCAAAGAAAAAAATGTGCTTAAAGGATCAGTTTAACAGTTTGTTAATAGGTTAATCACTTTCTTTTCCATGAGACAATTAGATAGACATCACTCTCATGTCTTATACAGCAAATGTAAAGATAAAGATACATATAGCTTAACCTATGTTATTCTATATAATAACACCTCTAAAGCTCACTTATTACCACATTATGATATTTCTTTTATCTGTACAAAAGCTTAACAAGTTAACATTTTACAAGGTTCATGTGCTGGACTCATCACTGTTTCTGTCAAAGAAATAGTCAGACTCATAACCCTGTAAATCTGTAACTCAACACACATCAAATTTTTATTGATTAACTAAACAAGACATTTTCATGATGATATGTGCTGGTAGGCAGATTTTTTCCTTTAAATAGAGCCTGACTATCTTTATGCTAAGTCAAGCGAACTGGCTAGCTACTGTATATATAGAAAGCATGATATCAATCTTCTTACCCAAGTCTTGGCATGGAAGCATAAAAATACAATTTCCCAAAATGCCTTTACCATTAGTGTAGCAGCGAAGGTAAATTAGATTTCTTAGCAGAATATATAAATATCACCCGGCCCTACATGTATTTTAGGCTTCATTAAGTGTGTGATGTTGGTACAGACTTCCAGGGGAAGTACTGGTGCGTTGGAGACGACACGGCCGTGACCTGCAGCAGCGCCACACCTGTCCAGTTCCTCTTTGAGTTCTGTGACCTCAACAAGATGGCGATCCGCGCCCTTGGAGGGAAGTACCTCAAAGGAGACCACGCCGGGGGGCTAAAGGCCAGCGCCGACTCCGTTGATAGTGCCACCCTCTGGGAATACTGAAAAAAGCCCAGCCGGACCAATACCTGACACAATGCTTCAAACGATTGATAGATACTGTAATGTAGCTGTTTTTTTGCATATATGTGTGTGTATGTGTGTGTGTGTGTAACTGTGAGTTTGTCTGGATGGACGTGTGGTTGAAATGAAAGCTGATTAACTGGAAGTTATGGCACCAAAGCACTACAGGTGTTTCATTATTGTTCTTTCTCAGCCATTATCTCTTCTTACTGTGCTTTTTACTGGAAAATTCAGATTTCCAACAACTTGCTATTTAATGAATGAAACATCGTGTGGTTGCACATTATTTGTTTTTACTCGCGGTCAACTTTATACAAGCTGTAACCTGACGTACATCAGGGGGATTATTAGCTGTGCCTATCTGTGGTAACTACTGGTGTTAACGAACATGTGGATGCTATAACTCATCATGTACATTATCTATCCTTCTCCTGTCCGGTGTCCTGCCAGCTGTATGGCTCTGCTTTCATCTCCCATTCTTTCAAACTACAAAGCATAACACACATCATATAAAGGGATGTTACTGATTAACATATTTCAGCTGTAAATAATGCTTTTGTTGTCACTGAATGCTTCAAAAAAACATAGTAACCATGGAAACTTTTATGTGAAAAGTGTGTTTCTAAAGAAAGAAATGGGACCTGATTGGCAGATCTAATGTGATCGTTGCTTGTGCTCTACTTTACTGCACATTTCCAGTTTTCCTCAGTCTTCAATGTGCCGAAAGACTAAATCTGTATATAGACAGATGTGTCATCAGTAGTCAATGACCAAATGTTTCCCTTCAAGACTATATCTACTAAGACTACTAAGAGCCTTCTTAGATCAAATCATCACCTAAAAAAATAAAAAATAAAAAAGTTGACATATAGCAGTTGTCACCATACACTACACGTATGAAGGCACAATAAATAGACATTTATATGAAATATGCAGTCATAGATATATTAATTCCAACAGCACAATTGTCAAAATCTGCACAATAACGTAGTTTGCCTCTATTTGGAGTTAAAGCACATGTTAGTCGTGATGAAATGTTTGCCTTCGACTGGGTTCTGCTGCTGGTGTTTAAACACAATGACAGAGTCGTCTCTGGCAATTGTTGTGGCTGTGCCTTCCATTTCAGCCTTTTTTCATGTTCTTATACATTTAAAATTCACTGAGTAAATAAAATAAAGATTTCCTTCTTGACAGTTGACTTTTCTATCTTTATTTTTCCTCAACTAAAATGATCATTAACATATTTTCTCAGTTTGTGTTTTTTTTTTGTATAGGTTTTTAAAGATTCCTTGATTTTTTTCCCCTCCTCTTTCCCACCACCTAAACAATAGAAGTGAATTGATTTCAACAACGTGTCTTTTCAGGAATAATGTGTAAGTTTCACTTGGGGCTGTTTCTTCGTTTTAAAGTAGCTCCATTAAAACAGATGTGGTTAAGCTGCAGAAAACAGGAAATATTTTTTGGAAGCTTTGACTACCACAAAGTTCCTTCACTGGCATCAGAAGTCGCAAACTTTGACGGCTCATTTGTATTTCCTTGACTTTGTGATGTCATACAGTAGCAGCTGATCAGAAGAGAGACAAAACCAACCTGTGCTTTCTAGAGCTCTATAAAATGAAACTGCACTGCAAATACATCATGTTCAGGTATCCACACTTCAAGTAAAACCCAATAAGTGCATGATATGTGACCTTTAAATAAATGTATTGTGCAGGTTGTGATTAAATGAACACTAAAAAAATGGATCCAGATTACCTGCTTTAGTTGATTGTTTTAGGTTTTAATTTACCATGTACATTAAATATTAAATTTGATTACAGGTAAAAGAGAAAAGTGCTACTTGGTGAAGAGGACAGATGCCTTGTAATGATAAAATAGTGGTTATGATCTTCCACTGTCTCAGATCTTTCATACAGTAGACAACTAAAAATGTAGACCATCTTGTTCTCACAAAAAAAATCCTTTGTCATGATTTTTTCAAATACTGTTGTATGTGAGAGGAGGAATAAAGCCTGCATCATCACCCCCCTTGAGATGTTACGGAGCCAAAACTGTAGAAGAAAAGGAAAGGCGAGGACATGGGGAGGTAACCTACTCTACTTTCTCTGTCCCTCTGCAGAGGAAACTCGGCTTCCTCTTAAAACAACACCCAGATATTCAAATGTACACTTTACTTTGCGGTTTATGATAGAAACACAGGGATTGACCAACAGACACCCTTCACTCTTCAAAGCAGGAGCGCCTGTGTGTTGCCTTGGTAACGGCCAAGTGGCAAGGTTGAGGCTTAAGGAGGATGGATGTTCAGGGCTATAACAATAACAGATAAATCATCTCAATAAACCTTGTATTACTCTGAGTCAAACACTAAGATGCATTTTCCTTGGAATCTTTGGTGTGTCTGAAAGTCAGCTTTGTAAATTAAAACCTCAAGGTACGCACAGACATGTGATAGTCCCCAAATGAATCGGAGGTCACACCAGCTCCCCCATTCCCACGTCTTTTCCATCGGTCTTTGTGCTGCGTGTGCAAATCCCCGATCGACTGTAACACAATACAGATGGCAGAGTTTGCCAAACTTGTCAGCCAGAAAAAAATGAATATGGCACTTGAGTGGAAGGATCAGATAATACGCAGAGGAGACAAAGACAAAGCAGGAAACTAATGAGATGGTTGATGAAAAGAGAAAAGCTGCAGCAAAAAAATGGGGGTTTCACTGACCTTGAGTAAGTAGGGCAGATGGGTTTTTTTACGCATTCATGCATATGAGTCAAAATATCTTTGGTGAAACTTTGAAAAAGCTCTCCCTGTAGTTTTTGCCATATCTCAGTGTATTTTGATGTGCATTTTAACCCATATCATGATTCAAAGGATCATTTTAACCAAAACCATCTTTCTCGAACCTTAACCAAAGCGGTTTTGTGTCAAAACCTGAACAGACCTTAACCACATAATTGCATGGCTGTTTTATAAATCACGTCTCCCCAAATTAGCTGATCATTTTAGAATAAATCAACAAAAACTAGTCCATAAGCTCTGTGAGGCTGCCTTCTTATGTACACCAATGCTGTTAGCTAAATGCTAACATGCTAACAGTGACAATGATAAAATGCTGATGTTATCTTATTTTAGCATGTTAAATCAGCAAGCAAACATTTGGCACTTAAGACAAAGTACAGCAGAGGCTGATAAAATGTCATTAAAAGGTATTTGTCCGACCTATTAGCCTACATGTACTGAACACGTGACCTGATGATCATGTTGGTACCAAATTTCATTGTAATTAATCCAATAATTGTTGAGACTTTTCTCTGACACCCAAATATGTAAATATCCAAAAAACAGGTTTTGACTTCATCTCATCTCATTTCCTATACCTGCTTATTCCTCATTAGGGTCGACACTGTTGGAGCCTATCTCAGCGCATTATGGCGAGAGGCAGGGATACACCCCGGTGGTTGCCAGCCAATCATGGGGCACACACACCATTCACTCACACCTACGGGCAATTTAGAGTCACCAATTAACCTGAGCATGTTTTTGGACTGTGGGAGGAAGCCGGAGTATCCGGTGAAAACCCACGCAGACACAGGGAGAACATGCAAACTCCACACAGAAAGGTCCCAGACTCAGGACCAAGGAGGTCTTGAACCTGCGACATTCTTGCTGTGAGGCAACAGCACTAACCCCTGCCCCACCGTGTCGCCCACTTTAACTCCATTTCACTTTTTTTTTTATCAGCAGATGGACTTTGCACAGTATTTAGTATTTTATTTAAAAAAAATCTTTTTGAGCTAAAATGTGACAAATGAAGATTTTAACTCAAGACCAAAACGGTTAAAATGCTATTTTGATGAAGCCATGGCTCTCACACAGATGTTGGGCATAGTAACTGATTTCCAGTCAGTTTATCTGTTAATCTGAATGACAGGATTACTATATTAATGGCATTAAAACACAGTTTAATGCCATGTACAGTTACATTAATGTATCTACTGCTGCCATCTAGTGTAGGTAATGTGAAGACAATTCTGATTTGATTTCATTATGTACATTATATGATATTTAGTGGAGGGCAAATCACTCAAGTTTACAAAATTGTGTAAAAATTCTTCCCAGAAGAGCGGAGGCCATTGTAGCAGTAGATTAGGCAGAATATAGTGTTGATTTAAGCCTCAATCAACACTGAGGTTTTCCTCATTTGCAGTGATGTAGAGTTAAAATTAAAATCATAGTCACACAAATCAAAAGAGGATAATACTCTGGATTAATGTGGTTTAACTCATTATAAAAACAAATTGATGATATTCTCCACCTCAACTAATCTCTCCAACTTTCCTGTCAATTAAAGTCTTGATATTATTCTTGCTGATCCATACAAATATGCAGTAATTTGAGTTGATGGCTGACTGTTATTCAAGATTCAAATTCCTCATTTGAAGCAAAAAAAAATAAACTAGGTTTCCTCTATGGAAATAAAGCCTGACTGGCTTTTTCTAATTGTTAAACTCTTGATCATAGAGATATTTCTGTCACGCTGCCCTATCATCACTAAAGGATCCCTTCGTCATAATGACCAGTATGAACAGCAGGAATAACTACAGTAGCAAAGCCTGTATTGTGTGTGTTAATTCAGGCACATAACCATAATTTTAGGACAGACTTGAAAAAAATGTTATTCTATCATTTGACCTTAGATATCTCATACAAACACATTGTTACTCTTGGCAGAACCGCTACCATGTACAACGCAAACTAGATTCTTTAATTCCCCTTGGAGATTTTGATGTTGTTTTTTTATGACTCTGGTTAATGTTTTAACTGTTAATTGCAGCCGTCTGACCTTACAGTTGTTGCTGTTTCTAGTTGTCTGATTATAAATGTCTCTTGTTTTCAGATCAGATCCACATCTCATTGAGACTATACCTGATTAAATACATGTTAATGACCCAATCCATATGCATTAATATATTGAAAAACAATAGGAACAATAGTGTTTATATAATGTGTTTTTTCACAGAAAAAGTGCATGCTAAAATCATTAAAATAGCATCTCTTCCTTCTCCCTCAGTAATAAAAATACTCTGCTCATTGGTACAAAAGATTTAGCTCTTTAATAATCTTTAATGAGCACAGTGAAACCTTCCACTTTCAGGAGATTGAATGGGAAAACAGTGTCAAACTGCAAGGTGAAGTTCAAACATGAATATATGCACACATTTCTGACTGGAAGAAAAGTTACCCACAGAGACAGAGGAACAGATGCATGTCAAGTGGGCCATTTGAAAAAATGCCAACAATGCTGTAATGTATGCTAAATTATAGGTCAACATAAAAATGTCATTAACAGTGGACACATACACATTAAAGAACCACTGATAGTGGCGTTCAATGAAAGTACTGTTGCTATCTGAGGCTCATATTAGTTTATTGGCCGGTTTGCTCCGTTTTATTTAATTTGTTCCCACTTTATTTGCTCTCTTATATTAAACAGGGACTACTGACCTCCTTCAAGGGCAGCGATAACAGACAGAACAAACTATTGCACACAGACAAATGCACCTAAATTATCAGCGTATCTGTTTACCCAACGATAGCCACGTCCAGTCTGCAACAGACAGACGGGAGAGATTTATTCTTTATTGTGTGTTAATAATGATACGCTTAATAGAAAAAAGGAGGTTCCTTAAAACCCTATTTGATTACTGGTATGATGAAATCCCACTCTGGCTGCACATCTGTCGTACTATCAGTCTGCCCTTCTCTAACTATTACACCACTTATCACTTCTTAAGAAATCCAAATAGGTATTGCCCACTCAGGCAGAAATGGGAAATGACAGCTTCACAGATTTTAAATCTACTCTGAATAATTCAGATTACAGATGAACAGAAGCCTGCATTTGTCAGTTTTTACCTTTTTTGTTTGCATCAAACAGATGTTTGTTGGAGGCAAACCATCCATAGTGATTCATACTGACTCATACTGATTGTAAATATGACTGCATGTGTCTGTATCTCTCGGTTTCGTGTGCATGAGTGACCTCATGTCGGCCAGGTTTCAGGCTGGAACAGGACCGATGATAATGGACCAAGAGCGAGAGCAAGACAAATAAGTGAAATGAGCCAAAAAAATGTTGTAGGAAATGTCTTTTGCATGTACCGTCGACATACAACTTCTCAATATAGCATCATCAGTGTAAAATGATAATTTAATAAACTATATGATATATATATATATATATATATATATATATATATATATATATATATATATATATATATATATAGTACATTTTAATATTTTACACCATTGCATTTGTTTGACAGCTTCATTTACAAGTTAAACAATACAAGACCTGAAATCTGCTCATAAAAAGATTTCAGGTCTTTTTAGAAAGACATTTTAGAAAATGTCTTTTGCATGTGCAGGTGCCAGTAACATACAACTTCTCAATATAGCATCATGTAAAAATGGTGTAAAATGTACTAGTTATATATATAAATGTACTATTTGAGCATATATATAAATATATATATATATATATATATATATATATATATATATATATATATATATATATATATATATATATATATATATATATATATATATATATATGTTTGACAGTTTTAATTACAAGTTAATTAATTCAAGACCTGAAATCTGCTCATAAAGCATGGTGAACTGCAACAAATTGAACCTTTTTTCAGTAAATTTGTGGCTTTAGGTATAGTCAAACATTTTACAGTAATGCTTTGTGTGACCTTTGCCTTTTAAACGGTACGTGCAGTTTCAAGTATCTTTGAGAAGTTATTCTTCAGTAGATTTAATCTGCTTCGACTTGACCTGCTCACTCTTTGAGAGCTAGAATCCTGTTCACCTTCCCTCGTGCAGAGGGAGGACCGGGCTGTGATTGGTGGAGAGCGGCGGTGCTCGGGCTATAAAGGTGAACACCGACGGCTGCGGAGCGTGGACAGCGTCAGATTCACGGCTGCTCGCCCCGGGACCAACTCCTCACAAGCAACATGTCAGGGAGCGACGACAATAACAGGGTCCGCCTGGTGTTCCTCGGGGCCGCCGGAGTCGGTAAGACCGCGCTCATCCACCGCTTCCTCCGCGACCGCTTCGAGCACAAGTACACGCGCACGGTGGAGGAGCTTCACGTGCTGGAGTACGACACCGCGGACTCCGGGAAGATGCGCCTGGAGATCCTGGACACCAGCGGCAGCTACTCCTTCCCGGCGATGCGCGAGCTCTGCATCCGCCACAGCGACGCCTTCGCCCTGGTGTACGCGGTGGACGACCCGGGGTCGTTCGAACAAGTGCGGCTGCTGCGCGAGGAGGTCCTGCGGGTGCGGGGCGACAAGAGCGCGCCCATCACGGTGGTCGGCAGCAAGGCGGACCTGACCGAGACCGAGGGCAGGGAGCTGCCGGCGGCCCACGTCATGGCCACGGTGGAGGGCGAGTGGGGCGCCAACTTCGTGGAGGCGTCGGCGCGCACCGGTTGCAACACGGTCGGCGTTTTCCGCGCGCTGCTGCAGCAGGTGAACCGGCCGCAGCGGCTGAGCCCCGCGGCGGGGAGGCGCAGGGACACGCTGCCCGAGCTGCAGGCGAAGAAGAAACCACCACTGAAGAAGAACAACAGCTGCGTCCTGTCATAGGACCATGTCTACCTGCAGGGACTCAGGTGGTGCTGGTCATCACCTGCTGCACAGACGGAAGGACGATATGAAATTAATTATCATTAAATCATCACAGTCCGCATTGTCTAATGGAGCCTCTATTGGTTTTAGACTGTATGGGATGTGCCACCATCTCTAGAGTCACATTTTTGTGTTGATTTTTATATATATTTTGTAAATAAAATAGTATTTTTTGTGATATTGCCTGTTTCCTGTGTTTCAATCTGAATAACAAAACTTGAACCGATTTCGTCCAATGAAAGAGTGGAACTCTAAAAGATCTAAAGATGGTTGACCCTTTTGAAAATAAGGGTATAGGCCAGGGGACTCAAACTCAGTTTAGTTCAGGGGCCACGTAATGTGCAATTTGATCTAAATATCTATATTACACCTAACGTCTCTCCTCATGTAAATAAAATGATATTAAATATGCAGAGAATATCCAGTCTACAACCTGAAAATCATCAGTTTACTAAAGAAACCAGAGAATAATCAGATTTGAGTAGCTGCAACCAGAGAATTTGGACATTTTCTGCTTAAAGATTATGCAAATCAATTTATAAAGGAGTTGGTGATTAATATACATTACTGTTCAAAGGTTTGGGGTCACCTAGATAGTTTTGTGTTTTCCATGAAAAGTCACACTTTTATTTCCCACCATGAGTTGTAAAGTCAATAGAAGATTGTATTACATCAGCCCTCTGATGCAATGAGCAAACACAATGTACCATTAGAACACTGGAGTGATAGTTGCTGGAAATGGGCCTCAATACACCTATGTAGATATTGCACCAAAACCAGACATTGGCAGGTAGAATAGTCATTTACCACATTAGTAATGCATAGTGTATTTCTGATTAGTTTAAAGTTATATTCATTGACAAACAGTGCTTTTCTTTCAAAAATAAGGAAATCTCTGAGTGACCCCAAACTTTTGAACGGTAGTTTAAGCTCTACCGGTTATATTGTAATTCTCACAACTCAGTATAAATACAGGTTCAGGTTCATGTCTCATACTAGTAGTCAGGATAATAAATCACGTAGACCATTTGACCAAACTTTCTGGGGTCTCAGTCAGTCTCACTCATCTGTGTCTACCCCATTAGCTGTAGGAGTTTAGGGTATTAAATTAAAAAAAAAAAGTTGGACCCAGATGTATTTACAGTGAGCATTATGCTTTTATATAAATCATAATTAAAGTCATTTGGTCAACTTTCACAATATTTTTACACTTATTCTTATGTAAGACACATTATTATTATAATTCACATTTTAAAATAGTTTTTGTGACTCAGTAATTCGAACCTCATGACAAAGAATATTGGTGTTTTACAAAAGTAGCTCCTCTAAGCATAAAGCCACATTGTGCTGTTTTGGATGACAAACACTCAGATCTACTCCTCTTTTCATTCGTCTGTCCTCTCCATATCCACTTATTATCCTCTTATCTTCCTCTAGTCATACCCCCCTTTCAGTTCTAATAATAAACTGCCACTGAAATAGATAACACTCCTTTGGGCACGAACACATCAATAAGGAGGAGGAGTAGTGCATCCGGTAGCACATTTATTGGTAATATAAAAGCCCCTAAAATCGTGTGATGCGTATTTACACAATAAGATATTTTGATAAATAATCATCTGTAATGTGGATATAATGACTAAGTGGATAAAGGCAAACAGTAAAAGAGAACATTCTGTACAGACTATTACATCCCTTTTCTGTAATGAATCCTTTAAAACATAGATCAGATTTATTTATCTAGTTTTATATCATTGCACTTTCATAACATTTATATATTGCCCTCTGTGCTGTCAGGCATGATTTTACTATCAAAACCCAGTCTGCAACACAAAGACAGACAGGTAGTAGTGGAAGACGTCCTTGGATTTTGATTTAAATAAAAGAACTGATATCACAGCATGAAAATAATTAATTACAAATAGAAGTCCTGCAGGAAAAATCACATCCAAGTAAAAATACATAAGTATTAGCAGCAACAAATAGTTAAAGTATTAAAGTGAAAGTATTGGTTAAGTCCTCTGACTATTATGACATCCGTAGATTATTATATTTAATTATATTATACTGAAGCTGCTTATCTGAGGGGTTGTGAGATGATTAATGGGTAAGATGAAAGTTTTTGGACTTTTTCTCTAATCTTTGTTTTTTGAATTATTTGAACATTTATTGGTGTGATGTGATAAATTTAGAGGACTACTGCTTGTAAGACAAAAAGGTTGGAGACCACTAGTTTCATCTTTAATTATATATTGTATTTTAAAGGCCTGCTATATTATTCATTGTGTCAGATCTGATTTGAAAAGTAACTAAAGCTGTAATATAAACATAGTGGAGTAGAAAGTATAATATTTCCCTCAGACATGTAGTGGAGTGGAAATATAAAGTAGCATCACATGGAAATACTCACCTTGAGTAGTGCCTGAGACTTGTACCTAGGTACAACATGTGGGTATCAGATTTCAGATATATAGTTAAGAAGTCTGTCAATAAAATAAAGGGCAGGTCAGCAAATGCATATGCAGTGAAGTAAACATATTGCAGATTTGGTGTAGACTGCAAGTGTGCGTGTCCATGTGTGCCTATGAAAGAAATAAGAGTGATAGAAAGTACACGTGCAAAATTATTTTCCCTAAAAAACAAACAACGCTTTGTCCTTGATACAGCTGGCTCTTTGGTACGTGCACGTGCACTCAAACGAAAACAGACATTTACAGCACCAGTAGTCAAATATGATCTAAACCACATGGATATATCTATTTCCTGAAAAAAAAAAAAAAAAATATATATATATATATATATATATATATATATATATATATATATATATATATATATATATATATATATATATATATATATATATATATATATATATATATAGTATAATAATGTAGTATATTAATATAATGCAACTATGTAATATATATAATATAGTATAGTATAAGTCAATAGTATACTTGATAATACAATGATACAGAAATGTGTAAAATACATTATATAACAATGCACAGTGGATAATACATAGTGATGTAGTTATCTAAGAAAGAAATGCAATGCAAAATGTTTTTAATCCCTTGTATTCACTTTGACTTGCTACCCGCCTTTATCTCAAACAGCCTACAGAACATAACAGTGTTTTATGAATGAAGATACTGCAATAGTCTGAAACGAAATGTGTGTGTGAGAGAGTGATAAGGAAAAAAAGGACAGTATGAGAGAGGAAAAGACAACACATTAACTAAATAAACAATGTAATATGCTTGAATGGTGGCTGGATAGTATGCAAAATTCAACCATGTGTCTTTCACTATATAATGTAAAATGCTACCTCACACTGATGATAGAACAAATCAACAGTATTCAAAATGTAAATGATGATGATGAAAGATGAAAGTATACAACAATTTAAAAAACTCCATTCAGTAATAGGCTACTATGATCTACATTTAAACATGAAAATACAAAAGTATCAACAGCATAATACTTTAAAAGGATCAAAAGTAAAATAAGTCTAATTATTAAGTGGTAGAACAACTCCAACATTCAAACACTCAGGTAAAAGTAGTCCATCTATGATTAACAGGCTCCTTTTCAATACTAAAACCAGTAGGCTGTATACTGCTCAGAAAGAGTACTTTCACTTTTTATTACTTAAGTATATTTAGTATTTTTAAATAATTAAATAGACTTGAATCTTAAAGCTAAAGTTACAATGGGTATTTTCACAGTGATATATCTTCTTTCACTTCAGTATACACCTCAAAAATCTTCTCACTACTTTCTCTTCAACAACTGTTGGATTAAATCCCACTCAGACTACATTTCCCATCAGTGCTGTAGTCAGCGACGGAGCAAAAGACACTCGGCCAATCACGTTGCGGTATGCGACGTTCTCGGTCAGTGATTGGCTGTTTTGTGTTATTTTTCCCACGATGCTTTGCGGCACGGCCTTGGAATTCAAATCGAGGGGACCAATCAGAGAGCGCCGTAACGACCGAGGCAGCATTTTAAACTTGTAGCAGAGACTGTTGTCAAAAGGCAGGACGGCTCAACGCTGCAGCCACCGGACACCACGCTGCGACCGAATTCATGTCCCGCTCAGGTTTTATTTAAATTTAGACATTCGTATGTACCTTATTTTATCCTAAAACCAAGTATTTGAATGGCGTTTGTGTGTATAGGTAGTTAGCGCTAGTTTTGATTTGAATTCATACGTGTTTGCAGCCTGAAGAGCGAACCAGCTTCCAGGGCCAGTAGCGTCGGTTGAGGGCCGAGTTATCAATAGTTTGACCCTTGCAGCGATTATCGATACCTCGCCTGCTGAATCGATTTTTAAAAACTTTTCTTTTAACTACGCCGACACTTTAATCCGAAATGAGTGCGGGTATCCCGAAACCGGCGAATCCGTCGGCACACGTCGACCCCAAGTCGGCTCCTCTCAAAGAAATCCCAGAGATCCTGGTTGACCCACGCACCATGAGGAAATACGCGAGGGGAAGGTTCCTCGGCAAAGGTGGATTCGCCAAATGCTACGAAATCACAGATATGGAGACGAAGCAGGTTTTCGCCGGAAAAATCGTGCCCAAGTCCCTGATCCTGAAGCAGCACCAGAGGGAGAAAATGACGTCTGAAATCGCCATTCACAAGAGTCTCAACCACCCGAACGTCGTGGGCTTCCACGGGTTCTTCGAGGACGACGACTTTGTGTTCGTTGTCCTGGAGATCTGCAGGAGAAGGGTGAGTATTGGTGGAAAACGCCAGAGAACACGGTGTTCGACGGTTAAATCGAGTCTCCTCCGTTGTCCTGTCGGTGGAGAATGGAATGTGGAAAACAAGCCTCAGACACAGCTGCATCTCAAGTCATTAGAATATCATGAAAAAAGTTAAATAATTTTGTGAATCGTTTCACAACGTGGAATTTGTATTCTAAAAAATAACTACACACGGTGTGAAATATATCACGCCTTTATTTCTCGTGATTGTGGGGGATATATCTTATAGATAACGAAACCCCAAACTTTTCACCATATTCCAATTAGATGCATCTATACACAAACCACCAATCAATACAGGCCACTTCCACATTTCCTTTGACTTCAATCATCATTTAATAATTAATAATTTTAAAACTTTCTATTTCTAGATGTGTCATTATTATCAGTGACTACGGGGAAATGTGTTACAGGTCTGATCTGGAGTATTTATAGCAGTTATTTCCTTGATGGATGCTGACTCAACCTCCCTTCCTTTTTCAGTCCTTGCTGGAGCTGCACAAGCGTCGTAAGGCCGTGACTGAGCCTGAGGCTCGTTATTACATGACGCAGCTGCTGAAGGGAATCCAGTACCTGCACAACAACAGAGTCATCCACAGAGACCTGAAGCTGGGCAACATCTTCCTCAACGACGACATGGACGTCAAGATCGGTAATTTGAGCCGTTCAATTCACAAATGATTTTTTTTTTTTACTTTTGTAAACTGAGACATTTAATAAGTATCATAAAGGAAAGGAGATCCACAGGAAGTCCTCAGAAACTAAGACCTCCTGGATCAGCCTGAATTTCTCATGATGACACACTTGTCTTTTAGCACTGTTTGATATCAGTGGTCAGTTGTACAACAGATTTTCTTCTAAAAGGAAAAACTTTACTTGTTTGTCCCTAGAATACAAAAAGTTATAAAGCTTCATTATAATCGTGTGTTTAGTTTTCTTTCTTGCAAAAACCTGCCTTCTTTTCTCCTCCAGGGGACTTTGGTTTGGCCACTAAGATCGAGTTTGACGGCGAGAGGAAGAAGACCTTGTGTGGAACGCCCAACTACATTGCACCTGAAGTGCTTTGCAAGAAAGGCCACAGCTATGAAGTGGATGTCTGGTCCCTCGGGTGTATACTGTAAGTTGGAACACACAAGCACACCTGGGAAACACGTTGGTTTAAAATGCCACGTTTCTGCAATGTCCGACCCTGTCCGTTCAATCTGTGCTGTCTGTGTTCTGCCAGGTACACTTTGTTGGTGGGGAAGCCCCCGTTTGAGACTTCCTGTCTGAAGGAGACCTATAACCGCATCAAGAAGAACAACTACAACATCCCCTGGGTGAGCTCAAATGAAACTGAACTTTATTACAAATGTTTTTTTTTTCCACTTTTGTTCTCCACATTTCCTGTGTCTCTCTTCTGCCTGGAAGCCTGATCAGTGGTGGGAGGAGTCAGACTGAAATCAACATGTAACAGTGATTAAAATGCTGCAGCCTTCGCCCACTTCATGTCCCTTTTTCTGAATTCGCTTCTTCTCCTTCTGCAGCACATCAACCCGGCGGCATCCTCGCTCATCAAGCGGATGCTGCATGCTGACCCCGCTCAGAGGCCGACGATCAGCGAGCTGCATGTGGACGAGTTCTTCACGACCGGCTACATCCCCCTGCGGCTGCCCACCACCTGTCTCACCGTGCCGCCACGCTTCTCCATCGCCCCCTCCACAGCTCCGGAGCCACGGCGCCCACTGACTGCTATTAACAACAAGGGTATGTGACTGGTTACAATTAGCCACAGTAGCCTTTAAATTAGTGTGTGTAAATAACAATGCAGTGGATAAGGATGGATCAGTTCTGGCGTCTTGGTTCCACATGTGCATGTTTATGATTTGTTCTGTTTTTGTAGCAGGGACAGAGAAGCTGGATGGAAAGGAGGAACCTGCACAAAGGTGAGAGGTTATATTGCTTTTACTTTTCACTCTGGGATATCTGACTTTTGTTATGTTCAAACCACCATGTTAACAGTTGACCAACCCTGCACTGTGAGAGGTCATAAATTAGAGTTCTTAAAATTAATAGCTTTTTTTGTCACCACTAATTATTTAACAGACCAGATGTTAAGTGTTTTAAAGGTTCCTCAGGAGATTCATAATTATGTACCATAGATGATAACTGATGTTTATTTGCATGTGCAGAGACCCTGAGCCAGTAGAAAACCACCTAAAAGACATGCTGCAGCAGCTCAACTCTATCATTGCTTCCAAACCCTCCGAGAAGCTAAAGATCCACCAAGGTGAGTGCAGACTCTTCCCTTTTTGAGAAAGCATGTTGTAAATTCCAGTGCTTTTGCTCCTTTTTTTTTTTTTTTTGTGAACCACGCATGATATTTTGTTGTATTTCCAGAGGAGGCAGAGGATCCTGCATGTATCCCCATCTTCTGGATCAGCAAATGGGTGGATTACTCTGACAAATATGGACTAGGTAAGAACTGGATCCTTCCACATTCATCTGGCAACTAGACCCATATTTTTTATATTATCTTTTTCATTTACAGTCAATTAGAATCTGTCAATGGTGAAATTATTTCAGGATTAACAGTATTTTATCTCAAGACCACTGTAGTTTAGCATTGTGTGGCAGCTAATATGTGTGATGTCATGCGGTGTAACCCTAAATACTCAGGACCAGATATTTCAACTCTCTTAAAGGTTTGTAAAAAAAAAAAAAAAAAAAACAACATGCTATCAACAAATGTATACATCTAGATGGATTAAATATTTCCAAAATAACATTCTTTTTCATTTACACTATTTGACATTTTGTCAAATCAGCTTTTTTGTGGAAAAATGATACAAATGGAATTTCAAATGACATGAAACCAACTTGACCACAGAATGTACATTTTGAGAAACCTGATGAATGCTTTTCAAAAGTTGTTTCTTGCCAAACATTATTTGTCACTGACCCACATATGTTATATTTCAGGCTACCAGCTCTGTGACAACAGCGTGGGTGTTCTGTTTAATGACTACACACGTATGATCATGTACGCCGATGGCGACAGCCTGCAGTACATCGACAAGACGGCTGCAGAATCCTACCTCAGCGTGCGCACGTTCCCCTCCTCACTCAATAAGAAGGTTGGCAGCTAATACTTAATTCTGACAAGATGGTTTTGAGCCTTTTATTTACATCTTTTAGGACTTGGTTTCTTCCCACTTGCAGTTCTTATTTGTTGAATCTCTCCTCTTAGATAACGTTGCTGAAATACTTCCGCAACTACATGAGTGAGCACCTGCTGAAGGCCGGCGCCAACGTGGCGCGGCGGGAAGGCGACGAGCTGGCGCGGCTGCCTTACCTCTCCCTCTGGTTCCGAACCAAGAGCGCCATCGTCCTGCACCTCACCAACGGCACCGTTCAAATCAACTTCTTCCAGGTGAGGCTGCGTCTTATCTTACCTTTTTACCCATAGATATACACTACTCACAATAAGTTGGCGATATTGTAAGGGATTAAGTGGATTTTATACATTTTTGGGGTAATAAGTAATTGACTAATGAAAATGGTGTTTCTTATTCATTATTTATCAAAGGGAATTTTTACTTATTTAATCAAAATTCAGACCAAATAGGAAAACCACCTGTGTAAATGACAATGTCTTACAGCACAGACTCGAACGTCCTCATCTGGCGGCCATCTTGCAACAGGCAAAGAGTAAAATCTGACCTGATGTATTGAATGTAATGAAAGATGAGTGATCTGAACAAACATACAAACAATACTGTCGCTGAAATCTTGATGGATTTGCATACAGTTTGGTTTCTTGCTAATTGTATCAATGTGGCTATAATATATACACTTAAAATGTGTATATTTTTTTGCAGTGTCATAACTACATCTGACATTTATAACAAACCAACCCATTGGAAAATTGGTTAATAATTGAGCCAGATTTAGTCATTTAAAAGAACACACACCATTAAAATGCATTGTTGTAAGTTTCCTGTAGTAAGATGGCTGCCAGAGCGGACATTCGACTCCATTGGCAGTCAGCGTGGATGGCATCTATTTTATTTGTTTTTACCTCCCCAAATGTCTGTTTAGAATCCAGTTTTATTCGTTCTGTGCACAAATCCTCATCCTCTTGTTTTTGTCCACCCCCAGGACCACACCAAGATGATCCTGTGCCCGCTGATGGCCGCCGTGACCTACATCGATGAGAAGCGAGAGTTCCGCACATACAAGTTGTCTCTGCTGGAGGAACACGGCTGTAGTAAGGAGCTGGCCAGCCGCCTTCGCTATGCCAAGCTCATGGTGGAGAAACTGCTGGACAGCAAGTCATCTGTCGCTGCACATTAGACCACCCCACACCGCTGTCTTTTAATCACAGGCCCTCTGACAGCCTCTAACACGACCCCCAACCCTTAGAATTCCTGTGTTTTATTGAAGGGTCATCCTTGAGTCTTTGAAATTATATTTTCTATATATTTTGTACATTTATTGTGGAATTTCCTTCTCCTCTTACTGTGTTTTAGCCACAGATTTTCATTGTTCCTGCTCTTTAATAGGAAACTCTCCCTTAACTTTCTTTTTCTTTCTTGATGTTTGCTCTTGACAAACACTTTCCTGCTGATGTGATGTAATCGTAGCTGGCCGGATCGCTGGCACCCTGGCCGACACCTTGACCCTCTGTGAAATGAGTCAAGGAAAGGTGCAGGTGCCTCCCTGAGTCTTGTTGCTAATTCTTTGCAGTGACTCTGTGGTGTGCAAAAGCTCAGCTGGTTCTCTAGTTTGTCACTTTTATCTGGCGTCTGTGTGGGGACATGGACCATGTTAATATGTCTTCATCATGTACATTTCTTACTGTATTTTGCTGTTTACTCCGTTTTAGATGTCTTTCAACAAGATGTACATACTGTTGAATATGCATAAATGTTGTAAAGATGATTTAAATAAAGATTCTTTGATCAAAATGAAATGATTCTATGGTTTAATGCTTCTGTTTTTCTCTATGATGATCTCTTTCTGAATTTTCATGAATTCAAGGCCAAAATTATGGAGGACTGAAACTGCCATAATCAAGAATAAATGACTGCAAATAAACTAAACAGTAAATGTCCATATTATTTCATTTTCTATTTAATTAACTAGTAAAATGCAGGGTTTTCAGGTTGTGTGGTTCCTACTATTTGGAAACTCAAGATCAGCAATCTTTCAGTAAGGAGTTGATAGTTTGACAAAACTGTTAAGTACAAGGTAAATTACCTTCTCCAGCCTGAATCTCTCAGCTGGAGGCAATTTAAAACTGTTAAACAATCTTTTGGCGCCACCTACCAGACATTCAGCCATCACGGCTGCTTTTCATTTCTCTTTTTGGTCAAAATGTGCCTACCTTTTCTTTTTGCCAACATGTGGCTTTGGCAAAAAAAATCCCATTTGATTGTCAGTTCTTGACATTCAGTATACACTAACACAACAAAAACATGAACCCATACCTCAACTTATTAAAAGACAGAAATATTGCACCTCTCACCCATGGAATGTGTGACCTTACAGCATAGTTACAGACATCAATCAGAAATGCTTCAGTGTATTTTAGTACAGCGACATTCAGAATCAGCTGGACTGACCAGCTGTAGTTGATCTATGCCAAAGCATTTGTAGCTAAATGAAAAGTTATCACATTAAATCCACAAATGATTTGCTGATTTTTGAGTTTTGAAAAACATGAACCGCCACAGTGTCCGTCTTCAGCTGATCTTGGTTTGTGTTTGGCTTAAAACAAATGTGAGAAACAGGTTTGTTTCGTTGCTGGCAGGATAAATAGTTGTTTTCATGGATCAAACTGTGCCATGAGGTGATAATTACACTTAACTACTTACACACCAGGCTAATAAAGAGCTGGAGTGGAGCATGTTGTTCCGACTTTGTTTCAAAAAAGTGACAGAACAGTTTTAGTCGACTATCACTGTTAAAATACACAGAAATAAAACACAATTCACAAATGTTTATTGTTAATCATAAAACAATCTTTTTTTCTTTAAATATGTTTTCAAGTAGGCACAGTAAAGATCTGTCAACGGCAGTAGTAATAAAATAAAATGGGTTCTAGGTTTGGGGTTTACAGTGGTCTAAAAAGTGAAAATCCAACATCCAGTAATGTCCAGTTTGTTCCACTGGTGATCTAAAACCGTTAGTGTCATGTTATTTGTAAAGATTGGAGGAAAACAGCGGGATATGTTCAGTTTCCCACTCCAATATCTCAGCTGTATGGTTGAAAAACTAAATGAAGACAGGAATTTAACTTAAAATCATATCAGTATAATGACAGACTGTGATGTGGTTGTATTTTAAAGGAGCAGCTTTTAAAATCTCCCTGAAAATAGTCAAACAGTGACAAGAACTTCATATTTGACACAAGAATGAGTGAGCATCTATCCTGTTTGTGAAGTCTGACTCGTTCTGTACACGTGTAATGTGACGTCTCCATGGTGATCTCCAGTCATCAGCGTGTCCCCTCCCCCCCAGCGAGCCAGCTGCCAGCCTTCGATATGTGGAGACCGCAGCATCCTCGGGTTCCTGCAGCGCCGCAGCTCCCACACACACACACAGCCGCTCTGACTCAGGCCCACCACGCTGGAGCTGTTGACATCAGCCTCACACAGCCTGCAGAACGCAGAGGGGAATGGGATCGTTACTCGGAAAAATTAAAAAAAAAACATGCTATCATCTATGGTGGGTCATCGTCTCACCTGCCGGACCAGGCTGTGGGCGGGTGCAGCTGAGCAGCCAGGACGGAGTTTCCATTCAGGGGGTTAACAGCGACCAGGGAAAACAGAGCACTCTTTCTCCTCTCTTCTTCTTTCAAAAGCATTTCATCTTTTGCTTTTGCCTCTATGTCTTCTTCCTCTAGGGAGCTGAGAAACTGATGCTGCAGCAGGACTAACAACACTCCCTGCATGAACAGACAGACGGAACGGATTAATAGTGAGATACTTGCCTGTTTTATCATGTAACCTCACACTAGACGTACACAGGAGGAGTATCCTCTGAGGCAGGCTGTGTTTGATAAACCGTCGCCGAGGGTGATTCTCCGCAGCAGCTGTCCGGTTGTTAAATTCCTAGAAACACACAGAATACAATTATAAAAAAATGCATCGACAAGAAAAACATTTTACTCAGAGATGATGCCTATTGCTGACATCATTTCTCACTGCACCGTTACTTTTAATTTCCCCCTTTTTAATCAACTGTTTTTAAATTGTTGTTGTAATTTCAGTTTTTTGATTTTAATGTTAATTCACATTTCTTTCTTTCTGGTTTCTTTTTAATTTAAAATTTGGGATTTTTCCCCTTTCAATCATCAGTTTTTAAATCATATCTTTTAATAATCTATGTAAAGCATTTTGAATTACCTTGTTGTTGAAATGTGCTATACAAATTAACTTGCCTTGCCGACGGTTGAAAACAATTTAGAAAATCTTAACTAGAGAAATTAACATAGCAAAACTTCCCTGATGACCTGAGGACCTAAATATCTTACTAGTGCCCCCTCGTGGCTCAGAGTGTGAAGGGACAACAGTTAACATGAGCATGAGCTGCATCTTTCTCTCAAAAAGGAGCGTTTACCACCTATATGTTCAATAAAGGACAGTTTTTATGTCTGATGTTTGTTGAGTTTCAAGATCTCAGTATATACATGGACAGAACAAAATTAATTGAATTGCCTCTTTTCATTAAATCCACTTATTCATACTCAGGGTCTCAAAAATTCCATCATGCAAAAGAAAAAAATACTGTTTATATTGTTTAACAAATGCAAATCAGTATTTATAGGATCATAAACTTTTATAATCTACAGTATATATACAGTCATTATAAAACAATATTAAACTTTTTAATGTAAAAATATTTTTGCTATCTTTCCCCTTAATAAAAATCTGATGTTTTAGAATTGCTCCTTCTGGGTGTCCAGGTACCTTATTGATCTAAATGTTGGTTTATGTTTGTGTATTGTAACATGTCAGAAATTAAAACTTTTATATATATTAAAAAAATTGTTGTTCAAAATGGCTTCCCTCTAATCAAGAATAAAAAATGAGAGTGAGAAAGAGCAGGTAAAGCCCACCTCTTTCCTCAGCTCTGCCAATCACAGCAGGAAATGGGAAGGTCGGATTGTCTGTTTCAGAAACTTACAGAAATGGTCAGACAAGCTTTTGTATCTACAACACACACCTCTAAGGAAATACACAGGGCATTTTCTGACCACCTGCATGTCATAACTCTTTCTCTAAGCAGAGAAAAAAATTCAACCAGTAACCTTTTTGCTTTGAGGTGACTGTCAGTGACACGGAAATAGGATCTTTCTCTCACTGTTCTGATACTCACCAAACAAAGAGGCATCCAGCCTCATTGGTGCCGATCAGAGCGTCTGAAAGTCCGTCCACTGGAGCCACGGCTCCAACACAAACACCGGGAGATGTGAGGGGCTGAGAGCTGTGTGTGCTGACAGACAGACACTAACACGTCAGCACCCTGACAAAAACGTAGTCTGGAAAGAGTAAGTACAGTACAGTTACCTGTTGTTGTCTGATAGCGTGAACACCTGCAGTGTGGAACCTGACGCTGAGTGGGAGGAGCTGACCACTCTGGACCTGGACACGCCCACAACAGCCTGGACGACGCCCGCACACAGCAGCGCTTGTGAGAGGCTGGAGGACGACAGAGTCCTGCACACATGGAAACAGAAACATCTGACAAATGAGAACACTGAGGCTTTTCAAATTAAAGGTGTCTCTGATGCAGCTTTAGGCTTTGACTCTTGTGCAGAAATATGGCCCAAAATGGATCATTCGACATTTCTGAAAATTTGCACATCGTCATGATTCCCATACTCATAGCAGAAGGTGCTTTAGCTATTTGTTGATACAGAACAGCGGAGCAGAGCCGCAACCTGCTCAGCTACTAATACACGGCTAAAGGTATTTTTTGGTTTCCCTCATCAAACTCTGCAAATATACAAACCAGCAACTTCAAAACACTGTGGTGGACGAGTTGGACCTGTTCTTTCATGAAGCTATGAGATAATAACGGAAAATTATGAGACGGAACCGTTTTCAAAGTGTGATGTCCAACATAGGGTCGGACATCACACTTGCTGACACTGCCTTAGATTGCACACTGTGACTCCGCCCAGTGGCTTACTGAAGAAAGTAGTTCTGAGTATTTGCTTGTAATGTTTAAGTTATTGTTTCATAACGTGGTGAATGTGCAGGTCACTACTCATCCACCACAGTGTTTGGGAGTTACCTGAACGTATTTCCTCAGTTTGATGAGGGAAACCAAAAAATACCATTAGCCATGTAATAGTAGCTGAGCAGCTCATGGCTCTGCTGGTCTGGAAACAGATTGTATAGACTAAAAAAGGCAAAGCACCTATTGCTTTGGCAATCATGACGATGGGAGGATTTTCAAAAATGTTGAACTATCTTTTTAAATGTCACAGATTGACGGTGTTGTATTCACCTCACTTCTTTGATCTCCAACTGACCCAGAGTCACACACATCAGTCCAGCAGCGTCCGGGACAGGAAACACATTGATCACCGGCTGTGAGCGAACACAACGTCCATCATATGAATGAAATATGCGTGGCTGAATTAACACTAGTTCACCAAACAAACTGTGTATCCTCGAGACTCAATAAAGATGCTGAATACATTCCCTTCATCATAAAACATTTGCAGAGACAAAACAATGGAAGAATTTTAACACCACATTGTTTGTGAATGTGAAGCTCACCTCATTGAAGGTCCATGTGTGTGTCAGGCTCCAGTTGGATGCTGACGTCTGCCTCCACAAACACACCGCCCACTTTCCTGCTGCAGCTACACACAACCTGCCCGAGGATCCTAGCAGACAGCATGCGTCCACCAGACAGCCTCCTGCTGGGGCCTGAACACACACACAGATACACACACAGAGATACATCATAATTCATTTTCACTCAGAGCAAGAATCACAGAATCGTGTTGAAAAAGAGAGGCAGAATCAATTTGTGGCCCTCGGTTTTCATTCTGTGGTGCTGCGCCACAGATCGGTCTAGGAAACACTGCTGCAGATGCTCATTTGATCTTCTTGTACAATATGTGAAACATCCTCTATTTTTGTACCTTTAACGTATGTGTTCGGCTCACTCGTTCATCTGCTGTCTCCTCTGTTCTCACATCCCGGATGTCAGAGGCGATCCGGGACTGATCGTGTGGAGCCTCTGGTGAGGAGCGGATCTGAGCGGAGAGGGAGGCCGGAGGGAGGGAAGTGAGGGATGCACAAGGAGAGAGCACTGGAGGGGACAGGGCCAGGGTGGACGGGGTGTGAGGGGGAGGCAGAGTGAGGGGAGGGGCAGGAGGAGAGGAGGGGAGGGGGAGGGCGGCAGCAATAGGGTGCTGAGGGGTGAGCCCCAGGGATGGCAGCGTGGGGCTGGAGAGGAGAGCGGGGTAGGCCGGGTGCGGGGTTATAAAGGGGCAGGGTGCTGAGGGCAGAGGGGGGGTCAATGGGAGCTGAGAGTGACCTAAACACTTCTCCTCATTTGTTGTGAGTTCAGAGGATGTTTCCTTTAAATCTTTGTCACGTGGCTTCAGCAGCTTCACAGGCAACTCTGCTGGGGCTTCAGTATCACTACAGGCCTGAGGAGAGCCTTCCTGCAGAGGGCCGTCAGAGAAGGAAAGAGTCTTAATGAGAGCTTTATCTTCCTTTTGGTGGTTTGTAGACCTTGGATCCTCCAGACGATTGACGACACTCCAACAATCTGTTGGCTCTTCTGATGCAGGTTCTTTCATTTTAATTTTATCACTCTCTTTGTCTTCAAAGTCCACAGAGGTCTGAGGTTTGACAGGAACGTGCACAGGCTGTGTTCTTTTCTCTCCATCTGAACGGGGTGATTTGTCCACTGTGGGTGTGAGGCTGAGTGGGAGCGGCAGAGGCGTCACCGGGTCACTTCCCTGGAGGGCGTTGGAGCGCCGGCCGCTGCTGCGGGTGTTGTACGATGGCGACGAGTAATGTTCCACTCCTGACTGCACGGCGACTTGGCGAAGTTTGTGAAGTTTCAGGGAAGCAAACTGGTCATCAGGCAGGTGGAAATCTTGATGCATGTCGAGGTTCGCCAGGCTTTTGACCAACAGGGCGAGGGATAAAGAGGGGAGGGGGAGCGGAGACGTCTGGGCAGGTGGCGAGGACAAGAGGAGAGACCGCCAGCTCTCTGCATCTGCAGGATACGTTAAAAACAAGGAAGGGACTTTTAAATAAAAGATGTTCATTTATTAACTGTGTATTTCACTCACTATGTCAACTGTGACACAACTTACACAATAAACCTGGATTTTTAAAAATGATTTACTGTTTTACTGATGAGACTAAAAACTAGTCAGTTATCATTATTTGTCATTATGAAAAACAACAACCCTCATGTTGGATGATATTAGGGCTGATACTTGATAGTTTTCATTACCAATTAATATGGGGAATTTTTACTTCAATAAATGACTAATTATTTGGTTCAAACCAGTGTTAAACACAAGCAACAGTCAAAATGCTAAAGATAATGATTTTGATTCTGATAATTTTTGTTGGAATTATGTGATACAATATACAAATATTTAGACCCTATAAATATTGAAAACACCCCCTGTGCCACCTTTTTTGCAAGAGTAATTTCAGGTAAAATGGGCCATCTCATCAGGTGGGATTAGCTAAAATGGGTTTAGTTAGATTTGTCATGCCAGGCTACTTACCATGTACATTTCTGGTTCAGTCTAGATTTGAAGTATTGTCTCACTCACCATAAAAACATCTACTAATTAAATCAACTGTTACTTTCAAGCACATTTATGTCAACAGTTTGAAATCCTTATTAATCGTTGGCTCTAATTTCCAGAGGGGCTGAGACCCTCAAACCTTAAATGGCCCATTTTACATGATAACACCCTAATTAACGTAAACAGATATTTTTGTATTAGTGATACAAACAAACACAAACACACATATTCTCCAATACAAATCTTACTTGTTTTCCTCTCCGAGGATCTATGGGTCCTGCTGCTGCTCTTTAGGAAGATGGGATACACCCCCTGCTGTCCAGACCCAGACAGAGCTGTAGGAACCTCAGAGGAAGCTGCGCTGTGGCTGGATGACAGCAGGACATCATCTGGAGCAGTAACAGCAACGGTTACGTCTGGGTTGAGGAGCGGCTTTGGTCTGTCAGCTTCATATGAAGAAAGGTTTGAGGAAATCAGGCTGCTGGTGGGCTGAGGATCATCGTGGGTTCCTTCACGGCTTAAATGACATGTGTCTAAACTAACAGAGCGGTGTGGGGTCAGAGGTCGCCCCCTGCTTCTACCCCGACGCCCCCTTCCTCTGCCTGGACCAGCGCCACGGACAGCGGGGGATGAAACGGCATCCACGTTGGTCCTGCTGGCTGAGATTTGATCAGATGTCTCCCTGGAGCTTTGACTGGTCTCACCAGACAGCTCAGCAGCCTGATGCCTCCCAGATGTGGGAGAGTCTGTGTGTGTGTTGCTGTGTGTGTGTCTGTGTGACCCTCTTCCGTGACCACGGCGACGACGTCCCGCGCTGAGCTGTGACAGTATGACGGCCTGCATGTCTGGCTGGCTCTGTGAAGATGCCATACGTCTTGTGGTTCGGACATAGTACTCCGCTGGGAAAAGTAGTCCCTCCACTAGGGTACAGGAGTCCATGAGGCCCGTGCCCTTGTCATTTGCACCCTTTACACTTGTTTCTTCTGTTTTCTCTCCTCTACTTCTCTTACCCTCTTCTTCTGCCTCTGTCTCCCTTTTTCCTCCATTCTGTGTGGAATCTTGTTTGTCACCTTCAAAGTGTAAAGCGGAGCTTCCTAAAGCCTGCTTTGAGTCTTTGTTCCCTTCGTCTTTAGACTCAGCCTCCCTTTTCTTTTCCCCATCATCTTCTTGCATCCCCTTTCCCTTCTTCTCTTCTGCCTGAGTGTGTCCTTGTGTGCTCCAGTGTGAAAGCAGCAGAGAGGGAGACTCCGATTCCGAAGCAGAAAACAGCTCCACGCTTTCATCTACAGCTATTGCTACCTCTGATGTAGCCGTAAGCTCATCTCTCTCTGTTCTAGGCTCCATCCTCTCGCTTGGCTCCTGTCCATCCTCGCTGTTGTCGGTGCTCCTTCCAGCCTCGGCGCTCCTCCTTTCCCAGCGCAGGCGACTGCTGCGGGACCTGAGGCGCAGGGCAGCACCAGGTCTGTGACTTGAGGCCGCGTCGTGGACAGAGCCCGGGGATGTTGCACAAGCGGCGTCTTTGGGGAACAGGAACCCGGACACCTGGATCCTCCTGGAGTCTGCCGGACCTCGAAAACATCAGTTACACTGTTATTACAGGCACATATAATATTAGCTGCTTCTCAGACTAATGCTGATGTAATTTTATCTATATTAAATACTTCCTCTGTGTTTTTATAATAGAATTCTGTAAGATTCAACCTCTAAAATCATGGATTAGACCCCAGAGGGTAAAAATATTAAAATATATAATATAATATAATTGCATAATATCCTCAGCAAGTTAGAGTATAATGTTCATGATGCTCAGTGGAAAAATGTTCCTGATAAGAAAAGATCTATATGTAAATGTTTGGTATAAATCTAAATGACAAATATATGAAAAACAACTACAGTTTAAATCCCTTAAAGAATTTAACTAAAAACTTTAAAAAACAATTTTAAACAGTTAGACAGAAAATGTATTTACCGTTATGTCTGACAAATGTTTCTTCATTGAAAAAGTTTTACTTGGTTATATGGACACTATACACACGACAGAACTTTGTAGTAAAGTCACAATCACAATGTATGATTGTAGGTCAGTAGATCTACACTAAGAAAAGTATTTTCTGTGACACTTTTAGATACTGTATTTCACAGGATCCGTATTTTAACCCTGATTATTTGTGAGACATCAAGACTCAGACTTTAGACTCACCTCCAGGGTTTTCCTGGTGCTGAGGTTCACCTGCAGCTGTCTCATGGTGGGTGTCCAGCGTCAGTGATGGTGCTGGTTGGTCGGGACGGGGATTCAACGTCACCTCTGGGTCTCTCTGCTCCGAGTGTTTCTGAGGTGTGATCCTGCTCCTCACATGTTTCCGCACTGCATCCAAACGCTCAGCACGCTGTCAGCAGATCAACAAGAGTTCATGAGACAGACAGAGAGACAGACAGAGAGAGACAGACACACAGAGTGAGACAAAGAGACAAACAGACACGCAGACAGACAAAGACAGATAAAGACATAGTACACAGAGACAGATAGACACACACAGAAAAGACCAAAACAGACAGACAGAGACAAAGACACTAAGACAAGGTTTTTAGAAGCAACATAAAGAAGTGTGTGTGTGTGTGTGTGTGTGTGTGTGTGTTACCTGCAGCTTCTGTGCTGTCCTCAGATATTCCTTCTGTAACAGAGCCAACTTCCTGCGGAGCTGAGTGGGTGAATATTGAGAGGTCAGCAGCAGTCTGAGCTGATGGAGCTCCATATTCATCTGGACACATGTACCAATGAAGACTTTACCTTGTCCTTGTCATCACAGTGCAGCGTTGACCTGAGCTGCTCCTCGCAGTGCAGAGTGTCTCCATCACCTTCCTCCATCCGTCTACTCTGACCTATGAACACAGCTGCTTTAGCCTAGCTTAGTGGGATAAAACAGCGTAACCTTCGTGTATTCTAACTATGAGAAAAGTTTCAATAGAAAGCGAACTCACGGCTTTGACGTTATGAGTCAACAGCAGAAGTTGAATGTCACCGTTGAAACGACATTTTTTGGTTTGTTAAAGTTCATGTTAGTCAGAGACTTACAGCGACCTCGCTGCTCTGTCCATGTTTGTTTTGATGTTCGATGATACGGGGATCGATTCAGTTCGTATTTCCCGCGACTCTCCGGACAGACTCGAGCAGTTGAGCTCAGATGATTCCATCGTAGGCAGGAAGGAGGTATCTTTTTTTTTTACGAATTAAATGTTTGTTAATGTAGTCACATAATTCGCTATAAAAATCGTACAGCATACAAACTTATATATATTAAATTATGCCTCAAAACCTACATTAACTGGAGTTAAATTAAACTAATTCCAGGTCCCCTTTTCATCCCTTTTTTAAGATCTTCTTTGTCTTATTTTAACTGAAAGTAACATATTTCCAACATCCAGTTTTTTGAGCTTTTTGAAACATGAGATGTAGCAAAGTTTCAATGAATCGATGACAATCAACAGGAATTAACACCTTTAATGGACTGAAGATCCTGGAACTTCCTTTAATTCTTTATATTCATATTTATTTAATTTATTTATATGCAGAAATTTACATTCAATTATTATTAAAGTATACCTTGTGAAATTTAGATTAAATTACTATAAAATATTTTAGCCTAAATCCTTTATCACTCACCAGTAGAAATCGATTCATGAATTATGTTCAGAGCTTCTTCTGCACCATAGATTTTTGCTTCTTAAAGCAGTCACCACCATGAAAGCTTTTTAAATTGGTATTTTATCCTGACTTGGGCAAAAAGCTCTATTTAAGTAAAAAAAAATAAAATATACTAAGTAAAATGGCCATTGTCCTATAGAGCATAAAGAGTATGATCCTTTCCTCTCAGGTTTAAAGGTAATTTATTATTATTATTATTATTTTGGTCTAAATCATCAAGAGATAATGACAATATGGAGAAAAAAATTCACCAAAAGATTTTTAAAGGATTTGGTACCATTGGTCATGCTAAATAACAAAATCAAAGTAAAAAGGATATCTAACTTTAGGAAAGGGGGCATTTTCAAGATGGAGGCCGCCATTACACATTTACTAAAAAAATTACTGAGAACTCTCCTAAGTTGATTACTAACATCAAGGCAATTATCTTTTGTATTACAAGTTTTCGTAAAATGTATGTTTAAAGATAAAAGTGATGAACTATCTGATTAAATATCTACTGTTTTTGTTAGTTATTTGGATAAATATCCAAAGGTTCTATTCTTTTCCATGAACATGAAGTATATTTAAAAAAGGTATTTAATCTGAATAGGCCACCAGCTCTGGCCTTCTGGCCTCCAAACTCATGGGAATTTCAGTTTCCAATTAAAGGAAGTTACCAAATACTGTACCCCTGAAAAAAAATGTGGTGGAGTGGTAGAAAGATTTAATAAGAAAGAAGAAGAGGAAGTTCTTAAAACTATAACTATTTTTTACAGATAACTGTCACGCTAGCTGGGGAAGTGAAATCAATATGAATGTGATGCATGTCAGGTCACAAGGACGCACACTTACATTTAACATTTCACAGATTGAGCAAAGAACACAACTAATACGTTAAGTTTGTCAAGAGATGAAAACTACTCACACCTGCTTCTAAAACTAAGGCCACATGTATTGTATGTAAAAAAAAATGCAGATGTCATTTTCCCCCATTAAGATGATGAAGTGTAAATAAGGACGTGATCTAATAATGAAATGTTGTTGATTTATGCTCTCAACCAGTTTCAGTGATAGTGGAGAATGTATTTTATTTTCAGTGTAAAATGACTAATTAATATTCTCTGCTTAATTAGAATTTTTTTTTAGATCAGAGGCATCATTTTATTTTCCTATAGTTACATTATTTTCCGTTTCTGTTGCTACTTCAATTTTCCCTTTCGTTAGATTTTATTAAATCCATTTTAGGGCTGCCTGACGACACCTTTTAAGGCACATTTGAGACAAACGCGGCGTATTTGAATATGACGTCAAGGGTCAAATGGAAGTCACTTGCTTTAAAGGTTCTTTTTCCATGTGTGCAATTTTCTTCCCCTATGTTGACCACTTAATCATTTTCCTGTGTTGTAATGGGTGATTTCCTTTCTTCCCTCTCAGTGAAGAAAGATACTAAAGGAGTTCACTTGACTTCTCGACTTCTCACCAGATAATAAGGATGCAGGGAACAGAAATACAACATTATATGAACGAGCGACCGAGACCTCCGCAGAAGCCGAGTGGGGATGTAAATCACTCAGGTAATAACAAAAATATTATATCGCATATGTGCTGCAACTGAATTAAAATGAACTTTGGACCCTTCAAACAGGACTTGTGGATATTTGCACTTTTTGTTTTAAGCTGCATTTTAGGTGATCAGGACCCACTATCAGCAAACAAAGCACTGTATTAATGTTAGGGAAAGATTATGGTCTTCAAAAACATTTATTATGAACATTCATCACAGTTTATAGACCGGCCTCCTGGTTTAACTTTTACTACTTGTGATATTGTTTTCATGAGCGCACACAGTTTCAAAGAAGGAATCTCTAAACATGATGGTGCACTTGTGATTTTACCACCAAACAAAGTGATTTAGATTTTCCTTCTAAACTGCTACATGTGCTTATTTATAATCAGTATAATTGTCTGGAGGCTCATACCACTCTAGTTAAGCAGTTATCATGGAGCATATAGCTTAATAAAATGATATCTTAATACTAATGATGACACTGTAGAAATGATGCTCTAACAGATATTGAAATAAAATATAATTCTCCTTTTTTTGCTTATGATCCTTTTAGGTTAAACTACCTATGACCCTTCACATGTCCTATTATCCATCAGTTAAGCTACTTATTGTTGAATTGATTCACCATCACCAATTGTTTGGTTTATATAATGTCAAAAAATGTGTCTTAAAATTCCCCACCGTCCAAGGTTTTGTCTGAATAATGATCCCAAACAAAACAACATTCAGTTTATCAGCATGTTTGACAGAGAAAAGCAATAAATTATCATATTTTAGAAGCTAAAACCAGCATATTGTAAAAATTTTGATTAAAAAAGGGACAAAATAGAATATTCAATATCATCTAACTGCTGATTGATCGTCGATCAACCAGCTGCAACACAGCAAGAAAAAGAATAGCTTATTATCTCCATTCCTGATCCACCAAGAATCACAGAGCTGCTACTGTGGTTCCAGATTTGATCTTTGATATCTATGTGTGTTGTTTTAACAGATAGAAAAGCCTTCCACCTGCTTCTCCTAAGCTTCGGCCTCCTGTGTATTGTACAAGCCGCTCTCAATTTTTCTCTACATCTCATGTGTGAGTATATTTCAAAAACATGGCGTTATATAACTTACACCAAAACAGGAACTCTCTGCAGTGTAATTTGGATTTCCTTTATTAAAAAAATACACTACCGTTCAAAAGTTTGTGGCCACTCAGACAATATTGTGTTTTTTCATGAAAAGTCACATTTTTATTTACCACCATGAGTTGTAAAATGAATAGAAAATACAGTCAAGACATTGACAAAGTTAGAAATAATAAATTGTGATTCCACGAATGTGATGCTCCAGATACTCAACCTGCTCATAGGAAGGTCAGCTTTATATCTTCTCTAAGCAGCTAAACTGTTTCCAGCTGTGTTAACATGATAGCATCAAGGGTTTTCTAATCATTCATTATCCTTCTGATGCAATGAACAAACACATTGTACCATTAGAACACTGGAGTGATAGTAGACATTTGCAGCTAGAATTGTCATTTACTACCTTAGCAACATATAGACTGTATTTCCAATTACTTTAAATTTATCTTCATTGAAAAACAACAGTGATTTTCTTTTAAAAATAAGGAAATTTCTAAGTGACCCCAAACTTTTGAACAGTAGTGAATATATTTTGAGTTTAACAGTTTTTATACTTTCAGCGCACTTAAGCAAGGAATCGGCCCACCTGGATGGCAACAAAACTAAGTGTAGTGATGACGTGTTGTTGGTAGTGGGGTCAGACGGCAGCTACAGGGAGCAGCTTGAAAACAGAACCATAGAGCTCAGCAACAGGATAAAGGACGTGGAGACAGAGAGGGACAGACTGAAAGCCAAGCTGAGAGGTGATAAGAAACAAGGCTGTAGAGTCTTCTTGACTCAACTTCACTTCCTCTTCATTTCTTCCTCTTGCACTAAAGTATCTACGAGACAAATCAATTTATAATAATTATCATTTAGCATATATGAATATCTTAGTTGATGCTGAACTGCACTCACCTCTTTCTATTTCCTGTTGATGAAATTTAAACAACTTTCATCAACAGGAAATATTCTGCTTCTGCTTCTTATACTTATTTACGGAAGCTCAGAGCTGCCAACCCCTAAAATATATTTGGCTCAGTAGCACGTTATAACGTGATATGAAATTATCACGTTATTTTATGATACACAAATATCACGTTATTTCGAGATATGCAACTATCACATTGTTTCATAATATGTGGCAGCTCTTATAACGTGATACTTATCACGTTATAACGTGATACTGAGCCAAATATATTTTAGGGGTTGGCAGCTCTGAGCTTCCGTACTTATTACCACTACTGCTACTACAAAAAAACATTGCTGCTATTAAGACAATTATGAAGGTATTATGATACACCAGGGTATCAGGGAGATTTTTGATTGACTGTTGAGTGTCATCGATTCATTGAGAGTTTTGCATTTTGATGCAGTGTTTGAGGTTGTTTCATTACAACCTTTGAATTTAAAATTTACAGTAAATAACTGGCAGCAATTGTCCAGAAAGTTACTGTAATTATTTTTTAACAGTAGAAGTATTTTACTTCTGTTTACAGTATTGTTCCTTTACTGTAAAAAATAGATTAAATTAAGTACTGTAAGTTCAGTTGTATTCACAGTATTATGAGATTAATTGTACTATAATTCTTTGTGATTTATTGTAAAATATACAGCAATCTACTGTCATAATCTTTTTCAGTAACGTTACTGTGTTTAATAGAGTAAAAAACTGCAGATTTCAAAGTAAATTTAATAATATATTATAAAATTTACAATATATTAGTTATATTCATATTAATTTAGTTTAAATTAATTAATTGTAACAGTTGGAGTTACATCTGTACTTACATCTTCCCATCCAAACACCTCAGAGTCTAATAATCCATGACATGACGTGTATTAATTCCGTCCTGCAGAGCGGGAGACGGGCTGTGTGAAGCCTCAGCAGTGTCCTGCAGGATGGACGAAGATCGACTCCAGATGCTACTTTCTCTCCAGAGAGAAAAAGACGTGGGCAGAGAGCAGACAGGACTGTCAGAGTAAAAACGCTGAGCTGGTGGTGATCAACAGCAGAAAAGAACAGGTCCAGCACAATGAATCTTGTTTGTTTGTACTTGTATATGTTTATGTGTCTGTAATTCTCCTAAAATACACCTTTAGTCTACATGGTAACGTTCTCTCAACAGAGGGCCTTGTACCATCTGGGGGATGACATGATCTTCTGGATTGGTCTGCATGATCCAACTGGAAACTGGACCTTCAAATGGGTGGATGGATCTGTCGTGAGCCAACCGTAAGCCCTTCAGATTTATCTAGACTTTTTACCTGACTGATTACCCCTGATTAGCTAAATGACACGATCTGATCAGCATTAATATTTAACCTGTATCTCTCTGCCCTCCATCGCTGTGTTTACTGCTATCCTTTAGATTTTTGCAGCATGAGCAGCTGGGTGGTTGTCGTGTCAGAAACACAAAGGACTGTGTGGCGGTGATGGATACTTCCAAACCCCTTCCAGGGGTGAAGAGATGGTTCGATGCCCCCTGTACACTCAAGCTGTCCTGGTTGTGTGAAAGAGGTTTATGTACTGATTAGTCATCCGTGACTCCACACATTGTTGTTGGATGCACCAATAGTCAAATTCTGGGATAATACCAATACCAATGGTTAAATTTAGCTGATAGACAATAGGGGATTTCAAAACAATACAGGACACAATACAACACAAAATCTGTTTGTAATATACTACTATATACTATTATACTGTACTAAAATACTATACTACTATATACTGTATATATATATATATATATATATATATATATATATATATATATATATATATATATATATATATATATATATATATATATATATATATATATATAGTGCTGTCAGTCGATTAAAAAAATTAATCAAATCAGTTTCTGAATCAGCCTACATATCTATCCTGGTAGATATATAGTAACATCTGCTGCACAAGCTTTCTCCAAAGTTTCGTACTCTTTTAATGTGTAATCCCATTAATGTACATACATCAATTAAAACTGTAAAACTGTAATCCACAATTAATATGAACTTGAAAGTGTAAATGTACATGCATGGACTATGGGTGGAAAATAGAAATTTTGTCTTTCCTTATTCCATGATATTATTGTTCCTTGTACATTGTCCCCATTGAAAAATAAAGTAAATTCAAATCGAAATTGAAACAACTTCTCTCTGTGTCCGTGATAAATTTGACAGAAATACATCCAATTATTTAAGCTTAATTAAATGCAGTAAATGTTACAATTACAACAGAAACACAACTCTATGATGCTGTGTTTACTCCATGTCTGCTTGATGTGAAAGAAATTCTTTTACCTACACATTTGTAGACAGGTTTGAGGGAGTGGAAATAACTAAATAGAACTGGAAATGATAGAAATGGATGTGAACTATGAACTAAAGTGATACATATCAAGTGTTTTATTCGTTTAAAGCTGTTTTTATTAAATCAGTTACATAATTTGACTTCTATTTTGCCTCTTACATTCACCAATCATCATTCGCTTCACAAAAAATGTGTTATCATTTAACCTCATTTGGCTTCATAGGTAAAATAACAACAAAAAAAAATAAATGGAAAAAAATGGAAAATAGATACATGTGAATTGGAAAATGGTGATCTTATGAACTTGCTTGACATTTACTTGACATATACTCATTATTTACAGCATTTTTTTTTTTTACTTTTTTCAATTCACATGCATTTTTATCACTTCAACAGAGCCATTTGTAATGTTATTATCATCTTTTTTGCTTCTATTGTTGATTGAGTAATCTCACTTTATTCCCTATAAATCATATATATCTGTTTCTCATTAAATGGTTATTCTTTATTAAAGACATAGCTCAAATAGCACATTAAAACCCAGTACTGGAACTTGCTTCCTGTGGGTCTTTTAATTAGTTTGAAGCAACTTTAACTTACAGCATGTTATGTATACATTGATGCTACTATCAAACCATAGCTTTTATTTTCCGTTATGAATTGATAAACATGGCAAAATTAATATATTAATTTTTTGATATTATTTTTTTTAACTTTCATTCAAACTTCATGTGAATGTGAATACATCTAAAATGAATGTGGACCTAAAAAGTATAGATTGAGCCCTTAAAAATCCTATTGTGGCAAAGTAGTCCTGAAATGAAAAGGAAAAGAAATCTCCTGAAACTTGGAATAAACAAGGTATCTTCTTTTAGTTTGGAGGCTGAGTAGCCGTCTTTTCACAGATCCAAAATGTCTGAAAGTTACAGGATTCATCATTCCACTTGTAGGCCTGATCATAGAGCTTCATGTCTGCACAGTTCTCATTTTGTTTACCATTAGGTTCACCAGAGGCCCAGTAACTGTAACAGAAAAACAGAAATTATAAAAAAAAAAAAAAACATTTTTCAAATGCACCAAGATGTAAGAACCTAAGACGTTTTAATGGGATTGATATAGACTAATTACTGAATCTAGAATTATATAATAATAATAATTATTATAAGTTATGTAGGTACTACTATAAATATTAAGTTTTGGTTTCTGTAAGAGAAAATGATTGACAAACTAAATCTCCCAGTGATGTGCTGGGGAACAAAAAATGCTCCAAAAACACTGCAATTCCAGCAACAGTGACAACAAGACAGTTTGTATGAGCACTGGTGATAATCAGTGTATTAAAAGGAATGTGACACACAGCATCCTCCATGTGAGCCAGTGCTCACACAGAAGTTTCTCAACTAGAAGATATTTTAAGTTCACGGGCCTGAGACTGAGCTATCTTGACTTTTAGTCACTGTGGATAAAGCTCCAAAAAAATGATGGCTACACTACCCATAATGCAGCTGAGCAGCGCTCAGCAGCGTCTGTACTTCCTGAGGAGGCTGAGGAGGTTTAGCATGTCATCAAAGATTCTCAGCAGCTTCTACAGCTGCGTTGTTGAGTCCATCCTAAGCAGCTGCATCACTGTGGTACAGCAGCTCTGCTGCTATGGACCCCAAACACCTGTAGAGAGTGGTGAAGACAGCTTCAAGACCACCAGGACTCCCCTGCCCTCTCTGCAGAGCATCTACCAGTGTAGAGTCCACACTCTACACGCCTCCATCATCCAGGACCCCCACCCATCCCCAACACTGGCTGGTCACTCTCCTCCCCTCAGGCCGGAGGTACAGGAGTGTGAAATGCAGAACCACCAGACTCAGAAACTCTTTCTTCCCCTCTGCCATTAGACTCCTCAACAGCTGAGAGGTGTCTGCAACAACTAGAACTTAAACTAATACCATTTAACTACCTCATCCAGCTGTGACTGTGCCAAGAACATGCACTTTATTCCTGACTTTTGCACTATTCATACTGAATCACTCCTTGCCACTATCTGTACATAATCTGCCTATTTATTCTATGTTACTTGTGTTATTTTATTCTATTGTATCTTACCTTTATTACCTCATTACTATTTTTATTCCTATTGATACAGCATTCATGTGGACAGCAAGTAAGAATTTCATTGTACAGAGAGACTTATTTCTACACTGTGCACATGACAATAAACACCTTGAATCTTGAACTGAATAGAGTGAGTGGTCGGCCACGTCATGGATATACACATATACACAAGAAAGGCTAAATGTCTCATCCACACGGACGGCCAATGGAGTCCAACGTCCACACTGGCGGCCATCTTACGACAGTCAGCTGGCTCACCTCAAACACTATTATAATGGTCCATGTTCCTTTAAATTACCGTTTTTTTTTCAACCAGTTTTCAAGTGGTTTGGTTTGTTGTACACGTCAGAGATGTAGCAAACGTATAGATTTTGAAGTATATACATTATATAGTTATATAATTATAGCCACTTTGATAACATTTAGAAGAAACCAAACCGCTGAGTGAAGACATCTAGACTTTATTATGTATATCTATGGGCCACGTTGGGAAAGTGCAGCAATAGAAGCAACTCAGCAGCAGCGATAGAAAAGTAACGTATGAACCTTGTGTCCAGTCGACTTCCATCCACCCACTTCCACGTCCCTTCACTCTCTGTGTCAGTGAGTCCAATCCACACGACTCGTTTGAGTCTCCTTAGAAAGTCCTGGATTACAGAGAGAAACAGTCATCAGCTTAATAACTTAACTACAATATAAAACACACACACACACACACACACACACACACACACACACGCACACACACACACCTGTTCTTCTTTGCTGTTGATTACCATCAGGTCCGCGCCTCTTTGCCAACAGTCGTCTCTACTTTCCTGCCAGGTTTTCTTCTGATCTGAAGAAATGTAATAGAGGCTACCGCTGAAATATACCCATGGATTGTGATCTGTTTAAAACAGAAAATAAATTATTTGAATATCTCTCTCATTAAGAAATTCAATTATTAAATTATACTGCATTACTAATATAATTTGAATTTTAAAAACATTTGGATGGAACATTTTGATTGGTCACACAACCCGTGTGAAATGACTCCTTCACGACCCAAATTTGATCCATTTTGTCTAATTTGAACTTGGAGCGTCTAGAAAAGCTGCATCAATTATTTTATCCGCATTCAAGCTAGAACAGGAAGTAGTTGGTGAATATATATATATATATATATATATATATATATATATATATATATATATATATATATATATATGGACTACCATTTATTTACCACCATGAGTTTGTTAGATGAATAGAAAATTTTATTACGTTAGACGCAATGATCAAACAATCAAACACATTGTGTACCATTAGAACACTGGAGTGATAGTTGCTGGAAATGGGCCTCAATACACCTATGTAGATATTGGACCAAAAACCTGATAGTGATAATTGTTCAGTCCCAGCAGGTCTGAAATTCCAAAATCTGAACCTGCAGAAGAAATTATTAAAAACACACTAATAAGTGATTAACATAGGTCACCAAGAATAAAGAACTACGTCATTACTTTGGAGATTATTTCTCTCTTTGGTCACGTTGATCAATGTTTTCTTCAGCTGCTCCAGTTCCTTCTTCCGGTCATTGAGATCGGTCTGGAAGTCGTTTCTCTCTCTAGTCATGTTGTTGTAGCTGTCCTGGAACATGGCCACCTCCATTTTCCTCTCGGAGTTTCCCTTGGTTACTGTGTTTGGTGCATAAAAGAGCAAATGAAGCAACACTGTTAAACACCATTACCTCCAGTGTTTTAGCAGCATGTAGCAGAATGATTTACTCACACAGGAAGAGCAGAGTTATAAGTCCACCCAGAAGAAGAAGACACAGCAGGCTCAGAATCACTGTGGCATATCTGTAGGCAGTCGTTATCCTCAGTACTGACCACTTCCCTATAGGGATAATAATAGATCTAACAGAAGCACCTTGGCCATTGTACGCTTTAATATCAGAAACCTTGTCTTAAACCATGTGCATACATTGAAAGTTAGACTGTAATGTTCATCTTGTACATACTAACTAAAATAACTAAAATAAATCTGTCTTTGTAGTACAGATTTCCCTTGTTTCGTTTTCTTGGACGGTATTTCCACCAATAACCAGTCACTGTTGCGTTAGTAAACAGACAGAGAAGAAAAGATGTGTGAAAGCAAATCATATTTCTTTGAATTTAACAGTGAAATCAACTTCCCCATTACACTGTATTTCACATTCATAACTATACCCACATTTTGTTCCTGATATTAGTTATTGGTTCATTTAGACCTGTTGTGTTATACACTGCAAAAAAGTAAGCAAAAAAACAAAATATAATAAATTAAATTAAATTAAACATACTAAAACAAAACTAAAAACGGTTGTTTTATATCATTCATTAAGTTGATGCTTAAGCAAATCATCTGTGTGCAACCAATGTCCACTACAAAATTAAATAAATCCAACATGTTCTTATGTTTCAGTTTACTAATTTAATGATTGATTTTCTTTAAATAAAAATATTCATTATGATTTTGAGAATATACTATGAATTAAGATACTAGTAAATTAAAAAAGAAAAAAGAGGTAATTCATTTTATATTTATGAATCTAAGAATTGATATGTTGACAGGTTCAGAACAATTTGGCCTGTGTGTGTGTTTGTGTGTGTGTGTGTGTGTGTGTGTGTGTGTGTGTGTGTGTGTGTGTGTGTGTGTGTGTGTGTGTGTGTGTTCATTACCTGAGTGTACCTGTTGTGTGATCCTCTTTGGCTTCTGCTTAAACTGCACCATGTTTACATAAATATTGTCTGGGCTTTCAGCCATTGGTCTTTTCCTCTGGCCGGGATCAGCTGATTCTACGGTTTGATCCTACGGTCCCTGAAGCCGCCAGCATCTGCAGAGTGAGCGTCTGAAATGAGAAATGGTGAACAGCATCTCAGGAAACAGATAAACACATTTCAGTTTCAGTGAGCAATAGCCACAAAAGGAAATGAGCTTCACAGCATAGATGGTAAATAACAATACCTATAGATTTCTCCTACTTTTTATGTAAATAAATAAATTATAAATATTTACATGAATAAATAACCTTCCATTTCCAACAGAAGAGATGACATTAGAAAAAAAAGGTGTAATTTCAACACTATGATGTCTCAGTTATTCCATATTCAGTCAGTCTACTGTTGCCTTTCAATTCAAATCATTTACTTGCTTTAAAAACATTTACAAATCAGAACTGTAAATATTTTATCCCTTGAGCCCTGAAATAATAACTCATTGACTTCACATTTCTCTAAAGAAACAGGATTGGACCCTTTAGCTGCCTAGATCCGGTCCCCAGGCTGCATGATTGACACCCCTGGTTTAGTGGTCTGCAATGTCACCACTTTTCGGGGTTTGCTTGTATTTGTATTTATTTGTCAGTCATTTTCTATACCCACTTATTCCTCATTAGGGTCACAGGGGTCTGCTGGAGCCAATCCCAACATGTTACGGCGAAAGGCAGGGATACACCCCAGATGGTCGCCAGCCAATCATGGGGCACACACACCATTCACTCACACACTAACATCTACGGGCAATTTAGAGTCACCAATTAACCTCAGCATGTTTTTGGACTGTGGGAGGAAGCCGGAGTACCCGGTGAAAACCCACACAGACACGGGGAGAACATGCAAACTCCACACAGAAAGGTCCCAGACCCAGGACCAAGGAGGTCTTGAACCTGCGACCTTCTTGCTGTGAGGCAACAGCGCTAACCCCTACGAAAAATTATTATCATTGAACAATGTTCTCTCTGTGAAGTTCCTCTTTCAAGTGAACGGAAAGGGTCAGAAAGAGCCAATCCCAGGGTACCCTGGGCTGGGAGAGAGGCAGGGATACGCCCAGGATGGAACCAGTTAATCATGGAGCACGCACCATTGACTCACACACTCACACCTATGGGCAATTTAGAGTCTCCTTTAATTCTAAGCATGTTTTGGACTGTGGGAGGAAGCTGGAACTCAAGTCCTTAAACTTGTGACCTTCTTGTGGTGAGGCAACAGCCACTGATGCTGGGGTTATATAAACAGAAAATACTAAATTCTGAACAGGATTAGAATTTATTCATATTTTGAAGAGGAACAGCCAGTCATTGAAGACAATACAGCGCTGGGAGAGAAACTCAGAAAGCCTATACCATGTTTCTACCATCAAACCAAATGCAATATATAACAAGTAGGGTTTCAAAATTCCAGGAAATTTCAAAGTTGGAAACTTTCAATGTGAATTAACAGGATTATAGGGGAATAAACAGAATTGAAGGTTGGAGGAACATAAATATAGTTAGGGGAAAATATATTGCAGCATAATCTTTGCTAAAAGAAAAAAATACCATTAGCTACAATGCATTAACAAAAACATTAGATCCCTGGAGGACACACTTTTGAACACTTTTGAATATTTCTATAATTCCCCACCTTTACTTCCCAAAGGTGGAAGGTTTCAGGAAATTTACCAGAAATGTACTGAAAATATTCCTTCCCTTTGCAACCCGAATAACAAGTCATAGAAAACTAGTAGAGAAAATATTAATGTGGAAAACCGACAGTAAGAATTTAACACACATATTAGAACGGAGAATAGTTGTAAGAAAATAATTAAATTAAAGTAAAATAAATAAAAGAGAAGTGGAGAGGTAGATTCCCTTAGTGGCAGTGACAGGGCATTGCAGAGTGTCGGCCTCTGCAGGTTTTGTTAAATTGGTGTTTGGGAGTTTCAGAATTCCATGATTGACAGAATCAAGAGCATTCCACAGATCCCTGAACCACAAGAGTAAATTTCTTATCATCTACAGAAGCAGAGATTTTACTGTCTCGCCGCCTTATTCTTCCTTAAAATTACTGCAGTCATCCAGGTTGTTAAAAGCCAGGCTACTTCTTCATGCCTGGATAATTTCCTTTTTTTTCTTCCCTTTTACTTTATATGACTTCATTATTTTGAAGAGTGAGTGTAGTGTATATGAACACTAAAAATGCTCTCATAGGACCAGTCCAACAGCAGAACAGAGTACGTCTGACAGCCAGATTCTTCAGTGTTCAGGGTTCAGTGATGTCTGAGGATATATACGCCAGGCCAGACGTCACCAAGAAAGTTAGGTTTCAGAAAACTGAGGTGAAGGATGGAAATGCAGATTCCTGTGATAACGGAGGCAAGATAAGGATGCATGACAACAACTTTGCAGAGGGGAGACGACCACCGACACAACCACCGCAGGACGACACTCAGGACCAGCAGCAAAGTAGCTCTCTTTCTTATAAGTGATAAGTCATTAGTATTTGTAAGATCACATTTTATTTTGAGGTATTTTTCATTTACTTATGAGTTACGATTAAAAAGTAGCTATAAAAAATGATCTATGCAGGCCATTCTTTTTTCAAAACTAAAATTTTTCAGACTCAACACTTGAAACAATAACCAAGTACACGATTGAACAATGGCACATGTTTTTCTTGTTGTTTGTTTGTACTTGTTCATACTGGCCATTAAGAGATCCATTCGCACAGCACTTTCAATGGAAGTGATTCTGGGACAAAAGTCTGTGTCTGTGCAAAAATGTTTTTTTTTCAAAGATTATAAAAAGATAATAGAGGTTTTTGCCATCTGACGATGGTTAACCAAATCAATAAGTTAAAATCCCTTCAGTGTCAGATGACGATGACAATTTGTCATGATCCTTTCACTGCAGCTGAAGAGGTAAACCTTTAGAACAAAGAGGGAATGTTTGTTCCAAAAAGATTAACTGTGGAAGACATCAACTTCATTCCATCACCCTATTAAAATAATGGCCTGTGTCATTTTTTTTAGTTTTTGGAAGAACACAAAAAACTTTATTAAATGCAGAGAATTTAAAAGGCCTTGGAGGACTGTGGACAGACGTAGAACGTTGTGAGTGACTCAGGTCAATTTTTGAACATTCTAGTGTGTCTAGCATAAAACTTACATTACTGTAGTTAAATTAAATAACGGTCAGGTAAATCAAATTGATCAGGAGACAGTTCATTTTATCATTGTCCCCTATCACTAACATTGTAAATACATTCTGATAATCCTCTGATTCTGATCTAATAAATTAAAAATGTGTGAACTAGGAGGAATTCTTACATATAAAAAACACTGTTCAGTTGAGCACCTGATTATAGTTTTAGGACTGACTTGAAAATTGTGAACCTATTCTGTAACTGCAAATCCTAAATTAGAGTAGGGCTGAAATGAACTGTAATTAGTTAACAGCATTGTGTTCCTGCAGCCGCTCCAGTTAATGAAAGTTCAAGAGAGAGAAAACTCCTCAGAGCTGCAGTGTATCTGGGGCTGTCAGGGCTTCTCCTCTCCTTCACTGCAGTCGTCATCCTGCTGGTCATATGTAAGTTTCTTAAATTCACTTTGATTACACAGACATACTACATGATCTGAGTGATAAATCCTTGTCCTTGTTGCTATGACAGCCATTCAAGACCAATGCATGTGTATCAGGGTGATAAACCAACTTCAGGCAGAAAATCACCACTCACAGGTCGTTAATAACAACCTCACCAAAGAGAGAGATGAATTACTAAACCATATTGGTAAGAGAAATTCCAGTAATGATTTTCATTTAAAGGGATACTTTGCCGATTTTCAATCTTATCACTACCTATCTGAATTAGAGAAATAATAATGTGAATAAAATGTTTATTTTAAACTTTCTCTGTGTCTCCCCAAACATCTGCCTACTATGTAACATACTACTATGTCCCTACCAGCAGTAGGGAAAAGCATAACCTTAAATATCATATTACTATAAAGCAGCAGTGTCAAACTTGTGGCCCGGGGGCCAGAACTGGCCCTGTAAAGGGTGAAATCTGACCCTAAAAGGAACAGAGTGAAAAGGAACAGTTCCTGCTTCTTCACAGAAATGGGAATATACATATATACAGTCAGTCAGTCATTTTCTATACCTGCTTATTCCTCATTAGGCTCACAGGGGTCTGCTGGAGCCTATCCCAGCGTGTTACAGCGAGAGGCAGGGATACACCCCAGATGGTCACCAGCCAATCGTGGGGCACACACACCATTCACTCACACACTCTCCCCTATGGGCAATTTAGAGTTGCCAATTAACCTGAGCATGTTTTTGGACTGTGGGAGGAAGCCGTAGTACCTGGTGAAAACCCACGCAGACATGGAGAGAACATGCAAACTCCACACGGAAAGGTCCCAGAAGCAGGACCAAGGAGGTCTTGAACCTGCGACCTTCTTGCTGTGAGGCAACAGCGCTAACCCCTGCACCACCGTGTCACCCTTTGTATTTATTTGCTCCAGCTTGTATTCAGTGCATGAGATGAAATGTCAGAATTAGTCCAAAATATAAGAAAAAACACATTCAAATAAAAGTAAAATAATTTAATCATATTTTAGACCAAGACCAAGGTCAAGACAAAATTATCTCAAGATAATTCTAGTCAATATCAGAATGTACCAAAACAAGTGGTGCAGTGTGAATAAATAAATGAATAAATGGTTGCAATAAATGCAACAATAAATTCACTGTATATGGAATAACTGAGAGTTCATATTGTTAAAATTTCAGTTTTCCATAAGATACCACTCTTTTTTTGTAAATTGAAGGTTAATTACGACTGTAACTATTTATAATGTATTTCTTTACATTAAAAATAAGGGGAGAAATATGTAGGTGTCATTTATACCTAATTGTTTTACTGGTCTGGCCGACTTGAGATCAATTTATGCTGAATGTGGCCCATTAACTGAATTGAGTTAGACAACCCCTGCTTAGTATCAGCATATTTAGAACAAAGCTAGTTTCAAAGTACAGCATGCTGTGGAATAAAACACAACAGTAATGTGGACTCAAAAGGATCTAACATAAATCTAAGACAAAAAACATAATATAAGAATATAATTAGAAACAGAGATCATAATTTACGTTGTGTATTATAAGTTATGGTGCAGTGGCAATATTGCTATCTGTTGCCTAATTTGTTCTGATTTACTTGAATGATTGTAATGTATTCGTAATGTACTGCCACTAATATCCCTGCAGCTATTTTATTTCATTTGAAAAAATTAGTTCTCCATAGTTTGAGCTGCTGCATTCCAAATATTGTCAGGTGGATGCAGACCTAATTATAATGCAGCCTCTTACAGGTGTGATGTGAAGAAAAAAGAAAGGGAATCAGTTACCGTTAGAGATCCTGTTGGATTGGAGATGTGTGTCAGAGATGTGCTGCTGTAGAGCTGCGGTTAAATAAAGTCAAAGTGCCAAATTAAACAGTGAAACTGTTGTACAACTAAGAAGACATCAGTATTGATGGTTCTCGAAACCACACATGCTATGCATGGGTTTCCTGTTATTTGAGTTCAGAATAACTTGAAAGTGTGAAAAAGTATTCACCATCAAAAATAGTGATTAAACTGTTTAAATATTTGACTAAAGTTAATGGATAATAAAATAAGTGAGATGGATAAACAGATAAAACACAGAATTACAAAATCAACACCTTCTGAATAGTTATCTAAGCTGTGGGGTATGTCTGACAAAATGATTTTTGATATTGATATGATATTTTAATTTATTTTCCTCCTGATTTTCCTCCTGAATGTGTCATTTTTTTATGGGGTTCCATGCAGTAACTGTTAAAGAAGACATGTCGTTCTGTGCGTTCAAACAGAGAAATCCAGCTGTCCTGACAACTGGATCAAGTTTGCCAATAGTTGTTACTTCATCTCCACCTCAAAGAAAAGTTGGAACAACAGCAGAGACGAGTGTGAACGTCTTGAGGCTCAGCTGCTGATCATATCCAGCCCAGAGGAATATGTGAGTGGACTAAGAAATTTATCCATCTCCACTTTCTGGCAAAAGAAAATGATAAAACTACCAACGTTTAAAACATGTTTCTAACCTGTTACTGTTTCCAAATTCATTATTCTCATACATGTACTTATACTCAATAAATATCTTAATGTCAATATGTTTTTATATATACATACATACATTCATATATCTACAGAAAATGCAAACCCAGAAGTGAAATAAGTTTTTTCCTTTTTACTTTTATATTTGTGTTTTCATTAATATAATAAAGGACAAACTGGTGAGTTGTTGCAGTTCATTCATTGGACCTTGAAAACAAAAGGGGGAAGTGTTATGGCCTGAGCTGAAATGAGTAGAAAAGGGAAGTGTGTTTCTTAATAACTTCTGTAAAAATATAGAACATGATAAGAAGAGGGCAAGAGAGGCATGAAATAGAGAAATGACCCTTGCTGTTATTTTCTGCAACCAGCATCACTGCAGAATTTAAAGGAAGCAACGTATTTACGTCTGCTTCAACCATGACATGTTGAAAAAGTCTTTTGAAGAAGGTATAAAGTTCAGTCCTCCATTTTCCATTTTTAAATTAAGCAGGTGTATCACATGTATCATTACTCACAATGATTCTGAATGAAGTAGAAAGTTGAAAAAGAAATGTTTGAACTCAGTATTTTTTTCTAATTAAAGGACAGATTCACAGATTTTCAAGTCAAACACCCAAATGAACACTTAAACAGGTTTTGCTCTCTCAAGTCATTATTATTCCTGTGTTTGTCTGGTTAAATGCAATGCAGCCCTCTACTGTGATGGAGGATGCACACATTTCATTACAACAATGACTAATCTGTGCTTTAATTTGGTGGATATGATGATTTCTGTATATCTAAATAACCAAAGGCCATTTGGAATTAGAAATACATTTAGTAGGTTTTAGCACCAATTTGGTTACAATGAACATTTTATTTTAGGCACCTTATCTTTTTGGAAAGACAGTGAAAGAAAAACAACAGATTGTAGTTGTTACTCACCTGAATGTCTCCTTGACATTTAGGTATTTATCAGTTACTTTCGTTGGAAAGTCTGGATCGGCCTGTCTGATGGGGAGGATGAAGGAGTCTGGAAATGGGTGGACGGAACCAATGTTACAACAACGTAAGTTATTCTGTCCTTCCTTGCATATTATTTATCACTGTAGTCGCAATAAAAACCTATAGGCCTCAGAACAGGTAGTGAAACTACTTTTTAATTAGTCAGTGTAATTAATAATTTACATTGAAGGCCCAGGGCTCCCAGCAGTATTCATTGTGGCTCCCAGGACAAAGTCATGAAACAAGGAATTAGCTATGATGTGATATATATGTTGGTAATATTGAACTGATGTAAGTTATTCCTATAGAAAAGTCACTACTGAGCTTCCTCATAATTACAAAACCTCATAGTAACATGCTAAGAAAGTAAAATTCACCAAACACAGTGATGTGGAAGGAAGGTAACACTTAACATTTAGGCTTTTTTTTTCTTTATCTCCAGGTACTGGAAGCCTAATCAGCCAGATAATTGGAAGAATAATGAAGACTGTGTCGAGATGGAAAAGGAAGTGTGGAACGATTTGACTTGCAGTAGTCCATACAATTTCCTCTGTGAAAAAGTAATTCAGTAAAATCCCATTATTATGATACACTCTTGGACTAATTTCACATCTGTAAATCTGCACATTCTCCTCTTCTATAAGCAAAGGAATGCTTATCTGTCCAGTATCAGTATCATGTATAAATAAACCGCTGAGCTGAAATACCTCAATAATATTATATTTCTTATTTATTTGTTGTTCAAATCATACAATAACAGCAATAAATAAACATGTGTGTATGAGTAATTATTATAATTATAATATCATTGGTATTGGTTTCAAGTTTTTGTGGTGTATTTATAAGAATGTGCATCTCTTTATGGTCCAAAAGCACCTTGTTAGACCTGTAGCAGCAATGCAGTCTGCCTTCTCACACACTCACTCTGAAAAACTCCTTTCCTGCTCTTCTCCCTGCTGAAATGTCCACTCTGCTGTGATTGGCCTTGATCCATTGGTGTTTAGCTTCAACTCCTGTTGTGACATCACAACCAGACACATTTCTGAATGGCTTGTGTTCATCCGGGTTTCAGCAACACTACAGGGGAGACCAGACCACAACAGACTGAGCGGGTGGTTTATTTCAGTGTTTGTATGTTTAGCAGCAACAGAGACCACAATAAATGTTTCTTTCAAAATTCTGATTTATATTGTTATAGAAGTGGAAGAATAAATGTGTCATGATAAATTCTATTTTACACAAGTCAACTTTATTTACGTTTTAGTAAATACTAGTAAATAAACAAGGGCATTATTTGGCTAATTTCCAAACAAAAAATTGTTTAAATGAATAAACCAGATCAGGTGATAAAAGAAAAATCTGATTTTAAGAAGTCCACAACTGTTGGATCACAAGTAAGACACATATCGACACAATGAATATCTTTATCTTAAAGTACAAAATGTTTCATTACCATTTCTCTGTAAACTAGTCTTTTATAAATAAAGTTGAGACGAACATATTCCTTGTGCACTTGATCCAGAAATTAAGTGATTTCATTTCATAATTTGATTAATATAAACATGAATTGCTGTTTTTGAAATATCTTCCGAAAAGATCTTTAGGTTGCAAAAAATGACTATGAAATCTGTTGTGGCATCTCATGGAAGAGGCGTCAAAATATGTTTAATCCATGAAGGATTTAAAGATAACGAGCAGATTGACTGTTTCAGACGGACCCTGCTATGTCTCCTTTTACTGTCACTCATCATCAATACCAGTCACAAATCAAGTGTATTAATGCTTTATGAGTTTTGGGAAAGAGAATATGCAACAATACACTAAATTCACCACAAATGCCTTTGAAAATGCATCTTGAAACATATTTTTTCCAGTGGAAAAAGTAAAAGGAAAAACTAAACTTACTAAACCTGGTCTTTATGTGACTTTAATGAGCGAAAATCTCTGATGGTTTGCTTAGTCTTTCTTCTTCTCTAAACTCTAATGTCAAAGGTCACTTTTGGTCAGGCGTATCGAGGAACAATATGATGCTCAAATCGTTTTTTGACTTCCTAATTTCCTGCACTTCCCTATTTATTTCTGAAGCCACCAGCGATCAGCAACAAACAGAACTACTATATTGAGATAAAAAAAACTAAATTTGGTCTCTCTAGCAGGAGTACAGTAATTAATTGTTAAATTTAGGTCGTAAATATATGACACGATTAGGAAATAATGTCGGGGGTCCTGTACGACGAGGCCGGCATCGTTAAGAAGGGTCAGAGCGATCAGGACGACAAGGACAAGAATATAATTGACATCTATTTCATCCCAGACAGCCTGACGGTGTATGACAACCCGTGGGTGGAGGGTAAAACGTCGAATACACCAGCACCTCCAGTGCCTCAGCAGCCAGGTATGAAACCAGAGTTTAAAGAGATTCACAGGTGTCAGTGTGGTTTGGTTGGTGTTAATCCAGGTTGTTCTTTTTAAATCTGACGTTTAAATTACTTGTATTTCATTAATTGTAGCTTCAACATTTTATGCATTTTTTAAAATTCTTTTTCATAATAAAACTCTAAATCTCTGATGGTGATTATTTATCTGTTAAGTGATCATCAAAAACCAAAGAAAGAGGAATGGCATCAGAACTGAATCAGTGTTACTGGGTGTGCTGTGTCTGCTCCTCCTGACTGGAATCATTTGTCTCCTCGTCCTAGGTGAGTTTTTTTTTCCAAATTGTAATTTTGTGAGAGTAATAAGAACCTAGAATTGAGGCGAGCTCATTGACATGTTGTTGATTATATTATAATTGTATATATGAGGATTTGCTTCTTTTGTTGTTCACCTTGCTACAATAGGAACTAAAGAGAAAACCAACTGGCAAAGAGAGAAAAACGATCTGGAGACAACAATATGTGAGCTGCTAAAAGTGGATAACACCCAACGCGGCAGAGAAAGAGATGAATTATTGAGGAAGTATTGTGGTGAGTGAAAAAATAACAAATGTGCTGGTGTAAAAAGTGTTTCCCCTTCCTGATTTCTTTTTTTTTCTTAAATGTTTTAGATCATTAAACAACAATAGTGAATACAAAATGCAGTTTTTAAATTAAGTTTTCTATTATTAAGGGATAAAAAAATGTGTCTCCTTTTGATTTGAACATGAATACACAGTCTAATATAATGTGTCTGCCTTTATTGTCTCTGGAGAATGATGGTTACGCCAGGGTTGATTTAAATGTCTTTTGAAACACAGAAAAAAAGAAGAAATCAAAGAACAAGGATTTTTATGTTGATCCCTGATAATAAAAAATGCAGATGAGACACTACTGACATAAAACAGGTGAGTCTTTCTACAAGTTATATATATATATATATATATATATATATATATATATATATATATATATATATATATATATATATATATATATATATATATATATATATATATATATATATATATATTCTGATTGTGTGAAACGCTTCTCTGAGTCTTTGTCCATCTCTACAGCTGTAGCGGTCTGTCGCATGTTTCCATCAAACCAACGAAGACTCCAAACTCACCAAATGAAGATGGTCATTAGTGGGATGTGTCAAAGAGCAAAAAGAGCAAATCAATGGAGAAAGTTTACAGAATACAACTAGTTTCCACTTTATATATCTGCACATGTTTCTATCAAATTAAATGTTCACACAATATTGCTACTGGGAAGATTCATACTCCCTGATCAGCCGACCTCTTTGCTGTAATGATGCTGCTTTTTTCCCTCTTACAATAAATTAAAGGAACCCTATTATGAAAAAAAAACACTTCTCAGTGCTTGTGTGTAAATATTTAGGTCTCTGCTTCAGAGTGAGTGTGTGAGAAGACAGACTGTATTGCTGCTACACGTCTAACTAGGCACATTTGAACTATGATTGCAGCTATTTTGTATGAATAGACTAATTTAAATTGAAAATTTTATTAATAAACAGTGCAAATTGTAAATAGAATAATCACAGTGCAGCTTAATCTCATATAAAATCTGTTTAATAACTGGCTCCACATTTACTTTAACAATCATTATTGCCTTTTTTAGCCAATCCAGGATGATTTATTGTAAAGCACAGAGCTTTGATGTCAGTCCATGTCCCATGTGTTACCTCTACAACCATTAATAAGAAAACATTCAAATCAAAGCAACATTAGTGGAAAACAAGTGAAAAGGTTAAATGTTGGTGAGGAGAATGGGGAGAATTTCAGCCCCATCTTTTGGTAGAAAATAGTATAGCAGTGATAAAAAGAAGTCGGCTTTCAGCAGATTTTATTCCCTCTGCTTGTAATATTATTATTATTTTTAGGGAATAGTTTTATACAGAAGGATTTATTTCAAGTGCAGCATTCATGTTTTCTGTTTCTTGTTTTTCCCTCCACCCTTATTCTATGTTTCTTTATTCTGATAAGACAATTTAAAAAAAATGTGTTTGCATTGCACCCTATTAAAATAATGGTCTAAGTCAAATTTCCAAGTTTTTGAGAAAACAGAAAAACTTAATACATACGTGAACTCTGCAAAAATGTATGTATGTATGTATGTATATATATCAAGTATATATCAAGTTTCCAAGTGCTTTTTGTCATATGATGTCATCAACTTCCTCCTGAGATCATGGAGAAGAGAAAACCCTTCTAGAAAGAGCCATTTTATTTAGATTATTATGATTTTCAATACTGGCATATATATATATATATATATATATATATATATATATATATATATATATATATATATATATATATATATATATATATATATATATATATATATATATATATATATATATATATATATATATATAATCATGCAAATCTCTAGAATAATACCCCCCAATATTTTTTGTTTATAGGCATATAAAATAAATAACCATTAAAATTATATTATATTATAGATTATATTATATCTATATATTACAGATAGATACTGTATAGATACATAACATGATTCTTAGTGACTCAACTGATATAATTAAATGCATGAAATCTTTGGGGAAAAAAATCTGGTCTTAAATGAGTTAAGTATAAGTTAAGTATAACTTAGCAGCTCTTAGGCTTAAATGGGTTAACAGGTTGCCAGGTCAGGTTATCATCCTTCTCCCGGTGTGTGGACATAAAATAGTCCCACCTAGCGTGGCCCGGTATGACGCGCATTGATACAGCGTTATCCGTCCCGTCTGACCTCACATCCGTCTCTCCAGACAGACTTTTGTCTGCCGGCATTTTCTTTTATTTTCCTCCTGTCGTTTATTATTTTAGCCTGTCGGGATAATCGCTTGTTTTGTTCACCGACTGAAAGGATTTCGACAGGTCGGTCACACCCGCAGTAATCCGCCGCTACACAATGCCGGGCTTCTCAGACCGAGATCGTGGCAGAGATAGAGGGTGAGTCAAGTGTCGGAGATGAAAAAGCCTCCGTTGTAACTCATCCGTCAAAAGACGCCGCCGGCGTGCAGTTTATGCCGCCATGTTGCGGCTTTTATTCGTGTATTGAAGCGGTTTAACACCACCGACGTATCCGTAATAATATCCGCTTCATGCCGATAAGAGGGAATTAAAATGGCAGCGAGCTGGTGTCTGGCCGCGTGACGCAGCGCTGCTTCTTCTGGCGGAGGCACATTCAAGTCGAAGATGTAGTGGCGCAGAGGCCCGATTTATTTTTACCGACTCGTGTTTTATTCGGAGAATCGTCCGGATGAAGCTGTCACTTTAACGGGGGCCAACAAGCGACAGAAACGGCCCCGTTTCCCCGAGTCTGAAGCAGGGCACGTTAAACTAGTAACTCACTCAACACCGTTCATTCATACCTGAGCAGGGATCATATTAAAGAGATTTAATGATAAAACTGACGCTGTTGGGTTCGTATGAATCTAAACTCTTAAAGTCCCCCTACGCTCAGAAATAGGTTGTTTTTCGTGTTCCTACAGCTTCACTGTAATGAATGATGCATGTCCAGTTTAACACTGGGAAGCTGTTTTTTCTTCATTCATCAAATCAAAGTGTAAAGTTCTTCTCAGCTCATTAAAAACCTTGTTTTAGGGGGCGGGGCTTACATGTTATGTGACGTCATCGTCTCTGTCCAGACTCAAATATTAGGTTCAAGTCGCTGAAGTGTCCCAGACTGGTTGTAGTAACCTATTATATCTGAGAGCTGTCATGGATCTGCTGTTGAAACTGGTGTCAAGTGCCACCACAAATAGTTTGGAGACAGTTTTGGTCCAATATTCAATTTACACAAGTCTGAACTTTTGAAGCCTGTGGAAACACTAAGAATAGACTTTACAGTAAAGGTGAAGACAGCTTGTGTCCTGCAGTTAAACTTAGAAAAATCGACATGTTGTTCATACCTGGACCTGTCATTTTAAGTTGTTTAATGTGGTGTTTTTTGGTTTAAAGCAGACCACTTTTACATGTCTTTAATAATACATGTCTGTGAGGATCTTTGGTAGAAAAAATGCCAGAGATATTAGGTGAACGTAGCTTACAGTCGAATTTAACTTGTTTACAGATGCTGATGCAGTTGTCTTTTCAATTGTTTATGGATGACAAAACTGCCATGAGGTGCAACCCAGAAAACAGATAGTTTGATTCTCTTAAATCAGTTTTAAGATTTTAGAAACACCTGCTAACAAGTTTTATTTTCTAGGAGGATTATATATTTAACATTTACTATTCTTTTTTGGGTATACTGTTTGACATTTTGTCTTGAAAAATCACAGAAAATTGAGATTTTTTTTTTTTTTGTAAAATAAATTATACAAATGGATTTGAATAACAAGAAACCAACATGAACACACAGTGTACATTTTGAGAGACCTGATGAATGCTTCTTAAAACTGTATTTAAAAAAATTGTTTGACTTTATCTTGCCAAATATCGTCACTGACCCTACATATACATCTAAAGCCACTTCAGCTTTTTGTGGTTTATTTATTTTATTTATGTGGTGCAGTTATTTTCATAAATAACTCCTCTACAATCACAGCACAGATTACACAGCTGCTTTCCTGCAGCCAGGCCTCCTTCACCCTGTAACATCTGCTGTTTCCGGCTGCTCTTCACGCTACGTGTCCCTCTTGTTCACACAAGGTACGGTGGAGGGCCTCCTCGTTTCGGTGGCGGTGGAGGAGGAGGTAACCGGGGCGGACCTCCTCCAGGAAAGTTTGGCAACCCCGGTGAGAGGCTGCGGAAGAAGCACTGGAACCTCGACGAGCTTCCGAAGTTTCAGAAGAATTTCTACCAGGAACACCCAGACGCCACCCGCAGACCACTTGTAAGAACGACTTCACAGCTCACAACAAAAGGCTTTTCTCATTGATTCATGTGGGCTTTGTGCAAGTATTATTGTGTCTATCTGTATTGATATATATATGTATGTATTTTTTCCAATTCCAGCAAGAGGTTGAGCAGTACAGAAGAAGCAAAGAAGTTACTGTCAAAGGCAGAGATTGCCCCAAACCAATTATTAAATTCCATGAAGCTGCATTTCCAAGTAGGTCCAAATTCCTGCTTCACCAATCAAATCATTTTGTGTGGTCCTCTGAATATCTACAGGAATTTGATGTCTGTGTACCGTCATTGTCAAGAACCTTCAACAGTTTAACTTGAATATCTTGAATTCTCCAGGCTACGTCATGGATGTCATTGCCAAACAGAACTGGACTGATCCCACTTCTATTCAGGCTCAGGGGTGGCCTGTCGCCCTCAGTGGCAAAGACATGGTTGGCATTGCTCAAACCGGGTCTGGGAAAACCCTCGCAGTGAGTGCTCCCTCATTATGAATCCCAAAAACTTTTGTACCAAGCGCCCAAATAAAATAAATGTGTGGTCACCCTCATTTCCCAAGGCTCTTAAGAAAGCTGCCTGTAGCCTAGTTTGGATCTTTTTTATATCAGTCTCAGTAGATTTTACCGTCTCAACCTAAATGAGAAAAGAAGCCAGTTAAATAATGAAGGTGCAGGGGCGGCATTGTCATCCTGGCTGCCAGGTTTAGGCAATGTAAAAAAACAAAAACTAACTTGAATGAATCCTCAGCTGAAAGAAGAAAAACACCTTGCTAATGTGGGAGTAAATGTCTAATTAGCAGCTGGCTGGTGCTTAATGGGAAGATGATGTAAATATTAATGATGTAAAATTTACACTCACAATTCACAACAGTCATTTTTCCTTTTTCAGTACCTTCTGCCTGCAATTGTGCACATTCAACATCAACCATTCTTGGAGCATGGAGATGGTCCTATTGTAAGTACACAGTAAGACATGTCCTCACAGTGCTGTTTCTATCAGTGCTGGATTATACAAAAAAATTAAATGTTTAGTCCATATGAAACACATAATTAAGGAAGAAAAAAATAACTAAAAATGAGTATAGTATCAGCTATAGTCCAACTCACTTCACCCACACAATTTCAATATGGTTCACAAAACAGTGAAGCTGTTATCTGGCAGATGTGTTTCAGTTGGCAGCAAGAATTTGTCTTTGGAGACAAAGTTCTCCAGCAGCACCATAATAATATGGTGTGTTTTGCCTGGTTTTCTCCCTTTTAGAGGTGGTGTTTAAATTGCTTACAACCACAGCCTGACTAAAACCTGCTGTACTCGGCTAGTTTTTGCAGGTGTCTTCTTCTTCTTTTCTGAAAGATGCAATATGCTAAAAGATAGTTTCTTCCTACAGTGCTTGGTGTTGGCACCGACCCGTGAGCTGGCCCAGCAGGTTCAACAAGTGGCTGCTGAGTACGGCAGGGCCTCCCGCCTCAAGACCACCTGCATCTATGGCGGTGCACCCAAAGGACCCCAGATTAGGGATCTTGAGAGGGGTATGACTGTCATATTCCTGTGAATGCTACTCTCTTCATTCAACAGTTGCTAATTAGGATTTGTTGTGATTATGATTAAAAACTATAGTTTGATCAGCTGTTATATCATGATTTTTTTTTTTTTACGTTTAAGGTGTTGAGATCTGCATCGCTACTCCGGGACGTCTTATTGATTTCCTGGAATGCGGAAAGACAAATTTGCGCCGCTGCACTTATCTGGTGCTGGATGAAGCTGACCGCATGCTGGACATGGGATTCGAACCACAGATCCGCAAGATAGTGGAGCAGATACGGGTAAATCATACAATTTCTTTCTACTACAAATAATTAACAATTTTTAACACAACAGGACATTTACCTAGCTGCTTTGTTTATAAAAAATATGTAATTAAATACTAATAGAAATATAATATAACATTATTTTAGGGTTCCTGTAGGGTCCTAAAAAGCAAAAATTTGGAAATAACACCTTAAAATACTTGAATTTTGATATCTGGGTCTTAACATTTGTGCAGTATGAAACTTCTCCATATCACATTCTCCTCAAAAGTTTAATTTGTCAACCACTATTATTATGACTAAATAAAGAGTGAAGGAACTGTCATGGCCTAAAAGTTCTGGCTTGTTCTAGAATTTTAGTCTCGTTGTCAGGGTGGTTGCTATGCGTGAGCTGAGATAATTTAATAATAATATGCATTTAATACCTTCAAATATTCACTAAAAACCGATGAATATACTTTTTATTGTTCTATTTGTGCAAGTACATCATATTCACAATGGCCTAACTACTACATGTGAGGGTTTTAGTGAAAACATATTTTATATGGGTGTAATATGTATTCAATTCATATATAAATGAACAAATTAAAATAAAAACATGTTTTTCTTTGCTGATAGGCTTGTGAAATGGGTATTAATCTTTATATAAGTTGTTTTAAATGACTTTAAGTGAACTTGAAGAAACATGTAGGAACCCTATGAATGTAGATTGCAGCAGGAAGGAGTGTTGAAGTCCTTCCTCTTGTTTTTTTTCCAGCCAGACCGTCAGACCTTGATGTGGAGCGCTACCTGGCCTAAGGAAGTCCGCCAGCTGGCTGAGGACTTCCTGAAGGACTATGTACAGATCAACATCGGCGCACTGCAGCTCAGCGCCAATCACAACATCCTGCAGATAGTCGACGTCTGCAATGACATGGAGAAGGAGGACAAGTAAGTAGAGGATCCCCACCTCGAACTAGCAGAACATTATGAGCACTGGCCATAGATTCCTGCATATTAAGTTCAAATGGTATAACTGAAAAATGATACATTTTAAATATATAATCCATCTAGAATATAAAACATGTTGATAGCATGTGTTTTTAATTTTTAAACACCTATTTAAGAGAATGAAACTATCTGGTACCACATGTCATTTTTGTCACTGACTCTTATACCAGACTTTTAATGAGTCAGCTGGTGCACAATCCCTGCTGCATTGACAGACTAAATCTTTTTGTAGGTAAGTTTTCCTCAACTTTTTTTTAACCCCCCCCCCTCTCTGTCAGACTGATCCGTTTGCTGGAGGAGATAATGAGCGAAAAGGAAAACAAGACCATTATTTTTGTGGAGACCAAACGGCGCTGCGATGAGCTCACCAGGAGGATGAGAAGAGACGGGTAAGCGCACAAAGGACGACTTGTCCTTATTTAAATGTGGAGCTCTGATGTCGGCTTTGCCAAACGAAGAACAATCGCTTTACTGTTTTACCCAATTTAGTTGTTTCACTGCAAACAAGCAATTATCTCATGAATGAAACACTGTCGGCGTTTAATGCTCAACCCATCACAGGTGGCCAGCGATGGGAATTCATGGAGATAAGAGCCAGCAGGAGAGAGACTGGGTCCTTAATGGTGAGACTTAATGAGTCGCGTTGCAATTGCATGTTGATTTTTCAGTGAAGCCCAAGCTGCTCTTTAATTCAACTCATCATTGTCCTCCTTCCCTCAGAGTTCAGATACGGCAAAGCTCCGATCCTCATCGCTACAGATGTGGCCTCCCGTGGCTTGGGTCAGTATGCCATTGAGTTCCACCACTCTCTTATCAGTCTTACACTTATTTTAAAGAAAGTGGTTTTGCTTTCTTTAACTTTTTCTATGCATTTTCTGAGTTTTTCTCACCTTAAGGTGGAGTCTTTGTGGCAGGCGCTAGGCATGACAGTCCCAGGCCTCGAGAGGGAGATGGATGACATATTGGAAGTGCTCAACTGGCTTGCCACCCAGTGGGCCTAGAGAGGTGAAAGCTCTTGTGTGCCAGTGATCTTCAAAAGGCTGTGTGGCTAAGCCTTTGTCTCTGACATGTCGTTGAAATACACACACGTCTGTTCTCTGTCCATGGATTTCACCCGACAAAACGGCATCCAGCTGTTTCCAACTCAAACATTAATACAAAACGAAACAAAAAAAAAAAAGACACGCTTGATGCTGTGACTTCTGCCTTGCATGCTGTTGTGTTAGAGAGTGCTGTATTGCAAGTCACGCGTTTGAGATTTGGAACAATTGTTACCTTTCGGAGCTTGTGCTCCCATAGCATGGGTGCCTGTGAGCCTGTCTGAGCTTTCAGTTGTGTTCTTTTCCCGTCCAAGTGCTGGATCTGGAAATGGAGAGAGCAGTTTGAAATCTTGTATTTGTCCCTGCAAATTGATGAGACCTGGCACATGTGTTTAGGGGGTAGTTGGGCACATCTAGTGAGAGGAGAAAGAGAGTGAGACAGCTCAAACCAAAGTTCCTCCCTTGCCTGCGTTTTATAGTCATGTCGAGACCTGCCAACGAGAGACATTTTCTCAAGTGAACACTGGCTTCTTGGAAGATCTTGCCTTGATGAGACTGATGAAGGGGGGTGGGGGGAATTGTTCTGTGCTCGCTTGAGGGGGGTCCCCACAGGGTCAAAGCTTGGACCTTTCTTTCCATCTTTTTTTGAAGGGTCCCCTGTCAAATTAGTACCTGGTCTATTTTGTCTTGGCAAGACGTGCAGTGCGGCCTTTTAATATCAAGCTTCTCTTGAGCGTGTACTGGGAAAAACGGACCTGCAAAAAAATGTACCACTTGGTCCTCTATTGGCACATGAAGAGGCCCCAGTGCATATCGCGGCCCAACTGCGTAGAAGCTCCTGGATGTCACTTGACAATTTGTGGGGGATTTCGCTGCATTGGGAAAGGACTAGTGAATGCATACTCCTTTATGGTAAGACTTAAATCCATTTCTTTTTCTCCCTTGTTAACAAAAGGGAGAGTGAGTGTCTTTTGAGTCTTTTTGATTATGGTAAGCAATCGGAGTGTGCATCGTTTCTCTCTTCCCACAGTAGTATTCCCATGGAGTAGATGTGTACGGATTATTTCTGTTGCCCTAACCTTTTTCCTCTGCAGCCTAATGACCATTTTCTTCCCTTAGGCTTCACAGTTGCTAACTTTTCCCTTTGATCTGGCTGTTGTGGTGTGCAAAATCCTGTGTGGCCTCCTTGTTTTGTTTTGCCACACTGCAACACTTTCACAGATGTGGAGGATGTGAAATTTGTCATCAATTATGACTACCCTAACTCCTCCGAGGATTATATCCACCGCATTGGCCGCACAGCCCGAAGTCAAAAAACGGGCACAGCCTACACCTTCTTCACCCCCAACAACATGAAACAAGCCAGTGACCTAATCGCTGTGCTCCGCGAGGCCAACCAGGCCATTAACCCCAAGCTGATCCAGATGGCTGAAGACAGAGGAGGTAAAGTCTGACACTCACTCACATTAAAACCTGTGGTTTTCAACAAAGATGCATTCCACCTTTTAGTAGATGTGAGATTTCTGTCTTAGACTCTACTTTATGAACATCAATTGAATTTTAATTGTCATTTCATTTGTCAAACAGTCTCTGAAATCATATAATTGAGTTGACACGATATTTAATATTTTTCCATTTTTCATTACACAATTTCTGAAAGATATATATATATAAGATTTGCTATAAGATATCTACATGAAAACACATTAAATATGTTTAATAATCGCAAACAGCACTGTCATGTAGAATAAATGCATTGTGTAACTAATAAATAATGGTTGAAATAATCAATTTCAGTATTGAGCAAAATAATTTTTTTTCCATAATGAAGCAGCCCTAATATGTTACTTCCCAGCAGGATTGAATGAAATTCTATAATCTTTGATTTCTTTGTCCAAAAGCCTCTTTCAGCACCTTAATGATCACCTTTTATACATGTTGTCACAAAATTTTCCATGATTCCAATTAAATAGAGAAAAACTCTCTTATACCTCAAGTGAACAAGAGTCTAAATGTAGGTTCTTTCATACCAGTCCTGTCGTTTATGTAGTCAGTCATACTCGCAGGTTCCATGTCTGAAAGGTGGTTGGTTTATTGCGACAGTTTGAGCCCGCTCCTCGTTGACCTTCTCCTGTCTTCATCCCATCCAGGTCGTGGACGGGGGGGAAGAGGCGGCTACAAGGACGACCGTCGGGATAGGTATTCTGGAGGGGGGAGGAGCAGTAACTTCGGCGGTAGTAGCTACAGGGACAGGGACAGCGATAGGGGGTTCGGCAGCGGGCCAAAGAGCGCCTTTGGTGGCAACAAGGCCCAGAACGGCGGTAGCTACGGAGGCGGCAGCGGTAACTCTAGCGGTAGCTATGGCAACAGTTACAGCAGCAGCAACGGACAGGGCAGTTTTGGTTCTCCAGCAAACCAGGTGGGTGCCTTCGGTAACCAGAGCTTCCAGGGCCCCCCTCAGTTTGGGGCCATGCAGAGGGCCGCTCAGAACGGCATGAACCACCCGCCGTTCCCGTTCACCTCCCAGCCGCCGCCACAGGGCCAACAGCCACCGCCCCCGCCACCAATGGTGCCCTACCCCATGCCACCCCCCTTCCCACAGTAGAGCTGATACACGCACAATATATGGAACCAACATGATTTTTGTTTAGTCTTGAAATCTTACAGTATGACTATTATTATTATTATAATTATTATTATTATTATGGCTATCCTTTGAACTGTTTAACTTTGTTTTGCTTACAGCAGGGTTGGAATTATTCAGTAAACCCAGAGCATTAAATGAAGTCATAGACGCGTCTCCTCTAGTGCAACAATGATCGATGCACTTTTCCTTGACTGTTTTTTTTGTTACATTCCTCAGTAATTTATTTTTACTAGGTAATGCAGTGTTTTCGGTTTGTGGTATGTTTAAAGTGATGTTATGAAGATCATATAAAAAGGGAGCGCGTGACCCTTTTTGAATAAAAAGAAGAAAACGGAAACCTGGTGTTGTCTCTCTGTGTATAATTAATATGTTGTGTAGTGTCATATATAATATTTATGGCACTAACATTTTATTTTGCTATCATAGTATTTAGCACAAAACAGGGTTAATCTGTAATCAAAACATGACATTTTTGGCTGTTTCAGCAGAGTAAAAAGCTTTAGTACAATTTATTTTAAAAAAATACATGTACTTATTTTGTCGGCTGAGTGCAAGATAATCTTTAGATTTGACTTTTATTTACCTTCCTCTACTTTTATTTTCTGTACACAACACGGACATGGACATAACACAGTTTAGACTTTCATCACTAGAACCATTTAATGAATTAAAAAGAGAAGACTAATAAAGTGTGTAAATAAAAAAAAAAAAAAAAATTGTCAAAGTTGCTTTTACTGATTTATATATGTATTTACAGAAATTGGCCAAAAAATGATTTTAAAAAGGCTGCTCTAAAAGTTAGAACTGAATTCCAAGCTCCATTTAAATCTTGAGATTAAGTTATTTAACCTAATTTCAAAGATAGTGAATGCGTCACGTGACAGCATGTGATGTTAGCATAAATAGACTTGCTAACATGTTAGCAAACTGCTAAACAGGTACGGTTAGACTCTTGGGGGGGGGGGGCTCATGGTAAATATACACCTCATTAAATATGCGGACGAAACGTTTTTTTGCAGAGAATTTAATCTTTTATTTTAAAGATTTTAATTTTAATTATTTGTCTGCTCCTCCGCCGTCCAGTAGGTGGCAATATTTTTTCCTTTAAGCTGGTTTGACAAACGCTAATAAACCCAAAACATTCGAAGAAGAAGCTAATACTAGTTCCGCTATGGAGGTTCATGGCAGCATCACGCAGGTGTCACGTGTGAATTTCAAACTCGCTTCACAGCAGCGTTCAAGGACTATTTGATTTATTTATTTTCCTAATGAGGAATAATCTCTTTAATAGACAATCTTTGCCAGTCACTCGTCATCATGTTACGTCACCGCGTCAGAAACGTCCTGCTAAAACAAATCAGAGGACGCTGTAGCGAACCGAGCGGCCGGGACTCGGACCCGGGTCTGCTGCAGCTCCTGGCGGACAGGTTCTACATCTGTCCCGAGGAAACCAACACGCAGCTGTTCCGGCGGGGCCTGAGCTGCAGATACGGAGCTCTGGGCACGGAGCTCCGGAGGAACGTGCTGGAGCAGTGGTGGCACTCCGTGAGCAGGACCGGAGCCCAGGTGTTCGGGATCAGCTCTCTGCTGGGCGGTGGATGCGGAGCGATGAGGATCACCGAGTCTGAACAGGTCCGACAGCTGCAGCACGAAGATCTGAGCAGGGAGCAGCTGATCCAGGAGCTGCAGCAGCTGCAGCAGCTGCAGCTGCACAGGGATCCAGATGTGAGGATGGACCTGCTGCAGGGTGAGTTACTGAAGCTGCTGCTGCAAGAGTCTGGACCACTGGTTCACACATAGGATGATTCCACATGTAGTGATTAAACTAGGGTGAAAAACATTTTTATGGATCAGGAAGAAATAATGGTTGGCAAAATGATAATGTCAAAAACTTTTTGAAATAGAGTTTTCATCAGAGTTCATCAGGTTTCTCAAAATGTAGACTTTGTGTTCATGTTAGTTTCATGTCATTTGAAAATCTTTAACGTTTTCTTTTTTTTCTTTTTTTTTACAACAAATACACGGAATGTTCGATTTTTGATACGAAATGTAAGAAAAACACGTTCTAATTTCTTAAATGTGAATATCATCACCCTATTAAAATGGTGGCCTGAGTAATTTTTTCAAGCTTTTAGTAAAACACAAAAACAATGTATAAAATATTATATTCATTAATAATTTCAATCAAGAAGGCCTTGACAGTGGATGATTGTGGACATAGATAGAACGTAATGAATGTAACAGGAAAGAATAAAGTGACTTTTAAAACATTCTAGTGTGATATTAGGCAACTTTAAACCTGGATTAAACTGCCCTTTTCAAGTAAATCATATCGGTCAGGAGGTAGTTCCCTTTTTCATCACTTTCCCAGGTCTTCTTTGCCTGTTTTTATTGGTTAAGTTAGATTAAGTTACCTCATCTTCAATGTCTTGTTTTTACAACTTTTTGAAACCTGAGATGTGGCAATTATTCAATGTAGTGATGACACACGTGTTTAATAGACTAAAGATCCTGGAACTTATTTTCTTTCTTTATCCTGTGGACACTGTTCTGAAGTGATACGTTTACATCTTGCATCCAAAAAGACCAGAAAACTGTACATTTAAATACTGTACAAAAAAGGTACATTTAATAATATTGAATAGGATTAATACATATAAAAATAAATAAATAAATAAAGAGTAAGATAAATAGTGTGAAAAAAACATGTTCAAAAGGGGGCAGGAAGAATTACATTTTTATTAAGTTCTTCCCCAGATCCAGATCTCCAATACTAATGTACATGAAATACTTTGATTAAAATAATTCCACATACCAATAATTAATTCTATTCTTTATCTGCTGCTCTGTGGGTTTTATTTTTATACCACACAGACAACCCCCTTTAACTTTAAGCATTAAAACATAATTGAAACCTAAATAAGTTTTTAAGCAGGAGACAGATCTGTGAGATGAGACATGAAAGTGTCCACATCATTTTCATCATTCTATCATAAACAGCCAAATCTGAGCCGTGTTGCTCTGGTTTGTTGTCAGGTGCTCTGGAGCAGTTCGTGCCGTCGTTGGAGCTGGTGAACAGGAAGCTGCCGTTCGGCCTCGCTGAGACCGGTGCATGTTTCCAGCCGTCAGATGGCTCCGGTCGGTGAGGCTTCATCCACTTTGTCGTCCATCTGTGTGTCTGCGCGCACACACACACACACACACACACACACAAACAGGCAGATTACTACACAAACAGTAGCATAAAAGGAGCATTGCTGTATTTCATAACAGAAATGTCCTATTTAAACACCGTTAACTGCTAAAATAATGTGTATGTAGTGCTGCTGTGATCATAATATAATTTTTTTTTCTGTCAGCTTGGCAGAGGTCAACCAGACGTCTCTGGTGTGGTTCTGCTCCCCTCGTACCTCGTCCCAGTGGCTGGATCACTGGGCCCGACAGCGGCTGAAGTGGTGGAGGAAAGTGAGTATGTGAGGAGGTGGTTGTCCCCGAAATAGGTCAGAGGGAGCAAAACCCTTAAAAACCTTTTAAAGTAAAGCCTCATTAAAAAATAATCAGTGTTTCATTGCAGACGTAGTAGAATTCTAACTGGGATTACAATTTATTGGTATGATTTTGTTTACCTCTTGGTTAGTTGATCGATTAGTTGTTGGCGGTTCATAAAATGTTGATCACAAAGCTAAACACACAACTTAAAATGTCCACCAGTCCACAACTTAAAGATCATCAGTTTATTATTGAAGACTAAAGAAACCAAGAAGACTAGAAAGAATGAGAAGCTGGAACCAGAGAATTTAGACATTTTCTTTGTAAAAATGACTCAAATCAATTAATTGATTATCAAAATAGTTGGTGATAATTGTAATAATTGGCAACTAATCGATTGATTCATTAATTAATAATTGCTGCTTTAATTCAACAGTTGAGTTTTACTCTTGGATGAGATTTAAAGACACAAAGAGAAGTGTGTCTTTAGATAAATTGTGTTGTGTGTGTTGTGTTAAATAGCGTCTGTCCTTGTCTTTCTTTTCCTCCTCCTTGACTCCGTCCTCGTGCAGTTCGCCCTGTCTCCATCAGAGTTCAGCAGCTGCGACGTTCCAGAGGAGGAACTGGAGCAGGCGGGGTTTCGCGGCGTGAGGATCACCTACAACTTCCCGTGGGGTCGAGAGCCTCTGGAGACGCTGTGGAGCCGAGGAGATGCTGAGCTGCTGCAGGCGCATCAGGGAGTCCGCTCCAGACTACAGGTCAGTCTGCTGCTGTTCAACCTGGAAATACAAAGAAACCAGTAAACACCTTAAAAAACGACCAAACTTCACTTTTCATTGAATGATCTCACGTTAACTATCTGTCTGGTTTAGGTAGATTGATACCAACACATCAAGCAAGGACAGAATAGTGCTGGAATGTGTTTATTTATATATATATACACTACTCACAATAAGTTAGGGATATTGTGAGAGATTCAGTGGATTCAATACATTTTTGGGGCAATAAACATTAAACTAATGAAAATGTTGTTTCTTCGTTATTTGTAAAATCAAAAGGAACTTTTACTTATTTCATTAAAATTCAGACCAAATAGGAAAAGTCTCTTGTAAATAAGAATACCCCAACCTACTGTGAGTAGTGTATGTTTAAAAGTAAAAGGTACATTTAGTTTTGTTTTGACTCTATTGACAAAAGAAACCATTTTTACCACTTTAATGTTTTGTTTTATGAAATTTTGTCTTCTAACCTTATTGAGTTATTAATAATCCCCATGTTTTTTCCTGATGTGAAAAAGGCATATCAGGCTACAACTTAAATTTTAGACATGTTTCAGAAATTGTATTAAGACATATATATATATATATATATATATATATATATATATATATATATATATATATATATATATATATATATATATATATATATATATATATATATATATATATAAAATCCATCTTAATAGCAGTGAAAATTGAGTTTACTGCTGTATCCAGGGCTCTGCTCTTGTGCCTGGTTCCATCATGTGAAACACTCAAGCCATTCATTTCGTTAGTCCCATTAACCTTTTGTCTTTTTAAACACACTTCAGTGTCGAGACGGCCGTAAGTCAGTCCCTCACGTGGTGTCAGTTACTGGGAACGTGGACCGAGGTCTGCTGGCCTTTCTGTCCAACTCACTCCAGCAGCTCAGGAGAGAAGGAGCCAAGCAGAAGCTGCAGCCGAGAAAGGTGATGAAGCATGAGCTCACATGTAAAACACGACAACAAAGATGTGCGTTTGCTATAATTACTCACTCATTAAAACATTTAGTCAAAGTTTAATTTCATTTTCCAGGTTCTGAAGTTGCATCCGGCGTTGACTCCAGTCAAAGTGGCTTTAGATATCAGCAGGGGAGCGACTGTGGAGCTGAGGCGGGTAAGAGAAGCCTGCTAAAACACGTCAAAGAATCATTAATTAACTCTTAATTAGACCTGTATAAATATACATAGAAACAGGAATTTCAGTGGTAATAAAAAGGGTCTTTTAAAGTGCCTGTGATAGAATCAGCACACAGGTACTAAATTGAAATCATTCACTGCGTAAATTCTTAACAAACATGTTGTTTTTGGTACAATTACTCTAATATTAAATCATATTATTTTATTCCACTGGCAGATAAATTATCTTATTTACACGTTTTTCCTGATTTGAGTCAATTTGGTCTTGTATTAAACACAAGACTAACATTTTTGTAATAAAAAGAGTAAATTGTCTTAAATCAAGTAACTTGAATGAAAACTTGAAATAAGACAAATTATCTGCCAGTGGAATAAGATAATTCTACTCAATGTTGGACTAACTCTACCAAAACCAAGATATCTTCACCTGTTTTAAATTTTTGAAGTATTCAATGTGTGGATATGAATCAAAGTGAACTAATGATTCACTTGTTTCCTGTGTAGGTTTGTGAAGCCCTTCGGCAGGAGTTCATAGAGGCTAAAATATCTGTATGGCCCGGCTATCTGGAAACCATGCCGATATCAATGGAGCAGCTGAATGCAAAGTAAAACTCTCTCCATTGTTTTCATGCTACACTGCCAGACTGAAACAGTGGAAGCAGCATTGGTTGTTTGTCTCCTTGCTGTGGACTGACGTGTCTCTGTGTTGACGCCTTCTTCCAGGTATGATGAGATGGGCGTGCTGTTCACTGTGGTGATCAGCGAGGACACGCTGGAGAGCGGCCTCGTTCAGGTCCGCAGCAGAGACACCACCATCAAAGAGACCATGCACATCTCTGAGATCAAGAACTTTATCTCCAGATACGTTTCTGCTGCAGATAATATTTAAAATGACTATTCTTTTCTGGCGTGGATGTCAGTTTGCTGCCTCAGTTTTGCATCTAAAAACAAACCCCATCTACAAGTTAAGGGCTTGGTGAGAATTGTTTCTGCTGTACCGGAACATTTACATTTCCGGTGTCCATTTACAAAGAGATGATTATCATGAGTGGTCAGAATGGAGAAGGAGATGTGAACAAGTCTCTGAGCTCTGATTGGATACGACTTCAGGAGGATCAGTCAGGGTCATGTGAGTATGTCACAAGCAAAGAGGTGAATGATTTATGTTCTAACAAAGAGGCACTGATACATGAGAATAGGAATTCATGGTTGGTGTGTTTGATTCTGTATTTTATATTAAAATTTACACTTTGTCTATTTATTATTTAAATTGTTTTTGTGGTTTATGTTCTCTGACTCTTTCTGTGAGTTAAGCAGATGAATTATACATTTCTAATGTCACATCAGAACCAGACACAGTAATATATGGGATTCAAGATAATTAGGAATCTTTCAAATTACCACAAACCTGTGTAACTGTTATGCTGAGGTTTCTACTGTGTATTTACTCATAGTTCTTTACTTTTAGTTTTATGTCATAGATGATATTTTGCTAATGAGGCTTCTATGTTCAGTAATACGCAGCTTCTAGAAAGATGTTTCTGCCCTGTTATCAAACTGGCCTTTACATTTAACATCACTCATTTAATCCTTCATTTTTCATATATTAAATCAAGCCTGACTCAACATTGTACATTACATTCAACCTCCTCTGTTATGTTATTTATGCACATCACAATTTCACACACCATTTCTTTGTCCTCCTTTCCTTTCTACAGTTAATGTCACCTTTCAAATTTCATATACCAATTCAAAACTATTACGATTTGTAATTGTACATTATACATTATTTTCATTATAATTGGTCATTATGGTCATGCTGTAGCGTACATGGATGAAAGTCGGAGGTGGATATACAATAGAACATTTTAAAAAGTGAGGATAGTAATGTAACATTTAACAGCGTGGGTAAAAGCAATGGCCCGATGTTTGCAAAATTGACTTTTGCTCAAATACATCTTTTATATGAATTTATATATATATATATATATATATATATATATATATATATATATATATATATATATATATATATATATATATATATATATATATATATATATATGTGTGTGTGTTTACCTGTGTGTGTGTTTACCTGAAGAACACTGAGGAAGGGCATCTTGGTCTGAAACACAACAAAAAATCATTGATTTATTTATTTTTTACAAAACTAAATAAAGCCATTATTCTCCCTGACCTTTTGACCTCAGGATATTGAACCTACTTTGACTCATAGACTAATATTCCTTACAAAGCACAAAGCTTGTATCGTTTGTGGCACTCGTGTTCCTCTAATTCCTGAAGCCCTTATTGTTGTCCTGTCCTCTGTCAGATCTGGAAGAGTTAGAAATTAACTACAATTGTATATGAAGAATATTAGTCTTAATGTTGGCACAGTTGGCTTGACACCATGCAGTCAAACGGTTGAGGGGATAACATATAAATATCTTTTTAATATAAAATGAATTTTGAATATTAAACTAAAGCAATACCGGCCAGATATACCTCTCTTTGGATAAAAGAGTCCACTAAATGAAATTGTAAGTCATGGTGGACCACCGGAAATATAAAACCGGTAAGCGGAAGTAGTCATCTGTCATGGCTACAGATTGATCTGCCAAATCTCGCGAGGTTTCACACGTAGCTTTGCCCTTCCCTGTGGCTCTTCAGTCTGAGCATGTGTGTAGCCGCTTAGCTGCAGCACTTAGAGATGGCCGCTGACAAGAAAAGCGAAGCTAAAGTTTCCCTCATGGATGAAAACAAGGAAAATTCCCCACATGGAGGAATTGGACTGGAAAGTATCCTTCATGTAAACCGGATGTGTGTCGGCGAGTTTATTTGCTGTATCAGGCTCCGAGGCTAATGTTAGCTCGGTGGCTAGCTCGGTCTGAGGGTAGCTAACGTTGTTTTAGGGCTACGTGTCACACAGATGAAGGCATGAAAATCCGATTCATTTGATTCGTAAGACAAAGTTTTATTAAATATAAGGACTTCAAGGCGCACAAGAATTTTAGTGAATGTTTTATGCTACAGCCGAGTGGATTTGTCCACTTTTACCGGTTGTAACGCTGAGTTTAGCGGCTGTTCTGTTTCTGTTTGTTGAAACAGCAGTAGAACAACTTACAATCAGCTCTAAGTGTCTCAAGAGTCTGTTCTTCTTCTGCTGCAGGAGTCATTTATTCTCATTATGGACGACAGTGAAGTTGGCGTGTTCAGAGTTAATGGAAACATAAATATTCCATTCACTATTATAGGTTTTACCCCTGAGCCCCGGTGTGTTTGACATGATGTAGACCAGATTGATCTTAACATTTGACTCTTCAGTCCTGCAAATCATCAAGGACTCCCAGCAGCAGCATGGCCTCAGGCACGGAGACTACCAGAGATACAGGTGAGCTTTGTCTCCGTCATAGAACCGGACCACGAGATGTCTTTATTTAATGTGGCTGCACAGCTTTTCCATTGAAAGACATTTATTATGCAATTAGTGTGGGTTAAAGTGACATTCGGTGTCTATAGGTTTCTGGTTAATTTAGCTAACTTAATCACCCTTTGCTGCCATATGGTATTTATAGATATATTAACTTATATATTATAACTTTATATCATCAAAACTATAACATTCACTCCATTAGATGCACTTGTACAATCAAATGCAACCAGATATAGTTCTTTGATATAGTTATTTGTGCCAATTGCTTGACCATGAAACCAGTAAGGTCGTCTCTTATCATGAAATGTATATGTAAGAATTCTTTATTTACTGTAACATAAGGGTTTTTGTGTAACTCTTTGCAGGGGCTACTGCTCCCGCAGACTGCGTCGCCTGCGCAAGACTCTTGGCTTCAAGATGGGAAACCGACACAAGTTTATTGGGAAGAAAATAACTGTTGAAATGCTCTCTGACAGCAGGTGAGTGATGAACTGTGTGCAGGACATACCGCTACATGTTTTTTCAAGATCCAGTGTGTTAGGATTTAGCCACATCTAGTGGAACAGACCAGACAGAAATAGAATATAGTATTCATTATGTTTTAATTAGTATAAAATCAAGTCAATTGTCCTCCATGGAGCCACCATGTTTGTATTGTAGCCTAAAATGTACAAACTAAACGCTGGCTATAGAGGTTTTGACAACTTAATAATGTGATGATCAGGTCAAATACTAATTTGATGCCCACAATGGTTGATGCAGGATAATAAACCCACATTAGACAGGAGTTTGGCCCTTGAATACCTAAGTGTCAAAGATTGTTGCTGTTCACAGAGGACATAAGTCTGCAACTGTCATTCAGTGCACATCACTGCTAAACTATGGGATTGAATTTCTATATTGTATAAATACATTTATTAACCTAGTTCTTGTCCTAATAGTCATATATATATATTTATTTATGATGATGAAAAGTCAATCCAGGTGAAGTGTTATTGCCACAAGTCGCATTCAGAGACCATGTTTTCATTTATAAAAACTGGTCTCACAAAAGTGACTTCTGCAGCTGCCAGAAATGTTTTGATTATGAAATTAATAAATAATTCCAGTGAAAAATTAGCTACTAAAAAAATATAAACCACTGATGTGAGTACTGCCACCATTTCAGGTACTTGTTGCTGGTTTTGATGGAGGCGGAGCGAGCGTGGAGCTACGCCATGCAGCTGAAGCAGGAGGCCAACACGGAGCCACGTAAGCGCTTCCACTTGCTGGCGCGACTCCGCAAGGCCGCTAAGCACAGCGAGAAGCTGGAGAAGCTGTGTGAGAGCCCCCGCGTCGACGCCAAGACCAAACTGGAAGCTCAGGTACAGTCAAACTCATGTTCAGAGACGAGCAGGAACGTCCGTAATGTCTCCTTGTTCTTACAGCAGCCACTAACAATGGGTTCTGGTTTTAATAATGCAGGCCTACACGGCGTATCTGACTGGCATGGTGGATTTTGAACTGCAGGAGTGGAAGCTTGCCATGGAGGCTTTCAATAAGTGCAAGTGAGTCCATTTCTTAAAAGGATATCAGAGTAAGATGATGTTTGACTGTGGACTCAGCCTCCACTTTGTCATGTATGGATTTTTTGTAACCATCGAGAAATCCAATCCCTGTGTTTGTCTTGCCTCGTTTTGTCAGGACCATCTATGAGAAGCTGGCCAGCGCATTCACTGAGGAGATGGCAGTGCTGTACCGCCAACGTGTGGACGAGATCTCACCCAACATCCGCTACTGTGCTTACAACATTGGTGAGTTTAGTAGACTCAAACATGGGTCATCAGTCATCTTATACTCTTTTAGACATCCTTGCATTCTGTTCCAGGGTTTCTATGGGGTCTTAAAAGCATTGAATTTATTCATTTTAATATAATGCCTTAAAAAGACTTGAAAAAGTCTTACATTTTTGGTATCTTGGGTCTTAAAATTTGTGCAGTACTTCTCCATATCTTATTCTCCTCAGTAGTTTAATTTGTCAACCACTATTATTTTAATTTAAAAAAATATATGTAAAACATATAAAACAATGAAATAAAAAGTAGCCGAACTGTCATGGCCCAAAAGTTCTGTCTTGCCAGAAGTTGTGGTCTAGAATGTTATTGTGGTGGTCAGGGTTATTGCTATGCTTGCGTAAGCCGAGGTAATTTACCTCAGGAACGAAACTGCAGTGAAGTTGGCTTGTTATTGGATATTGACGTGACGGGAGGTTTTTATCTGAGCTTTTAATCAGAGACCAAAGGCAGTGCCCATGTAAATAAAGAGTGTACTACATAGCAACATCATCATACTCTGATATAGTATAATATTACTGTCAACTTTCCTTCTGATTTTACCTTTTACCAGAAAACAGCGCCTCCACATTGTTAATCTACCATCATTTGCTGTGGTCCATGTTAGAGACCATCTGCATGTTTCAGTATGAATTGATTGATTAAAAATGTTCACCAAAAATAAACAAAATGCCGTTTTCCTACTCTTTTAGCTGTAGTACAACATATTCACAATGCCCTAATATCTACAGGTGAGGTCTTTCTGAAAAAAATAGAATAAGAACATGGTATACGTTTAATAGCTGGAAATGTTCACCAAAAATCAAAAGAATCATTCCGTTTGCTGTAGTACATCAGCATCACCATTCCTTATGTACTAGAGGTGACGTTATAGTGAAAAAATATTTATATGGATGTAGTATGTGTTTAATATAAACATAAATGAACAAATTAAAAAACATCTTTGCCAGTAGGTCTGTGAAATAAGCTGTGAAATATGTATTAAGTTTTACTTAAATGGTCTTAAAAGACTTGAATTTAACTTAAAAGAACTTGTAGGAACACTGAACGTGTTCACACCCTGAACACGTCCCGAAGCTCAAATCTCTTCCCCAACGCTAAGCATATAACTGTTGTAACTGTCCTACAGGTGACCAGAACGCCATCAATGACCTGATGCAGATGAGACTGACAGGAGGAGGTGGAGGCATGATGGCCGAGAAACTAGAGGTGAACCAACAAGAGTTGATATTGATTTAAAAGCTGGTCCTAATCCTTTCAATATATTAGCGATTCTTAATGTTTTAGAAAATAATATAGAAAAATCTGTGTTTCTTTGAAGCATTTTAACGTGTGTTTCTCCCCCCCCCCTCAGTCTCTGATCACTCAGGCAAGAACCAAGCAGGCAGCCACCATGAGTGAGGTGGAGTGGCGAGGACGGTCTGTGCCTGTCAAAATCGACAAGGCCCGTATCTTCCTCTTGGGTCTGGCAGATAACGAGGCCGCCATCGCTCAGGTGAGCAGCTCCTGCTTCGTGGGGAGTCTAAACCTTACACTCGACATGAAGGACGTGTTGTTAGCAGCTCGTTGTATCATTACATGCCATCTCTAAAAATACGTACCCGTAGAGATGTGTAGATCACATCGCATAACTGCAATTTTTGTGTTTTTATCTGCTGACCGTTGCACGTCAAAGACGCATTGAATCATTAGCGACGGTACAGCCTGATATGCAAGAAACATCACTACATGTCACAGACCGTCTGTTTTCTGCATTGTAAAGTCAGTGCCATTTGACATTTAACTCCAAATCCACCACAATGTTTCAGTCACCATTTTCTTAGTCCAAGGAGCTAGAAAAGTGTTTTAAAATAATACTAAAAATATATTCTAGGTCCATTACCTAGTTAGAATTTTATAACTGCACAATATCCTGCTCAGTACGTATCATGGTAACCAGTCTTCAAAAAATGTATTTGGTAAATAATATTCTATAACTCTTAAATTGGCTTTAAAAATCCTGTCATTTGTATTCCGCATGCATTCCACTCAGGTTTTTAAGTGACAGGGTTTTTTTTATTTTTCACCACTAGAAACCCTGAAGAAATAGTTTTACCTGCTGGTCCCTGTTTTTTGTTTCCATGCTTGCACACAAGGGACACCAGTGGATCTCCCAAAGTGAAGTAAAGGCAGGGGATTCGAAGACCAGAGCTGTCTAACCCTGCTGCTGGTTTTAGGAATCCCCCTCCCCCCCCCAAAGGTCCATTTTGGCTGAGAAACTTTGCTTTTCTTCCAATAAATCTGCACAGAGCACATTTTAAAGGTGTGCCCAGTAGAAGTGACAAGGCTTGTGATGAGTTACTGAAGATCACCTTGCCTTTTGAAATATAATTGCAGTAGGTGGCGCTCTCCTCTTGAGTCTCATGAAGCCACTTGCTGCTGCAGCAAGTGATTCCTCCTGTGCCTAAAGGCTCAGCCACACCCTGCAGACACACATGTCACACCCACATCCACTCAGATCTCAGGCATGCGGCCTCCCTCATCGCACAACGACATTCTGTGCATTTCAACCCACACATAAATACAGGACTACACCCAGCAGGTCTCTGTGGACAGATTACTATTACCACCTCTAAGCACCTTTTCAAGTTTAAACGCACGCTTGTGGGACTCGGCTGTAGCCTCTCAGGCCATTGTTAACCAACAATGTCACTGACTGAATCTATCAGAAGCCAGTTTGAAGGGTTTTCTTTATAGTATTGTAAGTATAATGATGTACTCAGCAGCTATCTTTGTGTGTGACAGAGTGAATGTTGAGAATATTCAGAGTATGTTACACCACCAACACCTCAGGCATCCATGTGTGTTGCACATAAAGCTCTTGGCCTCTGGGAGTGGAAACAGTGTTGGTCCATACATCCATGAATCACTCCTATGCTCTAATGGATTTATACATCCAGCCCTCACTCTCAGCAGCTCGGAATGCTCGACAGGTTGAACCAGTCCTGCTAGATACTGCCAGGGTGTTGGCACTAGTGTGATGCTACATAACATCAGCCATCTGGCCACTGTTTGGACCTTAGGTCTATTATCTGTTACCACTATGAGGAATTTCCTTGTAACATTCCTCCACCGTGTTGCTTCCTCAAAGCGTCTTGTCTTCCTATTATTTAGCTTTAAAACAGACCTTTACATTTCTTCTGAGTGCTCGCATATCCCAACTAATTGATTTAATGTTACTACTTTTTTGTATGAACAAGGTGAACATAATCCACAGTGTAGATTTCTGAGAATATCCTAGTGTAACACAGGCCTATTGTGTTATTGGGTTAGAGCGTGAACAACTTGATTGTTCTTCACATCAACCTTTCACTCATCACCGAAAATTTGAAACTCCTGAGTGTCTGATTGCTGGTGAGATGTGTGTAGGAATGATCAGCAGCCAGCCCGGCCACATACCTGTCCTTTTTTCCACTATTCAGATTTTTATTTTGAATATATTTGATGTAACCAATCAACACTGGAACCAGAGACTGTGGCTGATGTTTGTTTTGCAAATTAAAAAATATTTCTTCTTGTCAAGTTTAGATAAAAACACTTTCAACTCTCCTCTGGCATCTTTTTAGCGTTCTGCATTGAATCTGTTTCGTTTTTGCTCTCATTTCAGAATTCAGTATAACATTAAATGCAATTAGAAACATTCACTGTGTTGTTGTTGTGCAGACGGCTAACGAGGAGACCAAAGAGCATCTGTATGAGACCCTGCTGGCTGAATGCAGAGACACCATCCAGGCTGTGAGAGAGGAGCTGAAGAACGAGGCGGTAAGACACACCACAGCTAAAGGTCGATGTTCTGTAGGCGAAGGGGTCAGATGACTGAGAAATATGCTAATGTTTTATGAGTGTGAGAATGAGTCGAGATTTCATTTTAGAAAGTGTGAGGTTATGAAGTTCTTTAAGGTTTCTTTTTTTTTTTTAATAATTTTTTCTATTCTTGTCCTTGTAGAAGCAACGTGACAGGAGCTCTGATCCAGACAACAGCAAAGTGTCCAACCTGCAGTTCCTGCACAGGTAAAAAAGAAAAGCATTTGTACTTGAAACATAACAAAGTGAGTATTAATTAATTAATTCTTAATTAATTAATTAATTCTTAATTAATTAATGCCAGGAGTTCAGAATATGTTTCTTTTGAAATATTTACTGTCAGATTAGGCAAATATTGTCATTATCTGTTTTGATGTCAGTTATTTCCTTGTTGATTAGTCTTTCAAATTTAGTATTCTATTTACATATATGACAAATAAGAACACCAAATCCTCAGTGCAGTGTAATATCAACTATTAATCTCTTAGGCTGGGGAATTATCGGGTTGATATTGTGTAGTCTGGACCCTGGAGTTTTATATTCCCATGCATTCCATATATCTGTTTAATAAGTGTATAATCCATGTGCTGCTGCTCTCCTCCCAGTTACCTGACTTACATCAAGCTGTGTACGTTGGTGAAGAGGAACGAGAGCATGGCCCGCACGCTGCAGGCCAAGCTGAAGGAACCCGAGGCCGACGACAGTAAGAGGGGGCCCCGCCCGCAGGACCTTATCCGCCTCTACGACATCATCCTGCAGGTGATTAGTTTCTCTATATTATGATCTTTTTAAATATAGTTTTGTTTTCTTTGATTTTTTTTTAATAGTTAGTGTTTTTCTAAGCTGTTCACCTCATTGTCTCAAAGAAGCATGTAAGTCACTGTTTAATCAGTTACACACCGGCGCTGTCACAGGCATGAGTTGAAGTTTTGTGTGTGTTGTCAGCAGTGAAGGGACGGGTACCTCACCTTGTTTGACAGGCTCTGTCACCTGCTGCTCACGGTCTAACTCAGTTTCTGTTAATCTCACCTCCACCTGTCGTCTCTCCCCTCACCACCTCCTCATTCTCCTTGGTCCTCCTCTCCAGAGCCTTGCTGAACTCTCCACCCTGCAGGGTCTGGAGGACGACCACACCTTCCAGAAGGAGGTGTCCCTCAAGACCCTGGTCTACAAGGCCTACAGGTCAGACATTTCAGTTTAAAATCTTTTAATTGAGCCTCAGAATTAGCAGATATTGGATTAAATAATCTGTGTCTTATTAAATGTGCCAGTAATCAAGTGTATATAGGTGATATTCTTATTTCTACTAACCCAACCTCAGATCCATGCTCTTGTAATGTTAAATTTGCATATTGTTTTTCTTCCTTCTTTCCTATTTGTAGGTGTTTCTTTATAGCTCAGTCTTATGTGCTGGTGAAGAAGTGGAGTGAGGCTCTGGTGCTGTATGAGAGGGTGCTGAAATACGCCAAGGAGGTTCAGTCCAAGGCCAAGAGCCTCAACAACAGCCTCAAGGTCTGTAAAACAGGAGCCGACTGTCAAATTAAATTACTTCCACTATCCTTCATGAAACATTGCGAGTCTGTCAACCAGAAAGTTTAGTTTACAAGTTTGAAGTTTCAGTTTCATCGTCAACATGATTATTATGACGTATAATATTATTATAATGATGGTAAGTTGAATCTTTAACAGAATTGGTTTAGTATTTAATTTTTTTTTTTTTACATTTATCTTATACGGTTTAATTTACCTTTTAATGTTGAAGCTACTGCTTCGTAAATCTAAATTTCAGATTTTAGTAGATTTTGCTACAGTTCTGAATTTTTGACATAACCACCACAAAGAAGAAGTTTTCAGTCTTTTGACAGTTCAACTATCACTATCCTCACTATCATATCCATTCTTCCTGCAGGATCTCCCTGACGTTCAGGAGCTCATTGCAGAGGTCAATGCTGAGAAATACTCACTTCAAGCTGCTGCCATTTTAGGTGAGAACACTTTCAAATGGAACTCAAAGGACACGTTTAGTCCTGTTTTTCTGCTCTGACACAATCCATTTATCTCTGTTTCAGACACTGATGAGACTGCTGAAGTTCCCTCTCAGCAGCAGGTGAAAGACAACACGGTAAGAAGACAAAACCAAAAAGTTCAACGTTTTAACACCCACAACTCCTCAGTAACTTTAGGTTACCCTTCCTGTTGGTGCTCAGCAATATGAGCTTTGTCTAATAGTTTCTTTTTAGCCTCAATTCTTATCAAATCTGTGTAGAGGGAAAAACCGGACGTGACATTTCTAAAACCTTTTTTCCTCCTCCTCCATGCAGCCCCTCTGTAACCGCCTGGAGACTTTCCGCCTGGATCCTGGGCTCGTAGGAAAGCATCCCAACCTGGTCCAGTTCCCTCCTGACTTTCAGCCGATTCCCTGCAAGCCCCTGTTCTTTGACCTTGCTCTGAACCACGTGGCCTTCCCTCCGCTGGATGACAAGGTGGAGCAGAAGGGCAAGGGCGGCCTGACCGGCTACATCAAGGGCATCTTCGGCTTCGGCAGCTAAATGGAGCTGCGAGGCAGAGTTTACCTAAAAACAACCAGGCTTGGGTCACCTGTTAATTATAATAATTTCAGTTACTTTTATTGTTTAATTTTTAGTGCCTCATCCAAGATTGGGGGAAGTTTTCAGGTCTGAGGAAAGCCGAGCGGGTGTAATATTTCAGGAAAGATTATAGAAAAGTGATTGAATCGTTTTCCAGTCGCAATATGACCCAAGTCTACCTGCCACCTTTTAGTAACGACATCAGGCTGTGTGGGCTCCAAACCTACTGGCTCCCTCCTTAATTCAAGCAACGGAGGTGACTTTCGTGTTTTACAGGTTACGATGACATGGTCTTAATACTCACAGCCACACAGTCTGGTGACAGTAAACAAAGCCACTTTGGCACAATTACAAGTTTTTCTTCTTTTTTTTTTTTCTTTTTTTCTTTCCGCTGTTATGCAAGCGCCTTCATGTAATTATGTCCGATTTTCCTTACACAAGAGATCTTTTCTTAAACCTGAAATTTACAAAGTACAGTCTCCTCTTGGCATTAGGGGTGTCACAATTTCTTTTTTTTTTAAAGCAAAAATCAATCGAAATGAGCGTAAGAAAATGTTCAGCTTTCAGTTAACTTGCAAGTTGGTTACCGACACTATTGTGTTTGCAGGTTCACCCTCCCACACACAGCTTAGTTGTGGCAGCTTAACCGCTCTTCTCTCCCCACGGGTGACTGGTAGCAGAATAAACATGCAGATGAGGTTGTACCTTAGAATAGAACATTAAAGCAAATTAGTGCATTTGGAGAATCATGATGCCCCTATTTGGCGCCTACATGAACTAAAACAAAAATACCAGAAAGTGAAACTGATGTTTTAACGATCATCATCGTTTGACAAGACTAAAGACTTCGGTTTCTGCCCTTCCCTTCAGTTTTGCTCCGGATCGCTTCATGAACAGTTCACCCCTCCACAGATTGTCAGCAGAGCAACCATGACATTGTAGACAATTCAGGAAAAACACATATGGGGTGGTAATTCAACAATAAACTAGTTATGAGGATTCATTGTTAAAATCATATTAATTTACCTCAACACCATCACAATTCATGAGAGAAGTCCTTAATCAGGCTCTTTACAAACTGAGAAAAATGTTGCTTTTCTTTTTATAAAGCTGGATAATATTGTAATGAACCCGTTCATGAAAGTTATTTAGAGTGACTTTTACCATCATGTCAGACAAGGGTCCAACTGCTACAGCTTGACTAGATAGAAGTGCATCAGTCACATTTTAAACACGCCTTCAATGTCATGTTTTTTTGTTTTTTTTCCCCTGAAGGCAGACATGCCTGATGACACGTGTTGTTCCAGGAAAATGTGGGGAGAAAAATTTCAGGTGCAGCTCATTAGATTGGTATCAATCCATCATGTTATTATTTTTCACATTTCTCAAATTTCATTTTTGACAGCAGTCGATGTAAGAGTTGAGTGGTTTTTAGCAGCGTTTCCTTTATCACACCGACTCTCTGTCCATCAGGAGTCATTTTAAAATCTTTTCATCACCAATGAAATGTCGGTGGACGTGTTGTAACACCGAAGGACATTTTTCGTTCTGCTTTGTTTACCAGTCATAATGTCGTCTTTCCACACCAAAGCCGATCGCCTCCTCTGATCCTGAAGGGACCTGGTTTGCCTGTGATAACTTAAGCTCAAACACTAGTTAGGGGGCTGTTTCAGTTTCACTTGCCCACCCGTACACTTGACTGATTTGCTTACTAATTTTTATCAATGTCTTGTTTTTAAAAAAAAAAACAAAAAAGGGGGGGGAATATCCCCCTTAGTGTTTTTTTTTTTGTTGTTGAAAAGAATTGAGCTGGAATTGTTGGAAACGCTCCAGCAATTTAGCTCAAATAGCCAAGAAATCATTTAGTCAATACTTGTTGGAAACAGATGGTTAAAAGGAAGAAAGTGATGAGAATGTATTTGATTTAGTTTCCAGCCCTATAATTAAATATATTTGCACCAAACACTGGTTTCTTGACCTTCATTCACGTCTGCGAAAAATCCTTAATTTTCTCATCATTCTCTTGTGATTCAATGATGCAGAAAGGAGGAGGCAGGGGAGGATTCTATTGTGGTGGCGCCTAAGGTTTTGTTTGATATTGCAACAAAACTACAGGTACAAAACCTAAACCTGTGAAGTGACTGTTGAGGTGTGTGAGTGTTTGCCAGCTCCTGTGTTGTTGCTGTGGGTGTGTAACATGCCATAGCAGGGTGGGAATGTGTTTAGGTTTACTTGGTGTATAAAGATTTTTATAAGTGCGAGTGACTGCAAAGGTGATTTTTATTACTCAAACACAACCTGCTATCCAAATGACCCCTTTTGGAACCTTTTAACATCAATAGTCGCACATATATTTATTTATTTGAACGAATGATTGAACTGCTCCTGGCATCGCTGCCTGAGGTCGTATCTGCAGCCATCACTGATGTCGATGTGCAGACCTTTTGTCAGGCAGAAATCTGCTCTGTCTGGGTCCACAGACATCTGTGCCTTGATGAGGTTTAGATAATTGCCTATCTGCCGCAAGAAAGAGATGAAACAGAATCACCTATAGTCGTCTCTGCATTTTAACCCATAAGAACCCACAGTGAAACTGTGTTTCTGCCCTTTTAAACGTGTAGAACCACCTGCTGTGAGAGGGCTGACTAAACAGCTTGATGTTTGTCACTAAAGGTAAGTTTCATCCCATTTAACAATTTAATGGTTTAATAACATGTCCTGTATTACATGTAACCTGTTCTGACCAAAATTAGTGAATAAATTTATATGAAACAAGTTAGGAAAATACATACAGGTGCTGCTCATATAATTAGAATTTCATAAAAAGATCACAAATTCAGAGTATCTAAAGAAATGTAGAAATGTTCACCAACTGAAAAGTATAACCATGTACAGCACTCAATACTTAATACATAGGGGCCTGAATTACTGCAGCAGTGTGGTGTGGCATGGAGTTGACTAGTCTTTGGCACTGCTCAGGTCTTACAGAGCCCAGGTTACTCTGATAGTGGCCTTCAGCTCTTCTGCATTGTTGGGTCTGGTGTATCACGTTTCTTTTCATAATACCTCAGGTTTTCTACGGGATTAAGGTCAGGTGAGTTTGCTGGCCAATAGAGAACAGGAATACTAGGGTCCTTGAACCAAGTACTAGTAGCTTTCACATTGTGTGCATGTGCCAAGTCCTGTTGGAAAATGCATCTCCATAAAGTTGGTCAGCAGTGCTCTAAACTTGTTCAAGGTGTCAGTGGTCACTTTTAGGACAACTGAGGTCAGCAGTCTTCCCCATGATTGTGTAGCCTACAGAACTACAATGAGAGACCATTTAAAGGCCTTTGCAGGTGTTTTGAGTTAATTAACTCATTAGAGTGGTGCACCATGTGTCTTTTCTACAATATTCAAATTGAGATACCCAGTTTGGGGTTTTCATTAGTTGTCAGTCTGAGTGAAATGAAAATGCATTGTACAATTTATACTTTTTGAATAGAGTTACTGAAATAAACTGTTTCATGATATTCTAATTATATGACCAACCCCTGATTATGTCAGATTGGGCTTTTCACCTTAAAATAGTCATTGTAAACCTCATGTGAGGTATATGTCACAGCTGCTCAACTGATTTAGCGTTTTTTTTTTTTAATCAATATAGTTAATGTTGTTCAAATTTGTTAAAAGAAACCAAAAAAGTTATAAGGAAACGCAAACAAAAAGACAAAATATGTTACTAAGCCAAAACAAACAAACTGCCAAGCTGATTCATTTTCAAATGCTGAATAAATTTACCATAAATGCCCAAAATGACATATATGCAACATCACAGATCTCTGTATTACTGTGAGTTAGTATTTCAAAATGCGTTTCAGAAATCTATTTGCTCTATTTTATATCCAGGATAATTTTCCTTTAAGGATAAATGGGTGTGAGTTGTTATGAGTTAAAATATTTAATTTATTAATTTAATTTATTTTATTTATTCAAATTCATTCCTGTTATTCCTTTTATTCTGATACAGCGAGATGAAAAGATGTGACAGTGAATTATTGGAGGTTTATTGACAGATTTACCTCTCTGTCAGGTAGATTTTACTGTGCTGCACTTCCTCAGCTCTCAGGAGAAAAACGTCCAGCACAAGCATCAAAGCTTTGTAATGCATTAAATTACAAAGCAACGTGCATGCGATGTGGTGCAGTGACACACCGACACACCCTGGATACATTTCACCTGTTAGGTATTTGGAGACCCATAAATAATCAAGTCATATTTCTGCTATGTTACAAACTAAAATGAACCTCTGGATGTTTGTGATTCCCTCTTCCACAGCGATGTGTGACCTGCAATCACCTCTAACAGCAGCCTCACATCCGCATTCACAGCTCTGTGATGACTTTTGCTTAATTGGGAGACAATTAATTATGTCTGGCCTTCTTATCTGTGCTGCAGGTGTGGCTCTAGGCGTCTGTCAGCCTGTTGCTTGGCTCCACTGAAGTATCTCAACTATTGTGGGATGGAATGGCATGAATGTTGTGCAGATATTCATTTTCCCAATAGAATGAACACGGGACTTGATCCCCTTTTCCTCTAGTGTCATCACAAGCTTCTCTCTGGAAAGAACAGGCTGTTTAGTGTGTGTATCATTAATATTAATGAGCTTCTCCTCTGATTTATCCACACTCACACACACTCATACCTATGTATCAATTAACCCTTAGCATGTTTTTGGACTTGTGGGAGGAACCTGGGGAAAACCCATGCAAACACAGGGAGGTCCCAAATTAAAATCCCACTTTCTACAGTATAGGGCCTTAATTTTTCATGAGTTGAAATAAGAGGTCTGAGACATGGTCTATGCACACAAAATGCATATTTCTATCCACCTGCCAGGTGTGGCATATAAGGTTTGGAACGTGAACTTTGATCAATGATCAATGGAGGAGCCCATACAAGAAGCAAAAAGAGCTTTGACCAGCTAGTCATAGATATAGCTCCTCAACACTAAATCATTTTAATATTGTGATGGAAACCATCAACACATCAAACCATCTGGAGCTTTCACTTATATGACAAGCTCTTCACAATCAATCCCATCAGCTCCTTATTGAGATTCATCTTTTTTTTTAAAAAAACTTGATTATAACTCAACCTTTATACCAACATTCAGAAGTCCTGTAAGTGCAATTTAACATTCCATCAGAATTATCATTTTTTTTCTTTTGCTTGACAAAACATGTCCAACAAGCTATTTGATAAATTTTGAAATTGGAGATCTGATGATATCACAACAGGCTGCTGGTGCTGTGTTTGGGAAGCTGAAAATGTACCCACAACATGTCTCTGAGCTACAAACAGAGTATCTGTTTTTCCAGCCAGGTGGACGCACCCAGAGACAGATACTGTATGACCGGACCCATCAAAAATGTGTCCTCTAGTGCAAGCAAAGCTGCCCAGCTGCATTCCTGGCCATGATTCCCTTTTGTTGCTGCACTGCAGAGAGACGCCCTGATCCTGACCGACTCGCTTGTTTGTAGATGCTGTGGAGCTTTGCACAGAGTCATTTAATCATTAAACCACCACATGTGTCACTATAGACTTTTTTTTCCCCATTGAGCCGGACTGAGTGTGAACACAGCCCAGCTCCAGAGTGATGATGGGTGTGGACAGGTCTAACGTCATGAGGCTTTTCTGCTATGGAATATCAAATACCATTATCTAATATTTGCACATCTGTGATTTTTGGTCTGACATGACGTAATACTATTTGTTGCCTGCTGCATGTACAGTTACACAATCAACATTTGCATATTCCTGCTCAATATTTTATATACAGTATATATTTTTTAATTCTTTTCAATATCAAATATAAATCTGTAGCAGATATTTACACCTTACATGTTATTTATGGTAAATTGCTTTATTTTTTTATATTTGCTTAATTTTGTGTATATTTTTGAAATTTTGACCAGTATTAATAACAGTTAATTGTTAACAGCAAATGTTACCAGCAATAATAATAATAATAGGCAAGGCAAGTTTATTGGTATAGCACATTCCAACATCAACGTAATTCAAAGTGCTTTACATAAAAGATGTAAAACAAGCAAGATATAATTTACAAGGTGAAAAAATCCAAAAACAATCAGAAATTAAAACTTAATTAGAATTATATAAAATTAAAAATGAAAATGTTTAAATTAAAAACAAAAAAACAAGCAAGACATAAAAAACAGATGAATAAATAAAAATAATAAAATAAATTAGAATTAAAAACAGAAACAAGAAGAAAGTTGTAGTGTTTTGGAAAAATAATTAAGAAATGACATCAGCAATGGACAGCAAACATAAAGGTATTCAGCTCTGACTTAAAAGCAGTGCGAGTTACAGGCTTAATAATAAAGATGTTTTCCCATGTAAATACAAATAAAAAAAACACAAAATAATTACTATATGTGTCCAATAGACAAGGAGTTAAGAAACTCATTTCAACTCAACTTTATTTATAGAACATTTTATAATCAACCACAGTTGAAACAAAGTGCAGTACCTAAATAAAAAATTAAACATAAAACACCAAAAAATGCCTTTTAAGACATTATAAATACAAATAATAAAGAGGCCTGTTTAATGAATTAATAGGAAAGGGAAGTCCTTCCAAAATTTCAACTTTGCTAAAGGTCTTGTGGGGTTGAGTAGAAACCTGATACCTGCGTGAGGGCTTGTTTGAGGTCTGGGTGCAACATGGAGGCCATGACACTCTTGTCTGTGTTGATGGTTCTTATTTCCTCTGCAGCAGAGACCTGGACACTGAAATTACATCACTCTTTGTTTATTTATGGGTCAAGTTAGTGACAAAACAGCGATAACTCAAACGCTATACACTGTTAATACTGAAAGGATCTGCAAGTCACATCCAACCCGTGAGCTGGTGTCATGGCTGTTAGCTGTTAATTAAATTGAGGATATTCAAAACAGAAAACCTATGTGGGCAGGAAACAGGACGAGGCACAAACCAGATACAGGTCGTTGTGTGTTAATGAAGTGAGCTGGAGAAGTGTTTTTTACAGAGTGGGTTCACAATTTCTCAATTCTGTCTTACAATATTCAACAATATTCAGGTGTCCAAATGAAGACTGAAACTTGCTGTAATGAAGCTAACATGAAGCTTTAGCTGTTAAATTGAGGCAAATTGCAGATATCTTTCAATTTTACTCATTTTAGTGTCAAAGTTCCTCATTTTGTTACTTCACTAGAAAGTGACTGACATCAAAATTTTGAGCTATGTCCATGCACAATGCAAACTAGGGCCTGCTGCAGCAATAAATCACTTTGCTATAAATTACAATTTTATAGATATTTATTGATTTATTTTAGATTATCTCTACTGAATTAAGTCAAATAGATAATCTAATATATTCAACGGTATCAAAGCCTGTCCACTGTGTTTCATAGAAATATGTGGGATTTCACAGAAATTTATCTGAACTGTGTCCCCTGCTCGCACACACACGCACGCACACACACACGCACGCACACACACACACACACACACACACACACACACTGTATTAAAAGAGAATTTCCCTTATTTTGCATGAATTCTCCCAAATTTTTTTAAGAATGAAGAATTTTTTGTCATAGCCCCCTGCAGGAATTCGTTATGCATTATGCATTTGTGGTAATTGAAGGGCTCGTGCTCTCCGGGTGAGAGATCTGAGAATGTGTCAGGGCTGCTGATGAAAAGGAAGGGCGGCGGCCGCAGGTGCAGGAAACAAGTCGGTCCGGTCTTCCGCCCCAAGATGGATGTCTGGGCGGTGACACAACTGTTACCTGTCTGGGAGGAGCCGCCAATGTCGAACAATGTGCTGACGCGAGTGAGTGAGTGAGTGAGTGTGAGTGTGTTTGTGTCTGTTTAGAGTCAGTGAAGAAGGAGAAGAAGAAGGGAGAGGAGAGACTGAGCAAAAGCCACAGGGTGAGGAAGACAGAGAGGAAGAAGGAGTAAGAGAGAGGTTATTTCGCTGGATCTCTGCTTGACCCCCCACAACCTCCAGGATGTTTAAGAAAAAAGACAGTAAGGGGGGCACGCTCAAGAGCAGCAGGTGAGTCGGTCTTTATGAATGCATGTATGAATGTATGCGCTATACATGTGTGGTGACACTGTATCTCGGTCATGTTCCACCTCCTCTTGTTCCAAAGCCCAGAACTGTGTCATGTTCCCTGTTCGTGCTGTTGTCCTCTTTCTCTGTTTATGTGCTGCTTTTGTTAACACATATGGTTGGGTTGAAAAAGACTTGATTTTATTTATTTATCACTAATTCTCAAGTGCAGACTTGTGTCAAAGTTATAATTTTCTGGGATGGTGGGAGCTTATTTGATGAGTCTGTTAACAGGCCTGAGGTCAGGTTTACTCTGTCAACATGAGGCTGTGAGACAGCAAGTGCAGCGAGAGAAAATGGGTGTGAGGCTGAGACTAGAAGCGTGTCTGTGCAGCAGCGACGGTGCTGTCACTTCACACTTCATATGCAGATAAGGAAATGTGTCTCTTTTCCATTTTAAAACTTTGCATTAGGAAGCAAAAACTTTGTTATTGGTGATCATGTTTCAATGAGGGAAAAAAGCAAACACTTTCCTCTGTGAGGACTGTGGATGATTAAAGTATCAGAGTGATATTCCTCCAGGCTTTGCTGCTGCTTGTTTGATGATAAAGAAAGCAAAAGTAATTTTTTAAAGCACTTTTATTTGCAGGTGGTGACAAAAACCATGAGACTGAAGTGTTTAAATACTCTTTGTATGATGTGACATGTCCCTGGCTTTTTAAAAAAAATTGATATATGTATTTTCACACATTATTTATAGAGGTGCGTCCACCTTGAATTTGTTAAATGTCTGAGCTGCTGGTCTCACTCAGGTACAGAAAGACGTTATGTTCACTCTTCTTATTATCTAAGTAAAGCAGGTCAATGGCCTGAATCTTTACCCTTTTTAACATATATTGAAATAAATACTTTTAACATGAATGACAGCACAGAAAAAACCTGGAGATACATTCAGCTGCCAAACTGACTGTGACTTTCACCTTCTGGTCCTCGTCGGAGGTCACAGTGATGATGTGGTTTCTCAGGCTGGAGGTGAGGTGGTTTCACCTGGACCCTGGTCTGGACACATTATCCGGACATGTTGTGTGTGTGAGGTGTGCTGCTGCGGGCTGGACAGTCTGTTCTGCTCCTCTGGTTCCTCTCCCTCATGTGGGCGTTGGTTCCCAACCAAACGCTGAGGTGTGAACATGACGCGCTGCTCGGTTCATGAAGAAATCTTCAAGTCACCAATTAGAGGAGTTAAAACAGGGCTGCAACTAATGACTCTACTCTTTATTGGTTCATATATTTACTATCATTAATATTGTAGGGATGACTATTCTCAAAATATTTCTCAAAATATTTACACAAATTTTTTGTTATTAATAATTTTCAGTAATGTGAATATAATGAGTGCCTTTATCCACTCATTATATATTATATTCACATTAGCTACAGCTACAACAGGTAAGGTCAGAAGATGACATCACCTACTGCAATAGTTACTGTAATGCAGCTTTTAGAACCAGGACAACACTTATTGTTACAATATCCAAAGATGCTATATCTAGTCGCATATGTATGCATATAATATTGATATCTTGCAGTATCTTGTTTAATAGATATATACTCAGTTCATCTATGAGTAAGAAAATGGTGAAAATTCATTATAATTTATAGGGATGTGAAACAGATAAGAAACAGGAAACTCAGCTAACAGGAGCAATTAATCCTTTATCCAGTACTTATCACGAGTGGGGCACTACTGTGTGTGTGTGTGCATGCGTGTGTGTGTGTTGCGTGGTATGTGGGTCCATGTATGAGGGCGGAAAAAGTGATGCCCATCAGCGCTATTACATCACAGCTCACACTGTTGGCGCCGCACGTTTTAATGATGACGCTGCGTCTGCGACTGATGACGGTGATGCTGCAGAAAACTGTAATAAAGGTCAATTTCTTTTCAAACTTACAAAAGAGCCAGTGGAGATTTAAGTTTTAGCCTCTTTATTATTTACAGTGAATGAAATTCCTCTTGTGTAAAATGAGTTATTTGCAGCACTGAATGTACAGAGGTGTAACTCTGAGCTTTCAGCTGCTGTCCAGCTCTTCTAAGGCCTCAAATTCAACTGTGACCCTCGGAGGAAATCTGAGAGCTGCGGCTAAGCCAGGGGAGTGTTTGAAAGTAGAAGAAATGCAGACAAGCCCGACTAAATAATGTGGGTTATCCAGTTATCCCACTTTCTGTTCAGCCACATCCCGCTGTGGTCATTCATAGAAATAAGAAAAGCACTCAGTGAGTCATTTCCGTTCGTCATTCAGAGAGATACCTTTACACCTTTAAGCAAACTTGGTCATCACAAAGAAAACCAACACATACCAAAATGCTTTGATTGTTGACAAAAGTACTTGCTTAAGCATCATTACGACTCTACTGTCGTTGAAGAAACAGTCCATATATATATATATATATATATATATATATCACATATCACATATATTTTAAGAGGCAGATTTAAGAGGCAGATTCCAATCTATTGAAAGATTCGTTGTTTTTTTGGTTGAGGTTTTGGTTTGAATTGATTTATTGACAGTGCTCAAATCTATTTATAAAAAATACAACATATCAGACTTTTGTCATGGATAGATGGATAAAATCCTTGACCTATTTTCAGTTATTACCCCTGGTCCGTCCACTTGTATCAGAACGTAGGTGGATGAAAGCTAAAGAACATGAACATATATCATGAAACAAGAATAGATAACAAATATCAAAGGCACCCCCAAAAGAAATCAAAGCCTAATAGAAAAACTGAAGGTAGCTCATATCACATTGTATCCAATTATGTCCACTGATTCATACTATGTTGACTTAAAAAGGAAGGATAATAATCAAGCCTGTGTGTGCGTTGTGCATGTCTGTGTTGTGCATGTGTGTGTGTGCATATGTGTGTGCGTGTATGTGTGTCATGCATGTGTGTGTGCGTGTGTGCAGCACATACCTGTCTCTCCTGCTGAGTGAGCAGGAATAGGGAGGCCATTGTCACCACTGCTGCAGAACCAGATCAGCTCGGGGCTGAGCGGCTGAGGAGCAGGTCTGTGCATTCCCCCGTGACTCTGTCATTACTGAGCCGCAGCGTCGTCGTAAACCTACAGAATGGGACGTTCACCCGTTTTCTCCACAGGGAGACATGAGATACGTAGTACTCTGAGGCAGCTCTGGTATGCGAGTCAATTAACTAGCGAGATGCTTTAAAGGTTCGCCCACATTCTTTGGTTCAGTGTTACACATCAGCTTTAGTTCAGAGGTTTAACTCCATGAATGGAGTGTATTGTGTAGTTAAAAACTCTTGAGTGAGAACAGCAAGAATTTGTCTCGTTTGGACGTCTTGCTTAGTGTTTTTGTCTCTTTATCGTATAAAAACCCAACACAGTTGGTCACTGTTTCCTCCTTTATGCAGCACTTGGGTGTGACCTTTGGGTCAGTGACATAACTGGTGTAACCCTAAAAACCTGGTACCAGATAGTTTAACTCTCTAAAAGAGGTTTTAAGATATTAACACATGCTATGAACTAGTTCAACATTTTAGGTGGTTTAAATATTTAAATGTGTCATTCTTTTTTGGTTCACATTTTGTGTAAAAGAAATGCACAAAATTGTGATTTTTTATAATAAAATCATACAATGGACTTTTGAATAACAAGAATCCAACATGAACACGAAATGTACATTTAGAGAGACCTGATGAATGCTTCTTGAAAATGTCAAACTGACCACTATCACTGACCCTTTTACAACTGATGGCAAACTTATTTTACAGTAATTGCTGTGTTTATATATATATATATATATATATATATATATATATATATATATATATATATATATATATATATATATATATATATATATATATATATATATATATATATATATATGTAGAATTACGGGTAACTTGCAGACAAAGGATGTAGAATCTAGATTTTCCAATCTAATATATAAATATTTACAACTGTGGCATCAGGCCATTTTTTTGTGTCCACAGCTTGCAGGTTGTGTAAAACATATCTTAACATCAAAGTGAGAGGACATTGAACGCAGCTCTAATGAGGGAGTTGTTTCTGTATCAGCACAACCTGTACTTCACAAAGCTGTTTCTGTACCTGCTCCTCATTTAAACATTAGACTTCTCTCCTGTTTGCAGATGATGTGATTTCATTTACATCCACTTTTCTGGATTATTAATCCTACACCTCACTATCAAACCTGCTTCAGTCTAATCCTGCAGCATCCAGCATCCTGTCGTATCTTCATTCAAATCCCTATCTCCCAGATCTTTTTTTTTTTACCTCTAGTTTCATGGGTGCAATTCATGTCACGGTTCTCCTTTTGTGAGTGTGAGGCGTTGCTTCACCTTTACTCTGACAGCAGAATAGTTCACATTCAATCAGCACTACGGGTGTGGCATGAACGGATAAATCATCAAACCTCACACTGATTCTACGCCATCCCAACACACTCTGACACAGAGTGTGATTCTATGTGCTGTTATATGTTTGCTCTTGATAAACAGAGATCACTTGATCAGAAAATTGAACAATTCAATCAAAAATACATCTTGAAAATCAACAAGAAATACTCAAACTTTTGTTTTATTGTGATGATCAGGCTTTAATTTTAAAACATTGTAAAGCTTTTTTTTTGTTTTGAAGAAAATGAATTGGTCTCTTTAGTGGTTCATATTTTAATCATGATCAGTTAGATGAGAAAAAGTCCCTGACTGAAAGTGAATCAAACTTACATAGAAAGAAAAAACAAACAAAAAAAGGAAATCCAAACCAGCTCCTCTGGTTGTGCTGTGGTTAAGAGGATTGTGGAACATGAGAGAGGAAGACTGAGCTGATCTCGGACCAGACATGTATCACTCAGTCAGTGCTTGTGGTTTAATCTGTGCTGCTCTTCCTTACCCCGCAGCACCAAAACCAGCAGCTTGGCCCTGCTGATCGCTCAGATGCAAAAGAATGCCGACCAGGTGGAGAAAGACGTCCTCCGGGCAGAGGAGCTGCTGGCTGTGGTGAGGACGCCCCGAAAGTCAAAAACGCCTTCCTTTTAATCTCGCTTTCGCTGTCTGTGTCATCCTAACCGTTGTCTGTTTCCACCAGGATGCAGAAAACGACAGGAAACAGCTGTCCTTGGAGCATCAGAATGAGATCTCAGACAAACTGGGCGAGGCTGAGGGTCTGCTGAAGGACCTGTTCCTGGACGTGGACAAGGCCAAGAAGCTCAAACACCCACAGGCCAGAGAAATAGAGAGCGAGTGAGTTCTACTGACCCCCTCACACCCATCGAAGCCTATGAGCCTTTAAGTCTATGACTGTCATTTTATACTTAAAATAAAAACAATCTAAATGTCACTCATACAGTTTTTTTCTGACATGATGGTAGACAATGTTTTACATTAGAAGCCAAAAAATCTATTTGCCAAGTGCTTTCTTTGATATGACGTCATCAACTTCCTGCCCCTTCCTCCCGAGAACATGGGGAAAACAAACCCTCTCAGAAAGAGTCATTTTATTTAGATTATTATGACATTCAATCTGGGTGACACAGTGGAGCAGGGGTTAGCACTGTTGCCTTACAGAACGTCACAGGTTCAAGACCTCCTTGGTCCTGGGTCTGGGACCTTTCTGTGTGGAGTTTGCATGTTCTCCCTGTATCTGCTTGGGTTCTCTCCAGGTTCTCCGGCTTCCTCCCACAGTCCAAAAACATGCACAAGTTAATTGGAGACTCTAAATTGCCCATAGGTGTGAGTGTGTGAGTGAATGGTGTGTGTGCCCCATGATAGGCTGGCGACCATCTGGGGTGTATCCCTGCCTCTTGTCTGTAACACGCTGGGATTGACTCCAGCAGACCCCTGCAACCCTAAGCAGGTATAGAAGATGAATGAATGAATGACTTTCAACCCTGACATATATATATATATTTAATCATTAAAGTCTCTAGAATAACCCAGATATTTTCTGCAAAGAAAAAAGTACAAAATAAAAAAAAATAAATAAATAAATAACTTGATCTGGGTATCAAGTATCAAGTATAAGCATGTCAAGGACCCTAAAACTAGATCACAGACCCCATCTGATAAGATTTTTTGCTGCAGATGTTTAAACTTAGGGGATTTTTTTTTAAATATAGCAGTCCTCATTTCACAAACAATGACATTCTCTCATTGTTTTACTCATTAACGTAATTATAGTGAAAATAAATGATTCTCTTTTTTTTCTGGGGACTCCTTAGGTCTTGCTCAAGGACCCCTGGGGGTCCCTGGACCCCACTTTGAGAACTACCGGTTTACACTACAAACCTGTGGCAGCAAGCAGGATGTTTTACAATTAAAACAATGAACAAAATCAGATCATGTTAAAACAGATACCGTCACTTCTTATTCCTGAACATAGAAATTACAAATACACGTGAAAAAGTTGTCCCATCAAGTCTCTTCAAACTCATGGAGACTTAAAGTGTTTAACATTAAATACAGATATTACACATTTTCACATTCTTTGTCTATCAAAACATTGACAAATCAGTGATTGGATTTTTCAGGTCTGAATACCCTAATATATTGATTGGTTTATTGTTTTTTTTTTATTCAGACATGAAAACATAAACATAAAAGTTAACCAAAAGTGTTTTTTTCCTTCCTGCCTGGTGACGACAGTGTGATCCTGCTCCATGATCGCTGGCTGAAGGACTGCGCCTTCTACAGAGACATCTACGAGCAGATCGACGACGTGTCGCTGATGCCCAGAATCGACTGGGCACCTGTTTTCAACGAGAAACAAGTAAGTGTTACAGCACTGTCTGAACATTTAATCTGCTAGAAAAAACTCTGAATATACGGGTTCAGTGTTATTGTTCAGGTAAAGGTCCCACATCATAGAATGTGAGATTTTTTTATTGCTTTTTGATTCTAAGAAGGTTTGGGTGTTCTGTAAATACTGGCCAATGATTCAAATGCTTAATCGACAGAGAAATGCACACAGCCCGTATTCCGGACCTGTGCTTTAAAACAAGCTGTCAGGACTTCTGCAAAGTTGTGATGTCACAACTACACAGTCACCACCCACCTCTCTGTTCACAGCCATTCAAATCAGCCAATCAGAGGAGAGGCTCATTTATATTAATGAGCAGATACAACACAGCCTGTTCTTTCTGTTCTTTCACTGTAACTTCTTAATTGTTTTAACTTTATTTTTTGCCCTTTTATCAGCTGTTTTTAAATTATATCTTGCTTGCTTTTTAATATCAACTTTTGGATTTTTCAATTTCTTATTGTTATTTATTTATTTTTTTATTCTAAATGTGTGATTTTTTCCCATGGTAATCAACTCCTTTTAAGTTTTATCTTGACGCTTTTAATATTTTATGTAAAACACTTTGAATTACCTTGTTATTGAAATTTTCTGTACAAATTAACTTGCCTTGCCTTGAGAGCCACAGACAAGACAGGGAAGTATGAAAACATTTAGAGAGTCAATGAGAAGAAATACAGGAAAAACAATAAACATATCACATTTAAACTAGCTCCACAATGAGCAAGTTAACACAACTCCGGCAGGAAAAGAGAGCCCTGTAAAGACCGGCCCTCTGCTGGTCGTCTACCTCTTCATTCATTGAGTTAACGTTGTTGCCCGATGTCTCTGCTCTCAGAAAGAGGTGAACGCTGAGGACTACGGCCCCACCATGGCAGACCTGGAGAAGCAGATCGCTGCTCACAACATCCTGCACAAAGAGGTGGAGGCGTACAGCTCGCAGCTCTGTGTCAGTTCAGCTGGCAGCAAGGTGAACACACACACACACACACACACACACACACACACACACACACTCATTCTGGGACTTTAATGTCTTCTTTAATGTCAATTAACACTGTTTCTAGCATCTTATCTATAAAATCGTGTGCTATATTGTCTTCTAGGAGAAATACACAGCCTTCAAGAAACAGTACAACAATCTGTTGGTGAGTTTAGTTGTTCATATGTAATAGTAAAAAATACTTAATTTCTTTTCTGAGTATTATGGGGCGATCTGGGAGAAATAGCTTGGCAGTTTCACTTTAAAAGCAAATTAGAAGCTTTCTGAGCTTTCACTTTGGTAACAGGTTTGTTACTCAGTTCTATTGACTTTCTCCCTCAGGACAACTCCAAGTGGCGCCGCCACTACCTGAACAGCCTGTACGAGTACATGCAGGGCTGCAACAAGAAAGTGGCCTTCCTGGAAGAGGAGCAGGACAGGATCAGGAAGCAGGACTGGAGTGACCAAATGGTGGATCCACCTGATGTCCGCAGGCAGTACGAGGTCAGCACTTACAGGTCGTTTGGTCCGAGCAGGGACAGATACTTTCCCTGGCACCATAGAGAGTGAAATCAATTTAAACTGATAAAATCCAAATACAGGGGCAACATATGTGATATATGAAGTACAGGCTCGCCTTTATCAAATGATTACCTTCAATATGAGAAGCCTCAGCTGCAACACTAAATAAAGTATTTTTATCAGTCTGGTATATGAAAAAGGTCAAAAGTCACACTAGGTGTCCAAATGGCACAAAATAGAGTTCTAAAGTTCTAACCCTCCAAACCTGCACAGGTTCAAGTTCCATGCATCTATCTTGGCATAAATACTGATCATACATTGGACTACTGATTCTTGTATTATTAACTCATTTTTGCAAGATTATATTCCCTGTAAAACAGATTTTTTCTTGAATTAAATTTATTTTTGGCTTTATTCTAGCTTTATTTGCTCTGTCCCGGTAACATATGAATTTATTCTGACTCTGCTGTAGTCACCCACAGGATGTAGCTTTCTTTTGAGTCCAGATTTATATACAATGCTATTGTGTTTTTTTTCCATAATTATTATGGGTATGTTATTTCAGGCAGCAAACTGAAATATAGGCTTAAGAAGTTAAATGAGACATTTTTTTCTGTACTGGGATGAGTAATAATATAAATGACTGTGTTTTCAGAACTTCAAGAACAACAGTCTGCTGTCACATGAGAGCGAGGTGAACACGCTGCAGGACGAAGGAGACAGACTTGTTGAACTGAAGCATCCTGCCAGCGCCACGATACAGGTACAAAAGCAAAGATGAAAGGCTGTCATTAACCCTGTGTGTTTCAACAACTGAACCAAATTAACAGATTTCTTGAAAATATATTTTAAGTTATATTTCATATCCCAATTCAGTGTAAGTTAACTCATATCTTTACATCTCCAGGCTCAGAGAGATCTCGTACGAAACGAGTGGCAGAAATTCCTCAATCTCTGCATTTGTCAAGAGACACACTTGGACAATATAGAGGAATACAGAAAGGTATTTATGAGTCAAAACACCACATGCATGGAGACATTTTTTCTTTTTCTTATGCATCCTATACCAACACATGCAATTTTCATACAACCATTTAAAAGCATGCTGTTGCCTCACAGCAAGAAGGTTGTATGTTCAAGACCTCCTTGGTCCTGGGTCTGGGACCTTTCTGTGTGGAGTTTGCATGTTCTCCCTGTTTCTGCGTGGGTTTTCACCGGGTACTCCGGCTTCCTCCCACAATCCAAAAACATGCTGAGGTTAATTGTTGACTCTAAATGCCCCATAGGTGTGAATGTGTGTGTGAATGGTGTGTGTGCGCTCCACGGTTGGCTGGTGACCATCTGGGGTGTATCCCTGCCTCTCACTGTAATACGCTGGGATTGGCTCCAGCAGACCCCTGCGACCCTAATGAGGAATAAGCAGGTATAGAAGATGACTGACATTTAAGAGCACCTTTTTCTGCCATTTTTTTTTTCCAGTACCAAATGGACACTGAACAATTGTCAGAGACGTTGACCAAACTCAACAATAACCTGGACCCCAAGTCTATTGGCAAGAAGAGCAACTCTGAGATACTGCTGCAGCTCGAGGTACCGCACCTAGGAGCTTCTATGTTTCTTCTGTGCCACTTTATTTTTGCATGAGGTAAAATTCATGTTTTCAGGTAAAATGGGCCATCTGATCAGGCAAAATGATAGGTAGTTAGATTAGTCATGCCAGGCTACTTACTATGCACATTTCTGATGCAGTCTAGATTTTAAGTATTGTCTCACCAACCACAGAAACCATAAACTAATCAAATCACATGTTACTTGTCCTGCACAATTATGCCAACAGCCTGAAATCCTTTTTAGTCATTGGCTCTAATTTCCAGAGGAACTGGGACCCCTAAACCCTAAATGGCCCATATATCTGATATATATATGTATGCAATATGAGTATTCAGCTCAGTGCATTTTCCCACAGTACACTTACACAACACTCATCTGGTATAGTTTAAATAGAAATAGATATATTATACAGGATATTGCACTGGGTTCTGACTGCATTGTCACCACAGTTATAAAAAAACACATAAAATTGTTGCTGTTCAGCTCAGAGCGAACTTAGAAAATTTGAATTTGTTGTCTAAAATGTCTCCATCCCTCTCTGTCCCTGTGTCGCACCAGGCGGATGAGAGGACTGTTCAGAACAGTGAGCAGCTGCTGGCTGACCTGAGGAGACGCAGCACCAGCATCGCCCCCCTGAAGTTTCGGCGCAGCTTCCCCAGCAGACCTGTCACCGTGGAGTCCCTGTGTGACTGGGACACCGACAAGGTGGAGCATCTCAATGTCTTAAACTGTTGCCAGGTGTTTAGAGAGTAAAAAGACTGTCAGAGTCTCTTCGTTAACCTCCTAGGCATGTGTAGAATAATGTTCTGTTCTTATTTATTTATTGTAATCAAGGCATCTCTGACGAGAGGAGATAAGTTCACCTTGAAGTCCAACTCAGACACAGAGAACTGGGATCTTATTTCCACTGATGGGACACATTCAACATTCCCAGGAGTCTGTTTCTTGATCCCACCGCCTGACACTGATGCCGTCGACAGAGTGGACCTGTAAGTAAAAAACTGTATTATTATGCAGCCAGACTCAACAATGCAAGACTATGTCAGTAACATCATTTTTTTCTACCTCTGTTGCTCCATGTATTTAACTCATTAGTTTGGGTGGGGAGTTGGCAGACATCAAGACGAAGAGAGCTACTCTGGCAGCGACCCTGAAGAATCACAAACTAGACGTGGTCAGACCTCAGCAATCAGGTAGATCTGATTCCTAAAATATCCTAAATACGGATAATTAATTAACAGCCACCAGTTGCACAAACTTTAAACGCCACAATCAGATCAGTTAATCGATTGTATCCCTGTTTCCGCAAACAGCCTCGGTGTCCTCTGCCCTGCCGGACCCCAAAGTGGCAGAGATGACTCAGCAGCTGGATAAACTGGACAACGACCTGGTCAGCGCCGAGGACGGCATGCTGAGCCGCCTGCGGGCCCCGCTGAGCAGAACCGACCCGGCCGCAGATCTGGCCGACAGGCTGAAGCAGCAGGAGGTCAGACGGACTTGATAACACACACCGACACTCACAGCAACAGTTACAGATTATTCTTGTTACCATTTTTCTACATCAATTCTCTCTGTCTGCTGCCAGCAAAGATGAAAACTGGGAAAAACTACAATTAACAATTACAATCAATGCTGAGGTGTCTAAATATTTTATTGCACTTTTCTTTTATCTGGCTTGAAAAGTGATTACTGATTAACAAATCAGTTACTGTTATTTTCTGCCAAACATACTATACATGTAAATGTCATCATCACAAGTGTGTTTTTTGAAAATTTACTGAAAAGAGCTTGAAACATATTTTTGTCATCCCATCTCTCTTTACCCTGAGAGATGGGATTCATCCTGACCTGAGATCTAAAGTATCTAAATGTGTTTCTCCACAGCAAGCTGCCGAGGGTCTGAAAGCTCTAGAGCAGCAGAAGCTTGCGGCTCAGTCCAACCTGCAGCCTCTGTTGTCCAAAGATCCCAGCGGATCTGCACTGGCACTGAAGCTCAGTGCCGCCAACAACAAGCATGACCACATCTCTGGACTCGCTGACCTCTACACCAAGAAGTAAGCGTGTGTTTGATGCAGTGGTATAGTGGCACCTTTTTTTCTGCATTTGCTTGAGCTGTGGTACTGAATTAAATGAAATATCAGTTCACTTATGAATTGTTTTTGCACTGGCTTTATTCAGAGCAAACGCATCCCTCAACCTGGAGAGTCAGATAAAGAAAGTGGATGGCCTCGTCTCAGGGTTTGAAGAGAAGTTGAGAGAAGATGGTCCAATCCTCGATGAGCCAAATGCGGTCCAAGCTCACGCTGAGGACATTAAGGTAAGAAAATCTGCATTTCCACATTTAAAAGTTACCTACTAACGATTTAAAAAAGGGTATTCTCTCACTCACATATTTGATATAGATTGTTAATTACATGTCTCCTGTGCTGTGTTCAGTCCCAGCAGAAGGCTGTGGCAGCAGCTCAGGATGATGTGAAGAAGCTGAGTCAGGACCTGGAAACCACAGAGCAGCTGTGCAGCTCCCTGCAGCAGGGCTACCAGGAGTACTGCCCTGACATCCAGCGGCAGAGGACAGAGGCCAAACAGCTGCAGACCCGCTATGCAAATGTTGTTAATCAGCTGAAGGACAGGTGAGAATCTAATCACTCATTTCAGTTTAAATTGAAAGTCAAGATTGAAAGGCTAGAGTAAGTTCACTTGTTCACAGGCATCCTTTAAAATGTTCATTTGTTAGCCATATAACCCATACGGCTGTTTTTTAACACTGTATTTATTTTTCTTGAAAATTTGCTATAGTTTGTGAAATTTGCATAGTATTGCCTCATCTGCCGTATAATTAAATATTTAATTTAATTTAATTTAATCATTAAAAGCATTAGTGGTTGTCACTGGACAAGGGTTTTTTACCCACATAGCAAAAACATTGGCAACTATTGGATAACAACATTACTACTTTGTCGGAACTGTTGACATCCATATTATACATGATTTAGTGATTTGTATGTGTTTTATTTATTGCAAAAGGCTTTTTTCTGTAAACTTTTAAAATAGGTCCACTTGAGATTACATTATGATTTCAAGTCCATAAGGAAAGAACCAAAGTGAACCAATGTATGACACACCTTGTCTATATTTCAAGACTGGGAACGAATAAAAACAAAACTAGAGCTAACCACCAGACCTTTGTATATCATGATACAGAGCTTTAACATTTAATGCATTCCCTATCCTATTGATTCATTCTTTCAGGGAAAACATCTTACAAGAAACTGCAACTAAGAACCAGGAGTTTCAAAACATGTCCAAATCCCTGAATTCCTTCCTGGACAACATTCCGACAAATCAGATAAACCACAATGATGATCCGGCTCAGGTCGCTGCCAAGCAGAGCGCCCAGGAGGTGAGATGCCTTTTAGCTGTACCGTCAAATGTGTAACCCAGAAAATAATGGATGATACCTTTATTATAATAAAACAATGGACTCTCAGTGCTTAACTTCTGTTAAACATTTCATGGCAGAGAGTGATGGATGACTTGAAGCGGAAGGGGGATGACATGGACAGAGTGGTGGACCTGTCTCAAGACTTGCAGAATCTACTGAATGTAAGGAAGAGATAGAAAGAAGACCCCCTAATGTTACTACAGACATAAAATAATTATAATTGATGGCTAATGAATTTAAAGATAACTGTAGATATATAATCTGCAAAAAGAATACAAGCATACTTTAAATAACTAAATAAATGATTTGGGCCCAAACCAGAAAATATAACCTAATTCTTCTTTTGTGTGCAGGAGTATGAGACCAACGTTGATAAATACAACAGTGTGCATAAGGATGCGGATGCCACTGCAAAGAATCCAGATGTGCTCTCACTTGCTGATGCAGTCCAGAAAAAGGTAAGATTTACATTTGCATGTTCAATGTAAGTACAGAACATTTGTTAGAGGGTCAAGGAGACTAATAGTTTTCTGTTTTGTTTTTTTTTACAGGAAAAAGATCTGGTTAACCGTTACACTGAGGCAACAGCTGAAAACACCCAACGCCAAAAGCAAATGAGCTTGGCTAAGAATCTCATGTTGCAAGTAAGTGAATCAGCCATAAATAAGAATATGATTTCTTTACGATCACAAAATGTTCACAGTGAAACTAATTCAAGCTATGTCACAAATCCTAACTTGATCACTTGCTGGCATCCAATTAATTTACATTTCCTTTCTGCAGAATGAAGAGAAAGTTCAAGCGGTGGCACAACAACAGGTACAGCTTGAAAACCAGCAGAAGAGTAGTTTAGAGCTAAACAGCCTGTTAAAAGAGCTGGAAGATGAGAAGGACAGGACACTTCATGCCCAAACAGAACTGAAAACCTTCAATGAGAGGATGTTGTCACTAAAGAATCGCAGAGGAGTGGAGCGTGTTGAGGAAAAAGAAGTCCTGCAGTACTACCGTGACCCAAAGCTGGAAAGTGATTTGGAGGATCTTCAGAAAACCTTGCATGAAGAGGCCCTGAGGCGTACCAGCAACCAGTCACAGGTTGAGGTTTTTAACCAGAAAATCGCCTCCTTGGAGGACACACTTAAAAACACTCCACCCAAACTGGTGACCAGAGAGGTGACAGAGTTTGAGAAAGATCCTCAACTAGATGTGGAGGCTGATAAACTGAGAGATGAAATAGAGAAGATTAAAAAAGAAATTCGAGTGGGGGATGAGGAGCAGATGCAGATGAACACAGAAGTCATCATTCTGCAGCAGAGGAAGCCACCCATTAAAGAGACAGTTGTGAAGAAAGAAGTGGTTAAAGTGGAAAAGGACCCAGAGATGCTGAAAGCAGTGCAAACATTTGAGTTAGAGATTTCTGATGAGACCAAAAAGAGCAAGCTCCTCAATGATGAAATCTTCCAGACAAGGAGCCAGATTAATGCACTTGAGAGGCTGATTCCTAACATCCCGCCTAAGATCATCACTAAGGAAGTCAAAAAGATTGAACAAGACCCTGACCTCATAGCTGAATCAAAGAAAATTCATTCAAGCATAGAGGATGAGAGGAATGAAAACACCTCTTTGACCAAAGAATTGATGGCGCTCCAAAGTCACTACCAGGATGTTCAAGACCTGAAACCAAAAGTCGAGGTAAAGGAAATAGTTAATGAGATCTACCGGATAGATCCAAACACGGAGGTGGAGATAATGCGTCTGCGGAAAGACATACAAGACCTCAACAAGCAACGCTCTGATCTGGAGGGGGAGATGCCCCTGGTCACATCTGAAGTGAATGCCCTTCGTTCAGAGAAGCCCAAGGTGGAAATAAAGGAAGTGCTTCAAGAGGTGGTTAAGGAGGAAAGAAGCCCTGAAAATGAGAGAGAGATTCTAAGGCTAAATGATCAGGTGAACCATTTACAGAGCACCTACAACTCACTCCAAGAGCAGGTGCGACTTCTCCGGAAAGACAGAGATGAATGGAAGGCTGAAAGATCCAAGGTAGAAACCAATCTCGTCACTAGAGAAGTTGTTAAGTACGAACCTGATCCTCTGGTGGAGAAAGAAGCTGACCGCTTGAGAAAAGACGTGCGAGAGGAGACACAGCTACGGCGCACTATGGAAGAGATGGTGTTTGACCTGCAAAACAAATACATCCTGTTGGAGAGACAGAAACCTGAGGAGAAAGTAGTTGTGCAGGAGGTCGTACGTTTACAGAAGGACCCAAGGCAGATATTTGAGCAAGAGAGGCTCAGCAGGAACCTGGATGAAGAAGTAATGACCCGGCGTCAGCTGGACCTGGAGTTGCAGCAGTTGAGATCGAAGGTGGAAGACAAAGAAAGGATCCTCAGAGAGAGTGGCGAGCGCCAAAAGAGAGTTCAAGCAGAGTCTGAACTCAGAGAGATTAGAATTCGTATCACACAGCTAGAAAAAGCCCCACCACCTGTTGAGGAAAGTATTGTAGTTGAGGAGATACTGAAGGTGGAGAGAGACCCAAAACTGGAGAAGTTGACAAATAGTGTGCGGTCAGACATGGACAAGGAAACCGGTGATATTCTGAATCTTCAGAGAGAAATCCGTACCACCAGTGCCAAGCTTGAGATTCTACAGAAAGAAAAGTCTGGTGAAAAGACAGTATACAAAGAGGTTGTCCGTGTTGAGAAAGACCAGGCTGTCGAAGCAGAGAGGGATCGCCTGAGGGATCAGGCATCTCAGGAGAAGTTTGCCAGGCAGGACTTGGAAGATGAAATCAGGCGTCTCAGTGATAAAATCAACCTTCTGACAAGCACCAAGTCTAGCACTTCAAGAGAGGAGACTTCCCTCATCTTAAACAGAGATGCCTTATTGAGGGAGAGGGACAACCTCAATTGTGAGCTCCGGACACTTGAGGCTAAGAAACATGACACCACCCTGTCATTCCAGCAGCAGAGCAAGCTGCTGAGTGAGAGGACACAGATTGGCAGGCAGAGGAGCATTAAGATGGACGCTGACATCCAGCGTTTGGAGAAGGAAATCCTGGATGAAAAAGATAAAATCCACCTGCGAGATAGTACCATCCGAGAGCTCCAGCAGAACCTGGAGAAAGAGGAGCATGCTGAGACAAGGACCAAAGAGACTAATGTGTCCACCAAAATTACCATTCTGGATCCAGATACAGGCAAAGACATGTCTCCTTATGATGCCTACCTGCAGGGCCTGATTGACCGTCAACAGTACATTCATCTGCAGGAGCTGGAGTGTGACTGGGAGGAGATTACTTCCATGGGACCCGATGGAGATACATCTATACTGCAGGATCGCAAGAGTGGCAAGCAGTACTCCATTAAAGATGCGCTTAAGGAAGGCAAGCTGACAGAGTATGATTTACGAAGGTACAAACAAGGCAAAATGCCCATCTCAGAGTTTGCTTTGATGGTTGCGGGTGAAACCAAGAAAGAACCCCAGTTCAACTCAATCATCCCAAAGTCCACCACACCAGTAAATTCATCTCCTCCTAGCCTCTCCACTGTGACAGAAAAATACCCTGTCTCTGGAATAATAGATACAAACACTGACACCTGTTTCACAATACGCAATGCCACCATACGTAAATTGATCGACCCTGCCACCAGCCAGAGGCTTCTGGAGGCTCAGGCAGCAACAGGTGGCATCATCGACATCAACACCAAAGAGAGATACACGGTTCACAAGGCATTACCCAGGGGTCTCATTGAGGACAGTCAACTCCAGAGGCTACTCAATGCACAAAAGGCATTTGTAGGCATTGAAGATCCCATGACTAAGGAGTGTTTGTCTCTGGGAGAGGCCGTCCAGAAAGGCTGGATGCCAAAGGAAACTGCCTCTCGCTACATGGAGGCACAGCACCTGACCGGAGGGCTGGTCAATCCCAAAACTAACCGCAGAGTAAGCATCATGGACGCCATCGGGTCCAAAATGATCGACAGCACAATGATGAGGGAGCTGCAGGCTGAAACAACCTACAGCAAGGATATTGTAGACCCTCTCACAAAGGAGAAGATCAACTACAAGCAAGCTCTGGAGCGCTGCAAGAAAGACCCGCTATCAGGCTTACCAATGCTGCCAGCCTCCTCCAAAGAGTCCGGTTACACTCCAGTGTACAACAATAGATATGCAAGATTCTAGATATGTTTACAACATACTTGGAGTTATGTATTTTGTGAAGAGATAAATGGAAAGGTGGAAAGGTGTACTATAACATTTGGGCTCATGTTGTACAAACATGGAAAAAATGCATATAGTAATTACAATGTACATTTTGACTCAGGAAAAGTCTCTGCTGCAAAGCTTTCTGTCTAGCTAAAACAATTGCTGCTGAGTTGCCTTTGTTTACTAAACATATCTAATGTGGGCAGATGTTTTATTTTATTTTATTTAAAACAATATATAAATGCAGTTTGTCTTTAATATTATTATGTATTTAGGGATACTGGGACATGGTGCAATGCTATTTACCAAGATTGATTTCATTCTGTATTACTCATGGGCTATCCTTGACACTGTTCACTTTAAACTCAATCTTGTTTGATATTTTATGAAGAAATAAATATCAATAAATTTAAATTATAATGGTTCAAGCGTATAGACTCCCTCACTTTTCAATCTTGTGTCGTCTTTTTATGTTGTCTTTTTTAAATAAAACACACAAGCAGATTTTCAACCTCGACTTTTAAGAGAGCATGTTCCTCAACAAATATATATCTATATATGACTGGTTACAAATATTCATATAACCAATCCTGACTAAGTGTTTACTACATGATAAAAGAATAAATTATTTTAATTATCATGCGTATAACTGTTTCAGTGACATTATCTTTTGCCACTGGAGTCTTTATGTTATATGTATGTAATGCATTAGCTCAGCTGCTGAAATGTCTAAATATTTTTTTAATGGCTTTATCTGAGAAAAGTACTCAAAAGGCATATTTAGCATTCATATATTTTTTTAAACATTTTAATATCAGTGAAATATATCCATAGTTTTATTTGTATTCATATTACATAGGTTTGATCCATACATCTCTATTGTGTGTGTGTGTGTATGTATATATATATATATATATATAGCACAGAGCATAAAGTTACATAAAGAATGTTATGTCATCCAATCCACATAAAATGGAACCATTTAAAAGCTGATTTATTATCTGAGAAAAGTACTCAAAAGGCATATTTAGCATTCATATATTTTTTAAACTTTTGCCATTTTAATATCATTGAAATATATCCAGTTTTATTTGTATTCATATTACATACACGCACGCGCACGCGCGCACACACACACACACACACACACACACACACACACACACACACACACACACACACACACACACACACACACACACACACACACACACACATATATATATATAGCGCAGAGCACAAAGTTACATAAAGAATGTTATGTCATCCAATCCACATAAAATGGAACCATTTAAAAGCTGATTTATTTCTAGAAAATGCACCATATTCATATACAAATCATGGACACTAAACATCTGCAATTAATTCTTAATTGACTGAACATGAAACTGCTATCAGTCCATTCATTTGCAGCTTCAGTTGTCAAATAGCAACCACTGATATAGATCAGAGGTCGACAAGATGGTCACAGAAACAGACCTACAGCATGTCTTTTAACCTACACTTCTTTAAGTTCATTTTAACCCCTGCACAGTGCACCGTAGCGAAGAGCTGAAGAGCTGGTTATGCAGCTCTGGTTATCTATCAGCATCCTGGGAAACTTGATAAAGTCCATGATCAAGTTGCATCTGCAGCTTGTGCAGCATCACCCTGTTTTCCCTCCCTCTCCCTGAAGAAGCTCCTCTGCTCATTGATGGCTTTCTGTAGAAGAGCAATGTTCACACCATCAACGCAGGTCAGCACGCGGGCACGGACCATCACATCATTCCCTGTAAGACAGACATTTAAAGGTGAAGGCAGGGATAGAGGCTAATATCTAACAGTGTCAAATATATTTAGAGAAAATAGGTATTGAGCTGTAAAATATGCAAATACAACAATGAGAATAAATCACATAATACACACAATAAATCAATTTGTTTCTTTAAGGATTGCCATGTGCCAGACTTTCACTCGAGAAAAAATAATTATCAAGTCAATTTAGAGTAAAGAATCAATACACACAAATTGGGAGAATCTGAACACTTCTGCACTGATATTCTGATATTCACAGGGAATTTATTTAGCTATTTTGATAGCTTCATTTGTTTTGTAGATACATTTAAAAAAAAAAAAAAACGTTTTAGGCTTATTTATTTATTGAAGACAATATTAAGTTTTATGTGTATACTAAATCCTGAAGTTGTGAATTACCCTCAGTTGTGGATGAATAACATTACAGTGATCAGAAGACATAGTATAAAAAGATCAATGACAGTATTTAAATATGTACTGATGTACTAATCCTGATAATATATATCACATTATATTTTCACATCTGGTGATGACAAAGTGTTCAGATCTCCAGTCATTCTCTTCTGTTTGAAAATAAATGCTTCAACATTCTCATCATGACAGATCAGAAAGTATTTCTCCTGACCTTCAGTAGTTTCTTTCTCACCCAGAACAACATACTGGGCCCCAATTATTGGGTGAAACGGCTCCACAAACAAAGTGTGGACGACTACATGGTGCTCTTTAGAAGCATGCTGCGCTGACAGTGTAGCTCTGGATTCATCATGCTGATAGTGGACAAGTCTGGAGAAGTGAACAAATGAAACACTGTGAACAAAATTTACTTTTTGTGAAAACATAAATATGATTGTTTGATGGTTGTGGATTTCTCCATCTAGATCACATCAGGCTAGACTTAAAGATTGGTGTTATTTGATGTGTTTAGATCTATATAAAAACACACTGAATACAATTCCAAAACATTTTTTAACAAAAGAGTTCACTTATCTTGGTAAAATCCTTAAATGGCTTGTCCTCTACCCCATTAACTATCCTGAATATGTGCAAATATTTTTAGTTCACTGCTTGAAACAAGATGTCCATTATAGCTCTATCCACCACTGTTTATAAAATTAAACGTATCATCACATTTACTGCAAAACAGAAATGTTATGTATTAGTCCATCACATTTTAATAATTTGAGTTACAAACCAAACCCACCTGCCAAAGGTTCTCACTGATTCTCCTTCTTTCACTGCTTCAGACGTCACCTCCCAGGGAAAATGAAAGACTGCAGCTGCGGGAAGCATCGTGGTAAAAAATTAATTAATAAATAAATTAATAAAAAAGCTTTCAAGACAAAAAAACTTTTAACTCAACCCGAGCTAGTTGTGCAGAGTGAAGAAAAAAATGCTGGAATCCATACTTCCGGTATATTACGTCACATGACTGGTCTGGCTCCGCCCCCAGCTGCTGCGTCAGAGGAGCCGTCAGGTATTGGGGTTGCGGGTTATACAACGCAGCGTTTCTCCTCTTTCTCTAGTTCTACTTCTGTCAGCTTGACGCGGAGCCATGAATCCCGACATCCTCAAAGAGCGGCAAAACGCCACGTTTGACGTCAACAAACTCACCCACATTCTGGACGGCAGCGCCGAAATGACCACAAGAAGACGAGAAATAGGTGAGTTTGACGTGTTGTCCTTGGTCCATGGAGCCTGAGCTCAGTCAGTTCGAGTCCGTGAATGTCTGTCCAACTTTACCCAAGTTCATGTCTGCCTGTTGTGGACGTGATGTGCTGATGGTAATGTTGCTATTTGACCGATACGGTCATAGCTAATGTTAGCTAGCAGCAGCCCTGTCCAGCAGCAGCGAGCTGGTTCCGTTCAGTTTGTAACGTGATAGAAATACCCCTGCTACAACATCATACTGTCTTATTGAACTGTTAACATCAAATGAGCTTTATGTTATCAAGACACCAACAACTTATGTTCGCACATCCATGTGTGACACTCGTCTACTGCCACATGCCACTTCCTGCTGCTGCTTTATGGCGCTTCTGAAGGGTCACGTGTCACAGGAACTGTGTTGCTCCACTGGCACATGCCACTGTTTCCTGACATAAAGAGTATACAGGATTTCAGCTACAACACAGTGGTGTCATTTTAGTTCAAAACGAGGTATGACAAGGAACACACCCTCCTAGGAGGCGATTTGAGAGCAAAATCAAGAAACTATAGAAATAAATTAGCCTTCAGATTGAGCTACTTGGCAAGTGTGTTTGTGTGTGTGTGTATATATATATATATATATATATATATTACACATATTACACACACACACACACCAATCAAGTTTGGTACCTGTTAAATTTAACATTTAATGAATAATATAAGTCAAACCCACACAACTTGTAAATGCAGTGATGCACAGCTAGGACTCTTGATATGTGATATTTTATTTAGCTTTAAAAGCCCAATATGTCTAACACCCTAGACGTACTCATGGTGTTTTACCTGCAGAAATCCTGCTGCCCTCTGTTTGTATTTTCTACTTTTCTAGTTGGTGGACAGGGACATCCTGAAACACCAAAACAAAGATAAAAGTAGAAAATGATGGATCAATGTGATGTTTTATCAGGATTACCTATTAAACTATTAATGATTGATATCAGATCAGACTTTAGCTTTGGGTAATATTCCAGTCAAAGGTCCCATTATCATGTAAATACATTTTAGTGGATTTTTACTTTAAATTTAGATCAGTTATACAGAAACATGGAGAAATGCACACAAATCTAGAAAGTCTAAGTTGACTTGGCCTAAAGCAGATATAACGACGGCCAAGATACAGAAAGCTACATCCCTGATTCATTTTCTTCTGTCTGCTGTAGAGTCAATGGTCCTCAATGACCCGGACTTTAAGGAGGTGGACCCCAACTTCCTGTCCCGCAGTGAGCGCTATGACCAGTCCGTTAAAAAGAGCGCCCTCATGATACTGAAGCTCAGAGAGTATGGCATTGCAGACCCAGAGGAGATCTACTGCTACAAGAGGTATGTGGTGAAGGAATCAACACATGAGGCCCCAGACTGAGAGCCCAGAAAGGTGTGTGTGATCGCAGGGCTGAGGGAGTCCAGCCCGCGCACAGCGGAAATGTGCTGGTACTTAGGACGGACAAAGTGGACATGAAGAGCCTAGAAAGTGGGATTATGTCCTTCTGCTGGTAGACTCAGTAAAAGTCCTCATGAATTTAAAATGCTGAGCTCTGGCAGATTTGGTTTAAAATATACCTTACTGGTTTGAATATGGGAACACTGTCTTACGCCTTTTATCACTAAAATCGGATTTAGCCATAGAAGGTTTTGATTATAAGAACAGCTAGATGTTATATAAATACTTTCCCATGGTTCAAAACACGCCTGAACAGTTAGGACTTCCTAGAAGTTGTCATGTCACAACTATACAGTCTTTCACATCTATTTGAGTCAGCCGATCAGAGGAGAGACTCATCAATATTCATTTTTTTGTTTAAATTCAATGGAAGGAGGTAATCTGCGCATGTTATGTTGATAGATAGACACTTATACTTTTATAAAACACAAGTTTTTTAATATGAACTATGATCTCTGTCTGATATAGTACTATCAGGATCAAGGATGTATAATTCATAATGGTCATATACTTTGTGTTAGATGTGTTTTTGTAGGTGAAATGCTGCCGCACCCTGATTTTTGTAGATAATGGCCTGTCACCTGTGGTGTGTAATGATATGAGTATAACCACTTTCCTTCTCCCTGGTGGTATTTATCAAAAAAGTCTCATTCTAAGAATCTAAACCACAGCCTGTGTATTCAGTGATAATACAATGTTCAAAGAAACACCTTTTGTAATTTGTATAGTATCATGAATCAGCTTGACCCACTACAGTCACGTATGGACATGGTAGTGAGCAAATTCACTTGGAGCAAAGTTCAACTTCAGATTAAATCTGTCAGTGGCTATGTGAGTTTACACCACCGTTCACCACTTGTACTAAGTCATAGAATGTACTATAATCCTTTATAAAAATACCACCTTTTTAACTATACAAATTCAACTATCAGGCAGCTGTTAGGGAAGCTCTAAAGGTACAGGTATTTAAAGGTATTTCCCATGTGGATCACATTATTACCTCTTTTACTTTGCTGGCTCTCTTTAGTAGTCAATAGAAAACCTACTACTAATTCTTCTGCCAACAGAGAGGCCTTATTTAAATGGGTGACTTGCATTTTATGTGAGAGATAGATTTGAACCTTAATCATAAAAGGCACTTCAGCTTTCAGGCTATTTAAACAGCTGCAAACATCAGTTAAACAGTGATTGAGTAACAGCAGGTCTGATCTTCAGTTTTTTACCTTCCCTTCACACAGTTTGGCTAGAGGTCTCCAGAATGAGGCCTTGGGGCTGCACTTTGTCATGTTCCTCCCAACCCTGTACACCCAGTGTGACCCTGAGCAGTCCAGGAAATGGCTACCTCTGGCAGAGTCCTTTCAGGTGTTGGGCACATACGCCCAAACTGAAATGGGTCACGGTCAGTCACTGACTTAGCCCTTTACTCACTGACTTGCTTATTGTTTAAGGTGTTCAGAAACAACTTGACCGTGGTGTTACAAAATACCAAACACTGACATTGTTGTAGGCAAAATTATTTTTGGATCATGGAAAAAAAGGCCCATGTGAAGATGCTTTTGAAAACGATTCAGCACCAGGAGGGGTTGATTCTTGTATGTGTTTGACAGATCCAAATTATGTTGTAAATTCACAGTAGTTGCATGTGTGTCCTGACAATTGTTGTAATGTTTGTTTTAACAAGTGATGGTCAGTTCTGCCTTAGTGCATATAGCTGTAGCTGCGTTATTAACTTAGCTTTACTAGTTGATGACCTTACACCTTCAGGATTGATAGAATCTAAATTGAGTTAGTTTGTAGTTAGTTTTTTCTACTGCTTTCCTCCTCACAGCTCTCTAATTCCCCCTTTACCTAATGACAATTCATTGATCACACACGAAGCTTGCGTGCATTTTGATTGCTTTGATTTAACTAATTTGATTTTGCAAATGATTACCTTTTTCCAGAGCAGTTTCAAATGATTTCTAAGCAATAGTACAGTGTCTCTGGTTCTGAGACCTCAAGTCATTGGCCCTCATTTATCCAACGAACATAGGGCAGAAAACTGTGCAGACCTGTTTTCTATTCATTGCTTGGCATTTATCAGTTTGGATGAGAGTGGAAGGGACAATCAAATTCCACCTCACCTAACGTACACAAGTTTTTGAGTCAGACTGGACTTGTGGTGCAGTGTAATAATTCTGACTGTGTAGAAGAATTGTTATTAAGCCTTAGTGTAGTTCCTGTTGAGACAGAGACACACAGGTTCCAAGACTTAAAGTTAGATTAGATGTCATTTTAAATTTTTAAAATACAATGAAGAATTAGCAATTCTTTTGCAGAAAAATAAGCATGTCTTCTTTTTCAGGAAGGATACGTAACTGTAGAGGTGATAGCTTGGCTACTGCAGCTACTGCTGGGATGAGATGTATCACTCCTGATTGGAATCGATAAGAGAATCGTTAGATAAACTGCCAAACGATTCCATGGAATTGATAAACATGAGCATAATATTTAAATGATCAGTGAAATACAAACATATCACTGTACAGTGATTTCTGTGCTAGTTTCTACACTGGACTGATAAATGGGGGCCCAATGTGAGATAGTGTCAGGTGAGGCCGTTGCGCTTTTGTGAAATGGCGATGGCGTAGACTGGAATAAGAAGATGCACAGTGTGCTGCAGAAGTCTGTGCTCTGGATTTCTGCTTCTAACAGAATATCCCTTTGTAATCTGAGAGCTCTAGAACTCAAGAGAACCAAGAGAATGTAGGCCAGGCCTGCTGTTTTCTGTTGCCTCTGTCACAAAGCCAAGTGGATGTAATGAATTTGCATTTCATCCATGCAGATCCACATTGAAAGATTGTAAGTGATGGCCATGTCCTCACTGGTGAACATTTTATTTACCTTTTGGCAGGTTTTGCCTTGGCACTGGGCCAATGTTCTTGAATATCACATATGTCCTGACACAGGCTGTGACTGGCCCTTTTAGAAACTTGCAATAATGAGATGAATAGGTCCAATTATTCTTAATGTTTTTACACAATTCATAGAAAAGTTCTCATTGTGTAAATATTTTTGTCAAAGCACCAATAGTAAATCCTGCAGTATTGTCAGAATATTGATAAGTATTGTGGTATTTGATTTTGTCCATATCACCCAGCCCTAGTTCCAATATGCATGACATACTCACAATCTGTTTTAATTTGTCTTTATCACTTCCGTCATCACTGCTTGCCTGCATAACCTCTGTTTTCGGTTCAAACCAACATCTTCTCCTCATTCATCTCCACTAACAATGGTGTGAACTTTCTAAAAAATGGTTTCCATCAAAAATTTCCTCCCAACTTTTCCATCTTCCTCCCTTCCTCTACCCGCATTACCACCTGCTTTTCTTGTCCGTTGCGTGGCCTAGCTGTGTGAATCCAGACAGGCCAGCGCCCTTGGATCTCCATCTGGGGATGTTCCTGCCCACACTGCTCAACCAGGCCACCCCAGAGCAAATGGACCGTTTCTTCATGCCCGCCTGGAACCTTGAGATCATCGGCACCTACGCTCAGACAGAGATGGGCCACGGTAAAATGAACAGAGCAGTCCAACGTCCACGTTCCGTTTTGCACAAGGCAGTGTCTTTTTTAAGCTGTTAATGAAGGTTGTTTGGATGCTTTATCACTGTCATTAAGCTGCCAAATTGTACAGTAATGGTTTTGTTTAGAGAGGTGGTACTTCAATGCAGGTTGGCACCAATTTTTTGAGATTGCAGTAGTTGCCATTAAAAACAAATGATGTGATTATCAGTAGCTTATTAATCTATTCCTACTTCCATTAATAATGTTTAATGTAATTTATCATGTGACTAACATGCAAGTAGTTCTAACATCGTGGTCTGCAATATATCATTTGTATTTGAGTAAATTTAGTGGAGTATGGACAGCTACACAAGTGGTCAGAAAGGTTGTAAACAAATCACAAATTTAACTTTTAATTTTCTAAGCTGCTTCAAATTCACATAGTGGTGAATGCAACCTATAGAATATCCATTGGAGACAGTAGGTTAAAATTGATGTCATAAAACTGATACAATCCATCAGACGACTTGTGTCAGTTCATCCACCGGGGAAGTTATTAAACAAAATAATAATAATATATTGTACAATATTGTATACTGTATAATTTCATGATTAAACCTGTGGAGACTGTTCCCTCACCACCAGCCTGCATCAGATAACCATCTTAAGACAAACTACCTTTTTTTGCTTTTACCAGCCTTTTTTTTTTTTTTTTTTTTTTTTTAAACTGGTTTTTGCCAAAACCTTGCCTTCACTAACACTCTCGGGTTGTTTTAGCATGAGTTGCGTTCTGTCTTTTGCTACAGACCAGGGAACCGTTTCACAATTGCTTGTCACTCAGAAATTGCAGATACATTTGTGAGTCCTGCTGTCCTCTCGCATGCTCATGCATGGTGTTTCTTTAATGTGTAAACATTAACTCAAGGGAAACGAACCTCATGTTGCAAGCGACAGTTTGCATTTTTTGTAAATTTGGTGTAACAGACCAGTATAGCAACATACGTTCCAGCTTGAATACCTTTCAGAGTGAAAAATGATTAGAGCTGCAACAATGAGTCAATTAATCAATTAGTCAATCAACTGATAATAATTGCAGGGTGAATGATAAATCATTTAGAGAATTTTTTTTAAGAAGAAAATGCTGAAAACCTCTGGTTCCAGATTCTTAAATGTCAATATTTTCTGGATTCTTTAGTCCCCTATGTCAGTAAACTGAGCCTCTTTAGGTTGTGGATTGTTGGTCATGGCAAAACACCTTTTGGGTTGTACCTTTTATATTTGGGGGAAACAGTAATTGACATTTTTCATTCAATTATTCAATAATGTAAATTGTTGTTAAAATGTAAACTGTTGCAGCCCTAAAACTGATTAGGAAATCCACTACCCCACCCTTTGTCTTTGTATAGCTAGAAGCTAATTCACAATTTATAAGCAGATGGCATGCCTTAGTTTCAGCATGGGTTGTTATGTTATGTTAATGTGATTGTTATATATGTTTTTCAATCTGTCAAACACCTACAAGGTGCACTTTGCTCCCTCATGATGGAATTCTTTCAAGTGGCCTTATTCATTTTTAGTTTTTCATTGAAAAGATTTTTTTTTATTTAACATCTATGTACATTCCATTCTCTCATTGGCTAACCATGTTTCCTATCAGTTTGATTCATTATTCTAGTGGAAGTTATTTTTTGATTGTATGATTGAGGATCAAGTATGATTACATAGTGTTTTAGGATTAATTGATTAATCTCCAGTCTGCTTATATAGCACTAATGTTAGTGCTTGATAATGCCAGTAGTGAATATACTTTACAAATTAATGTCTTAATATTTCACTTTTATTACTGCATAATCATTAAGTTTTTGCTTTTCCACTGTGTATGTGTGTGTTCTGGGTGTTTGGTGGCCTTTGATATTTTCTCTTTCTCTAGGTACACACCTCCGTGGGCTGGAGACCACGGCCACATATGACCCGGCCACACAGGAGTTTGTAATGAATAGTCCCACAGTCAGCTCCATCAAATGGTGGCCTGGAGGACGTGAGTACTATAAAAGTCATCTCTGCAGCTTGGAATTGCATATTGTGTTAAATCAACTCAAGTTTGGAAAGGGAATAAAAAGCAAATAAAATAGATTAGAACAAATATTAAACGATAAATAAAAAATAGTTAAAGCACTAAAACCAGAAACAGTCATTACACCATTATGGAATTGCAGAACTGATAACTATTTGTCATTTTTTGTGTATGATAGGATAAACCACTTATTTTATTACAAATGAATAAATATGCCATTCTTTGTTATACAATGCTTTCTTGTTTCTGTTCTTGAAAGTTCATTGACAGTAAACAAATTTGAACCTTTCACATTCTCCTAGTTGGAAAGACCTCAAACCACGCCATAGTTCTCGCTCAGCTTTATACACAGGGAAACTGCCACGGCCTGCATGCTTTCATCGTACCCATCCGCCACATGAACACACATGAACCACTGCCAGGTATTGATCCGCTTTTTATGACGCCACTCTCTATGTGGTGTTTTATTATTATAAAGTCAGATCTCATTGTTCTTCCTGTACAGTAACTTGCTGTGTCTGCCTTACTTTGTCATTCTTTTAGGTATTGTGGTTGGAGATATCGGGCCCAAGTTTGGCTTCACTGAAGTTGATAACGGCTTTCTGAAACTAGAGAATGTACGAATCCCACGGGAAAATATGCTGATGAAGTACGCCAAGGTGACGTTATCTGTTGATAATATACTGTATAAAGCATAGGTTTCCCTGACAGATAGGGAATGACTGGTGAATTACATTCGTGAGGGTGTGTAAATGCTGAGGACTGTTATGTGTTAGTAAACAAACCTGATATTTTCTATTCTCACTCTGATTCTCTGACAGCATGCTACACAGGACACCATCTGCTCCTTTCCACTTTGTTAAACATGACTAAGTATGACACATTGTTTCATGATGATGGATTTGCCTTCCACGTAAGCTGTGAAGTGTAGAATCTTGCTTGTATAGTTGACAGTAATACTAATATATGTGAAGCAAAACTGACTAGTTCTAAAATACCCTGATTACATCCTGCCTATGTACTGCAGGATTTAAAAAAACAACAACAAAAAAACCAATCCTATGGAGAATTTAGTGATGTATATTGAGAATAGGACTGCTGCTTCTGGAGAATATGCAGGCATGCTTATTCTTTTTGTTTCCACTAGGTGGAGCCAGATGGAAGCTATGTGAAGCCTCCCAGTGCCAAGCTGACCTATGGAACCATGGTGTTCGTACGGTCCATGATTGTACGGGAGTCAGCCCGGGCCCTCTCCAAGGCCTGCACCATCGCCATCCGCTACAGCGCTGTCCGTCACCAGTCTGAAATGCGGCAGGGGTCAGTCATTACAAACGAGTCACAGAGATACTTAAGAAAATATACATTGCATAAGCCATAGATCAGGCATCACCAATCCTGGTCCAGAAAGACCGGAGTGGGTGCAGGTAACACACCTGATTCTACTAATCAACCACTAGAGCTATTGCTAAGGAGCCTCATTAGTAGAATCAGGTGTGTTACTGTCCCTTCTGGACCAGGACTGGTGGCCCCTAAGATCATGCATGGGATGTTTGTGTGTCAAAAGAAAGTTTAATTTCAAATCTAATTTTCATGAAACAATGGTGCAAGCATAACAGAAGGCAGTGTAGGATGAAGTAACCATCTTGCCACTGAGTTTTCAATTTCTCTTCCCTTTCTGTGCTGCAGAGAGCCAGAGCCCCAGATCCTCGACTACCAGACGCAGCAGCACAAACTGTTCCCTCTGCTGGCTACGGCTTATGCCTTCAGCTTTGTCGGCCAGTACATGAACCAGACTTACCACCGCATCACTGGAGATATCAACCAGGGAGACCTGAGTGGACTTCCTGAGGTACTGAATGCATGTACAAATATACTTTTTTTTAAAAATTGAGAGTTAAAGGGATAGTTCTGGATTTTTGACATTAATCTGTATAGCATCCCTATCATCAGTGCCATACACTCACACTGATTTACCCCTGACAGTGTCCCGTGAGCCGAATTATTGTCCAGTGCTGGTCAAAACGAAAGTAGTCTAGCAGGTTTCCTGGGACACTAAAATAAAACATCGTTCTTCTCAAAACAGCATGTGTTCAAAAGAGTGATTTATTTGCATCACAAAACCAATATCCATGAAAAGGTCACACCTCGTAATCACTTGGTCCTACTTTCTCTCCCTTCATATCTCTGCGTGCTGCTATAGCGTTATAGCCTATCAACATGGGAACACTGCCGAGCAACTGAAAAAAGTTGTTGAATAGTGCGCAGCAGTCAGCAGGATGACAGCGCGCAGAGATAGTAATTGTGAGAAAGTAGGGCCAAGTGATTATGAGGTGTGACTTGTGACTCCTTTTGTCCAGGAAACCTGCTGGACTACTTTTGTTTTGACCAGAACTGGGCAAGAACTCTGCTCACAGGACACTGTCGGGTGTAAGTTGGTGTGAGTGTACGACACTGCTGATAGGAATGCCATACAGATTAATGTCAAAAATCCCAAACTATCTCTTTAAATGTGTCAGGTTATCTAATAGTCTGACAGAATATATTTTACTACAGGGGTTCCTACAGGGAATGAATTTGGAAAAAATACTATAAAGTCTTGAATTTTGATATCTGGGTCTTAGAAATTGTGCAGTATCTAATTTCGTACATATTGCATTCTCCTCAGTATCTCTTCAAGGCAGAGTCCATGTAAATAAAGAGTGTAGTATACAGCATCATCATCCAAGTCTGATACACTATACTACTATTAGTATGACAGTCAGCTTTCCTTATGATTTTTCGTTTTCCCAGAAAACAGTGTTTCAGATTTCCAATCTACCGTCATTTGCTGTGGTCCATGTCAGGGACCGTCTGGAAGTTACATGTTTCAGCATGAACTAAATGACTTTTCCCTACTCTGTTTGCTAACTACTATGGGTGAGGTTTTAGTAAAAAGATATTTTATACGGATGTAGTATTCATTTAATAATAGAAAATATTCATTATTTAATTCCCAATTAATCAACTTTTTATCGCAGAGATCAGGAATGTTGGAGAAACTAATGAACAAACTAAAAAAATAGACCATAAAGTAGGTATTCAGTTTTATATAAATGTATCTATAAACTCTTAAAAAGACTTGAAATTAACTTGAAGAAACTTGTAGGAACCCTGTACTATCTTCAATTGCTTAAGCCATGTTGTAATTAGCAACTGCAATTTATGATTAATTGGTTGTCAAATAATTTAATATTTTCAAAGATCTGGTCATATTTATTTGTTTGAGGAGCTTAAATGTATAATATTCACCCAGTGTTTAGCTTTTTTTTTTTTTACCCTCTTGGCCCTCTTACCCTCTTACCCTCTTCCATCTCCAGCTCCATGCCCTGTCCGCGGGTCTGAAGGCCTTCACCACATGGAAAACCAACGCCGGCATCGAGGTGTGCCGCATGTCGTGCGGCGGCCACGGCTATTCTCGCAGCAGCGCTTTGCCAGACATTTACGTGGAGTTCACTCCCACCTGCACTTATGAGGGAGAGAACACAGTGATGATGCTGCAGACTGCGAGGTTTGCCAAAATACACACAGCCATGTTATTCCTTCTACTATATACAGAATGTTTCAAAAGCAGCTCATTCATAACCATGAGAGAAAGGCCTGTGGACGGTGACATAATAAGAGTGGAATGGTTGATGTGGCGAGGACTATATTGTGCTCCTACTGTAGGACAGATGTCATTATCTTACTTCGCTTGTAATGCTCAAACTGAGAGTAACATCCACTCAATTCCTAAATCATACAATTCTTAGTCCATGTCCTCAAACAGTTGAGCTCACACTGAAGTATAAACACATTATAATTTGCATTTTCAGTAAATATTTCTGTTAAACACTAGAACAGAATGAGAGCGAGACAGAGACAAATACACAGACACAGACATAAACATACACCCACCCAGCAGCCCTACCATAGAACAAATACACACTCCTCACACAACAAAAACAAACATGGGGCGCATTTGAAATCCCTTAATAACAGCCGTCATGTTTTTTTTTTCCATCAGCAGCATAAAGGTCAACAATTCTATTTTCAGACACCTATGATATTTTACTTACCTGGCAAGCATGTGGGAACATTTTTGAACATTATTGTGCGTGCATGTCCACATGCTCATGTACTTTGTCTTTGCAGATACCTGGTGAAGAGCTACCGGCAGGCTAAAGAAGGCCAGCAGCTGAGCGGCATTGTGTCCTACTTGAATGAAGCGGAGCATCGGCGGGTCCAGGCCCAGCCTGTTGCTGCCAGACCCACCGTGGTGGACATCAACGACCTGACGAGTCTGGTGGAGGCCTACAAACTACGAGCTGCAATGTAAGTGACAAGCACTGGAGTGAAGTAAATGACCGAGTTACTTGATCTGTCTCCTGTGTTTTCAGTCCTGTTAAATATTTAATGCCTTTTACTTGTTGGTATTTATTTTCTATATTTCCATTTGGCACATTATTAGCGTTATGAATCAGTTTGTATCTTCTTTTTTCCACGTGTGATGTTGGCAAAACCGTCAGTCACCAACATTAATCGCCCTGATAGCAGGGCTCTTAAGTATCTTCCTCTTTATTGTCCCTAAATACAGTCTAAGATGTCCTGAAATGATTGTAGATCATTCAGAATTTATGTTTTTGTCATTTTTGACAGTTGATTTGAGAAAGGGAGTATTGGGTATCATTGAGGTATTAGGTGATGAATATGTCTGCATGTCAAGCTGTGAAGGTATAAATTGTCTTTATGTTTAACTACATTTGTATTATTGATGCCTTTGATTAATGCGGGTTATGTGTCTTATTTGTAGTCTAGTAGAGCTGGCAGCTAAAAGCATCCAGCAGGAGCTGCAGCGCAGGAAGAGCCAAGAGGATGCCTGGAACAACAGCGCTATCGACCTGGTCAGAGCTTCAGATGTAAGTTCCATCCTGTGTGTGTGTCCGTGTGTGTGTCCGTGTGTGTGTCCGTGTGTGTGTCCGTGTGTGTGTCCGTGTGTGTGTCCGTGTGTGTGTCCGTCCGTGTGTCCGTCCGTGTGTCCGTCCGTGTGTCCGTCCGTGTGTGTGTCCGTCCGTGTGTGTGTCCGTCCGTGTGTGTGTCCGTCCGTGTGTGTGTGTGTCCGTGTGTGTGTGTCCGTCCGTGTGTGTGTCCGTCCGTGTGTGTGTGTCCGTGTGTGTGTGTTCGTGTGTCCTTTAATTTTGATACATTATATTTATACTTAGACGATAAACCTCTACTTTAAAATTCATAACTAAAAGACTTCTGGGGCCTTCCCAGCCAACCTTATATTTTAGTCATTAGTGCAGAATTGAAATAAGAATCTTTGCATCCAAATAAGTTGGTCACTTGTATCATGAAGCGCTTCTAATTGACCATCAGTAACATTTTTAATTTCTATATGTTAAAGCATAGGATTAATAATCTTTCAGTGCTGTGTGCATTGAGACATTCTATTTTACAGCCAGGAATCATTATTTTCAGAGTATTGAATTTGCACTTCCCAGATTTATCATGGATTAAATTTCATCATTAAATTTCAATTTAATAAGATTCCTGCTGAGGTCGACCGATTCACAAATTTAAAATTCTGGTTTCTCCTTTTCCTTTCTTGTCTCTTTCTCATTTGTTATTTGATATGTCTTTAATTTATTTCTGTTTTTTTTTTTCAGGCCCACTGTCACTATGTTGTAGTGAAGCTCTTCACTGATAAGTTGGGGGAGATAAGTGACACAGCGATACACTCTGTGCTCTCAACCCTGGCTCTGCTCTACGCACTCGATGGTATCACTAACAACTCAGGAGACTTCCTACAGGTGAAAATAATCTACAGCTAAAATCAACTACACAGTGTGTGGTTGATTTTAGCTCCTCGTAATTATTACTTACTGCACATATTTGCCTGTGCAAAGCTGTAAAATGATTTGCATGTTCTCCAAAAACTGTCTGCCTGTCAGTTTCACAGTTTGCTCACTGATGACAGCCTCAATTGCTTCTTTGTTTTGCTAACTAGAAAAATAGAGTCTTTGTGTGTTTAATATATTTGCCCTCAGTGGTTGCTGGCTTTTTTGGGTGGCATAAAAACTGACTTATCAGGTGAAGTTTTTGTTGAAATCAGAAACTTGACCCACTGTCTTTACATTCTACTACTACAACTGTGGTACCTCACTGTACGGTTGACTGAAGTCCAGCAGAACATTTCTAATCCACACTTCCATTTGTTTTATTCCAGGCCGGGCTGATTAATGTGCCCCAGATGCTACAGATTTCTGCTCGTATCAAGGAGCTGTTGTCTCAGCTGAGGCCCAACGCTGTGGCGCTGGTAGACGCCTTCGATATCCACGACAGGAGGCTGAATTCTGTCCTGGGACGATACGACGGGAACGTTTATGAGAACATGTTCGAATGGGCTCGTAGCTCACCCCTAAACTCCACAGAGGTGAGTTAGGATCACTGCTGTGAAACAATATTAATGACAAATAATTCTCTGGAATCTCAATAAAGCAGCCTTTTTAGATCTTACCTTCTCAGTTTTGTGTTATATCGGTTTTAAAAGATGCATCTCTCAAATCAAAATTTTTACACAGGTCAAACAAAAAAAAATATTTGTGATGGTATATGCACATCTTTTATTCCCTGATCTCATTCATTATATTTTTCTTTCTTCTCCAGGTCCACGAGTCTTTCCACAAGTACCTGAAGCCCCTACGGTCCAAACTGTGAGCTGATTTCCTGGCTGAGACCATTCAACGCTGCTTAAATCGGCACAATCTCAATTGTACTAATCCATCACATCAACCACATGATGGTCTTCATTTGCCATCAGCTTGAATTAACTCCATCTGAAGGAATTTAGCCTTCTCTAATCTCTTCTCATCTGAGATCACCACAATCGGCCTCTGCGAAGGTAAAGGCCAAAAACACACAGCGTGGGCAACCTTGAATAAATATCAAAACAATATTATTACAGAAACCGAACCAGGAATGAATGTTATATCTAAAAATCTCTCACGAAGCCCCTCCCCACTATTTTCAGTTTTTTAGATTGCCTTTATGTTTAGAAACATTCCATTGTAAAATTGTCTTCATGAATGTTACATTATGTTAGATCATTTTATCTTAGGAACAAATCCACAGAAAAATCTGTTTTGGTTGTTTCCCCTGACTACAAGGACCATGTTGACAAACACACAGTACTGCTGTCTGTCATACTTGATCATTTTGGATATCCTAATATCTTTATATGGTACAAACGTCTTTTAAAAGGCTACATTACAGTAAAGTGACGTAACTCTGAACTTACCAGATTGTCCTGGCTGTTCTATTTGTTGCCTTTACCCATTAAGTCATTATATCCATGTTACTTACTCAAAAATATTTAGTGAAAGCAACAATATCTCTACAATATTATGACAATATTGATTTTGAGGTATTTGTTCAAATTTGATTTATTTTTTGTGCATATCCTGATCTGTGTAGGCATCAGGGCATTTTATAAGTCACTTCAGCCTTAATGTAGCTTCCGTTAGTTTAAATAGCTAAATAGCAATTTAGAGCTGAGGTCCAACAGAAACATCAAGTGAAGGTAAACGAATAGTTCCTGTCAAACTGTGACAATATTTGCCGATTTGCCTTTTAGCTTGAAAATGTATTTTTTAGTAGTTGAACTGTCTTCTGATGCTGTTAGAATGCTCACAGCTGTCACTCACTAGATAAAACTGCTGCATATACATTAAGTTCAGTTGTACTGAACAATTTGAATTACTACTCATTTGTAAGCCACTATCCTAAATTGTATCAAATTGCTTTAAATTAACCCTGTACCCAAATGCATACTCCAAAGCAAACAAATTTTATAAGGCTGTTCCACAGTCACAAAAGTAACCGGCCTTAATAGACCTTTTTCACTGCAGCCATTTTGACATGAACTAGATAAAGACAGGTGTTGCTAATCACAATATGTAAGCCTCTATGCCTAAATAGAACAGAACCTTCCATAATGTCATTAGTAACACCTGCTGTATTAACCTACTATTTCATCTCAATGTGGCTGCTGTGAGAATAGGTCCATCTCCACTCCATCATCTGTCAGATCAGTTGCTGTTTAATGAATGACATTATCGTACTTGGGTTACACCTGCATTACACTGTACTCCATTAACAGAGGCTGAGTGGAGAGAGAGTCGGGAGATGCTGTAATGATATGAGGCTTTTAGAGACTTTCTAAATTAGATAAAATTTAAGGACTCTGGGTTGATATGTTTGCATTTCTGCAATTTCTGTGAAAATGAGCTCAGTCTCAGGATTCCTAATCATTATAATGAATGGCTGCACTGTCTTGTGTGTCCCTAGGCCTTTGAATGTGACAGAAAGTTTTCTGCAGACACTGATGAAAAATAATGAGTCGTGTGTCAGAAGCACCTGAAGAGTGAGGAAAAAAGTGAATTTCTTGAGTGTTTTTTAGGCCACATTATGCACCGAATAGATGCATTAGTATTCTCCATCCCTGCTATGTGGGGCTAATTATTAGAAAGAAGAGTCACTCCTGCCAACTTCTGGATAGATTCTTTCCTACGTTTTCAATCAAGCACATTTTAAACTAGACACTTCTTTAAATTACGTTACAGTGTTGACATACTAGTGCGTTGAATATTCTGTTTCAAATATGAAATGTGTGCCGACAAGATGCTTCACCGTTTTGATTCAATGTTTTAGAAAAAGCTCTTATAAATTGACTAAGAAAACCAATATATTTCTGTTTTTTAATCATCTGTCACCTTCTTTCTTGAGGATTGGTAAGTTTGTACTCTTTGTTTATCTCCAACTACAATAGTTTTTTTTTTCCTCTCTAATAATCTAAATGGTAGGCACTGAGGCTGGTGGGGAAAAAGCAGCAACAGAATAACTCAAATAAAATGTATCTTTGACTGTAATGACACTGATTATAAGGGAGAGGTTTAACATTAAGCCTCACTGAACTGTAAAGAGGATTTGTTGGATAATTATGTGCCTGATGAAGTTGTCTTTTCTTAATTTAACCAACTGAGATTTTCCTCTCAACAGACTGATAGCACCTCATTTCTGTATAGAATTAACAGATTTATGATCCGTTCATTTCTGCTGTAAAGGAATGATTCTCAATATGTAATGACTAAGCTGTTTTGTGTGATAATCTGACTTGTTTTATTGAATAATAATGGTTTCACTGGTTGTTAAATAATTTGACATGTAAATTGTTTTAATAAAAATGAGTCAATCAATGTGTAATCTGTTTGTTTTCTATTTTGATACATTTGGGAAAAGAGTGCTTTAGGATCATTATGCTATTTCTGGAGCTAGTTGAGTATTAAATAATTGGTCTGGTTCCCGCTTCTTAAAAGTGAGTATGTTCTGATTTCTTTACAGTGAATATCATAAATAAGACTCTTTGATTTTTATTTTGGGCTTTGGAAAATGGTGAAAGACATTTTTCACATTTTCTGCCATTTTATCAACCAAACAACTAATCATAGAAATAATTTGCAGATTAGTTATTGAAAATAATAGTTGAAACCTTTGCACTAATTACTTTGTATGAAATGGATACTGAAGGAACTTTACATAGGTTACTTATAACTTATAAGTCTTATAAGTTATAAGAGACAAACTTGGCAGAATAGGCTCTGTATATGGTGTATTGTACTGAACTAACTACCCGAATTCAAGGATTCCACTGCAGAAATGAAGAGAAAAAGAAATCCAGCAAATAGAATTGTATTGCAGATGGGTCTGGTCACTTAGCAACAGCATTGTTACTGATGCAAACCCTGTGGTTTACAGTTATCGTTCCAGGAAATGGTAGAAGTTAAAGTCCCCTATTAGAATACTAGTCATAAATTATCTGGTATATTTATTGTACTATCAAAAGTACCCCTTTGCCCCTTATTTTTTATTTATATTGACATCACAGAAATATACACATGTTCTCCAATAAGGAAAATTTAAAAATGAAAACGCATTAAAAATAAAAAATATATATAATTGTTTTATTATAACTGCTGCATTCTGTCCGTTGACTGTTCCAATTTTTTAAAATAATCATAGGATTTAGGATTAATTTAAATGGTACAATCAACAGACTACAGATTCTCCACAGACAGGGACATGTAGAACTAGAATGTGTGAAGGATTAGATTCTGTGGAATATTTTTAAATCAGAAAATACAGAATTGAATCTGATTAGATAATTAGTTTTGCTTCAACATTTTTATTATTTTGTTTTGATCATTAAAAGGTCTGTAGTAAAACAAGAAAATTACTTTTTCAACAAATGGAAACAAAAACATAAAGAAACTTCAATTGATCCTGAAGAAACAATGTGCATTTAAATGCACCAAATGTGCTGCTTTAAGATGATAAAGTTTCTTTAGTCATGGACGAAGTGTCCAAGAGACATTCATCACTTTACTGTCAAGTTACAGTGTTATTCCTGTGTTTTAGAGGAAAGGCTAGGTTATGGATATTCAAATAATATTATATTGACTATTATACTAGACTATAAATAGTCGACTATTATAAATGACCTACTATACTACAGAGGACCTGCCCCCCAAAGGATTCTACATGGCACTGTACTCAAATGAAGTACAGGTAGTGTTGCCCCCTTGTTGACCCGGACCCAGCTCCTCTTTGTCGGATAAGACAGCCCATAGCTCCGCCCCCTGCTCGTACATAACCACCCCCCTGGACATCCGTAGCTCCGCCCCTGCTCCTCCGTGGAGCCGCAGTCAGGGATGTTGGAAAAGGGAAGTAGCGATAGTGGCTGACTGGTGGCGGACCGTGGTGGACAATAACACACTCTAATCCTGCATTTCGAACAAATATCTCCCGCTAAAGACCAAAAAGCGCGCTACTTCTTCTCGGAGGTGAGTGGAATAAGACTCTTACGGGTTTACGTTCGCTTTTGTGACCGTTAAAAGTTAACAAGTGTTTGGTCAACGGTTATTAGCGAGGTTGTAAAATGGAAACAGATATTTAGCTAAAGGAAGAAAGAAAACGTATAAACTGTGAGATAAGGAATATTTTTTAAACCGCGAATCTATCGTTCGTTAAACGAAGCTTTTTTTTATTGTTTTAAAGTGGCAGATAATAAAACGTTGGCTCGCAGTGAGCATGCCTCAACAAGCCCTTTGTTGCTGCCCGGGAACGGCTTCATACCAGAATTCATATCAAATGTCGCTCTTTTATTCCCTTAAAGGTAATTATATTCCCCACGTGCCGTCGCGTTCACGCGCAGCACCCCGCCCATTTGTTTGCCAAAGAATGCGGCCGAAGAATGCCCAAACCCTCAAATACCGTCACTGTTCCTGACATTTACATTCGGGTGGCATCGCGTATTAATAAAAAAAATAGGAAGGGGAAGCGAGTTGTATTGTGAAATAAAAACGAAAACCGAGGCGGTTCTCTTGCTACTAATGCGGTTAGTAATTTGGGAGTTAGCGCCTTTCCAGTTGACAGTTCCATACATGTGGGAGTTCTGGTCCACTAGCAGCTCTGAGAACATGAAGGTGGAGGATACACACCTTCTCCGGTTTATTTTTGGTGTGAGGCGGTGATGCCTGTAGGAGGAGATCCTCGTAAAAATAGCAGCGCCTGATTTCAGGAAACTTATTTGATTTATGGACTTATGGACTTTATTATTGCATGACTGTATTTTCCAAACTCTGTAATAATTCACACCAAAAGGTACGATTTAAACAAATACACCTTTCTACCGCAGATAGTTCCCCTACATCTGCAAAATCTGAAGCATCTCCAAGCCAAGGATAGCTGTCATGTTTCTCTTGAGTCTTTCAGACATTTTCTATCTATTTCTCCTGCTCTCAATCTTGCTGATAAATTGTATTGCTATTTGCAGACAGTAGTGAAAACACAGACACATTTAGTATAGTTAGGTGCCAGCAGGATTATTATCGCACATATACATTTCAAAAAATTCAAAATTGAATACATGGCCTTTCCATTGTTGACAGCATTGGCTTCCTGATCACTTTGGAATCAATTCAATCAAGATTTTGTTGTTTGTTTCTTTTACGGTTTTGAATGGTCTGGACCCTCAGTACCTTATTGAGCTCGTAGACGTTCACACGCCAGCTGGAACACTGAGATCATCAAGTGAGTTACTCCTGGATAAATCTAGGCTGAAAACAAAAGGTTAGACACATTAGAGCAGCTGAGACTATTGGGATGTTTAAGTCTTTGCTACTTTCTGGCACTGGTATTTTATTTGTGAAGCTATTCTTTTACAGTACACAGTGGACATTTTTTGGTATTCTTTTCCCTCTATTGTGTTGTCCATATTTCATATTTTGTATAATAGATGGAGGGAGAAGTCCTTTATTAGAGTTCTTTATTTATTTATTTATTTATTTATTTATTTATTTATTCTTTTACCCTTTTTAATATTCCTTTGATCCTTGGCCGTATCATTATTATTACAGTACTCTTTTGAGGTATTTTCGTTAAGAGCTTAATAATAACATGATCACTTAAAACTGTTATAACTTAAATAATATTTTAATATTAACATAGGAACATAACTTATGTTCCATATACGTTTATAAATGTATGTTCCTAAGTTTATAAACTTAGGAACATGTTATACATATTTTAGTAATTCCTGTTGCTCTTATACTTGCACAGTATTTGTCAGTATTGTAGTATTACTTATGTCTATTTTCCTAACGCTAATTTAACAAACAACTAAATATTAGACTACGTATTTGCTTGAGGCGCTAAGCTTCAATATGCTGATTTTACGTGTGGGGACTAACTGATCTATTACTGGATTGACAGAATTGCCTCCTTCTGTTCCACACCAAACAGGAATTACTGGAAAAGTATTGTACAGTATTTATTTGCAGTATTTATTAGGTAATCAAACAGGCATTCTGCAGCCCTGAGGACAATTCAGAAAAAGAGGAAATTGATTCTATTGAAAGAAGGGAGGGTGTAGGTCATGCAACAAGAGATATGCAACAGCTGCATCCTTTGTGCACCTGTTGGTGAATTAACAGACTGTGTCAAGAAAGACTGTAATCTAATGCAAATTAGACAATTTCTATTCTGTTGTTATATAAGGAAACAGCCAAACGGTCACAAACACCTCATCAGAATCAGCAGGCAAGGTCTGTCATGATTTTAAACAGCCTCATAAAATGGAAGAGTACATCTTTGGATCTACTGTTTCTTCCTGTTCCTATTGGCAGAAATTAGATTTTGTTGTGTAAATGTGGTTTTGAACAGATAAAGTTGTAGTGCAGTTAACAGGGAATGTGTCGCTGCTCTTATCTTTAGAAGATGGAATCTCCTGTCCTTGTTCATTAGCTTTCAGTGTTTTCAGTCTGTCACAGAGCGAGAAGGAAATCCTGTCATCTTTTTTCTCGTGGGGGTTTTCCTTATGTGACCTTATCTCTTTTCAGTTGCCACACTGGTAACACGCCCAGAAACCCATGTGTCTGCAGTATTTCCTTTTTATAATTGCAGTACATTTCCGTTACAGGAGTATCGAGCCGCTGGCCAGGTCGTTGGACATGTTTTTCCCTGCCGTGCCAGCCCTCGTTCCACAGCGTATGACACACTATCTCAAAATACAAGATAACACTCCGGAAATGCTTTGAAGACCAAAGGCTACTCTGGCTTTGCCTCAAAGCTCTCAGCGGCACAGAGAGTCGTTTATGTAAACCATTAATACATATTGTGGTATCAGAAAGGCTCGTTTACTTCCAAGTTTCTTCCCAGGATCCAGGAGGGGACAAAATGTCTCATGTTCTGTAAGTAGCGACAGCGAGTGACAGCACTATTTAGTCTTTCTCCGTTTTAACAGCCAAGCTGGGCCGGCTGACAGGAATTTCTCTGACAACACCCTCAGAAGTGAGCTGTGGCACACACACTCGCTGTGACAAACCAATACATTCAGCTTTATGTATGCTCTCACTGTCAAACATTAGTTATTTAGGTCATATCTAGAGGATCGTAAGGAATTCTGTTCCAACCCTGTTGCTTTGGTATTGCATCGTAGCGCCGCTCAGTGTTCTGCAAGTCCAGGCAAGCTGACTCTTGGGAAGGTGTTGCAATGTTTTAAACGGTCTCTGGAATGGTTTATTTGAAGCTTGAAGGTATTTTTTTCAGATTCATCATAAGATGTCTTGATACTGAATCGGAATGACTTTCCTTTTTTATAGCTTTCAAATGAAGCCATTTTGAGGCACCAAAGTGCTATTAAAAGCCAAAGGAGGGTGGTGTGATATGTAGAAAAAACATCGTTTTGTGTGAAGTCATCAGGTTGTGGTTGAAAGTGAAGAACATGGAGGCAGTTTCGATTGTCATAAAGTATGCAACCTCACAGGCTGCATTAGAAACCAATGTAACAGTATAATAGCAAAAGTTGCAGGAATCCAATGCATTACAAATGGTGGACAGTAACACCTTCCCTCATATACTATTATGAAAAGCAGTATGTAATACAAACAGAGCTTCAGATACAGTGCAATATGAAATTATACTTAAAAATACATGACTGGACATACACTTCACTGCTGCATATTGTGTGATCTGTTGTCAAATAAGCCGCTGATTAAGGCTGTGCAATTGAATGAATTTTGATCGTGATTTCGATTTGCTTGCCAAACGATCTCCAAACTGATTTAATCGAGTTTAAAACATTTTTTTGACATTTTTCTTTACACAATTTATGAAAGAGAGAGTGAGTGAGTGAAATGGCAGAGTGGGGGCAGAGCGTTTGGTAGAGAAAAAGGGTAGGAAATATTATATGGGAAAACTTTGGGTTTTCTAAAATCCGATACGGAGCAGAAGCAACATACACATCCACTCAGAAACACATTAAATCTGTTTAACATCTCAAACAGAAGGACAAAGTCACTCATGCTGAATAAATGCATTACGAATCTATCGCTGATCAACACTGCTTATTTAACTGAAGGAACATTGCTGCATCAACAGGTAGCCGCTCATTCTAGCTCTTGGTTGGATTGGTTGGTATACTCATATGAACCAGACAGGGATCAGTGCTACGGGTGATATTAACTCTCCCTACGAAGCACTGACAAAGAGGAGAGAATGCATGTGTCTGCGAGACAGTTTTTCACACCACCAAAACTTGCACACTTTTCTGTGCTTTTAGCTAATTAATCTCCTACTGGAATAACAACCTTCTGCTTAGCCGTGATCAGTTTGTACACTACACACATGGCAACAATACGGACAGACCAGACCAGACACGTCCATCTTCTGGAATTTATCAGGAGGATGTCATTTCATTGCACCCGTCGGAATATTTGATTGTCTTAAAAAGGTCTTTTCAAAGCACATTACTCCTTTGCATACTTGAAGCCTTCTGCCAGCTGGGTGCTCGCCCATGTACAGTTCTGTAAAACCCTTTCACACACAGTCCTGTCTGCTCTTCCAGCTACAGCAGGGGACAGCTCAGTTTGTCTAAACAGATGGACTGCATTCGGAAAAATCTGTAGAAAAATTGGAAGAAGTTTTCTCAAGCTGCAGTATTTTTGTATAAATCCTCCACTCACTTTGGATTGGTCTTTGCTTGTAGTAATATTTAAAAAGAGGATAAAACAGACTCACACATCACTACTCAAAAAGTAGTGATGTGTGTTACTGATGAACCCCGATGTCCACGGTCCAATTCCAGTCACTCACGGACATGTCATCTGAAATGTCATACCCCTTCACATTTTTCATGTTTTACTTCAATTTTGATTGTATGAATAATAATAAAGTGAAGTCAATAATAATAAATAATATAAAATAACAAATATCATGAAATTAAAAATATGAGTGAATTTGCATTTGAATTTTTGACATTATTAACAATGTTGTGAAATGGAAATGTATGTATCTCATGTTCAGTACCTATAGCTGGCGACACTGGAGCTCTATCCCAGTTCTTCCCATAACCTTTGCTCCAGAGTCGCTGTTGGTTTGAGGCATGAGAGGGGGGTAATAAATACTTTTAGTAAATACCATCCTTAAGGCTCTACAATTATTTGAATTTTGAATGAGATTTCAATTTGCATGTCAAGCAATCTTTAAACTCTTATAATCGAGTTGAAACTATTTATTTGCCAATTTTTTTACACAAATTCTGAAAGTAATGTGCATGCACAATACATTCCAACAGTGTGAATGTGAGAGCTCTCACCAGGAACAGAAGCACATGATAACGTGCAAGATTTGCTACAAGGTGATATCCACGACCCTTGGCAACACAACAAATATGTTTAACCATCTCAACCATCTCTTTGGGCTTACTGGAAATGGTCGGATCGGTTTAAATAAGTGGAAATGTCAGCAATTACATTTCCACTTTTCCTACATTTCCAAATTGTGGAAAATGTTCTGGTGAATTCTCTCAGTCAAAGTCAAAGGTCAAAGTCAGCTTTGTTGTCAAAAACCATATGTACAGGTTGCACACACAGATTTTGAAATTGTAGCCCTTCCTAGGCCCACAGTGAACATTAAATGTCTTTTAAACAAGACAATAAAACATGATGACAAAAATATAACAATATAAACATAGGAAAAGGTACAATAAGGCTTGTATGTAATACATAATAGGACGTTGCTGAATTCACAGGTGAATGTCTGGTGTGAAATACATTTCACTCATTCAGACGTTTGTGTTCACACGTACAGCTCCACCGGCTGCATGTCTCAAAGACATGTGAAAGGCTGTGAACGTCTTCTGAACATCATTACTTTGCAATACCGTCTTTTAGTTTTAATAATGAAACAATTATAACGCCACTATTACTCAAACATTCCTTGCTCATTGCTCTGACTCTCTATAACCTTAATCACTCATGTTTTGTAATCCCCTGAGTAATGGCGTAAAGATTTAAAGATAACGGAATCCATGCATTGCCTCTTTTAATGTTTTGTGACCAACATTATTGAAGTGGTTTAGAGTTTAAAGTACTCATGTTTGGATAGTTTAAGCAAACACTTCTCGTACGCACTAACAATTACTCGTGCTTTTGTGTCCTTGTCAGGATCTGCAGTACAAGGGAAGATATACAAAAAAACTCTTGGTGGATGTTAAGAAGAAGTGATGTGGAAATTATTCAAAGGTCAGTTCCTCATTTAACCAACTACTGTGCTGACCACCACAACATCTATTTCCTTTGTAGACACACAGTAACAAGACAGTTTCAAAGTGCTAACCTCAAAACGACTCATTTAAAGTGGAATTATTTCAGTGTGCAAGATAAACTTTCAGTAAATGTTTTTAAGTGCTTGAGGTAGGTGTGAATGATCAAAGTTTCAAGTCATTGCAACAGGAGGAGGAAGGCTGTTGTGCAATATTGCCGAGTGTGAAATGTCTCTCGTTCCTCTCATTCTCATTCTTACTTCCTACATGGTGGATACTGAGTGAGGGGAAACGAGACATTTAAGGGAGGGATGCAAGGGAAGAATGTAAAGCAGGAGATATTGAGGAAACATCTTTTTAGTGAAATGAGTCATCCTTTCCTCCAAACCTTCGTCTGGGGCAACGGAAGTTTCAGTTTCTGTCACCATACATGTGGCTCAGCTGTTCGTCTGCACATACCGAATAATGAGGGGTGCACCTATTCCACTGCCACACAGCAGTGAAGTGATGTCCAACATGACAAAAGGAGATGTGAAACATCCCTCTTAAAAACAGTTTGGCGACCATCTGCACAATATATATAAACAGATCCGACTAACCACAGTTTGAAACGTTATTGCTCAGATACCGTCTGCATATGAGTTATTTTTATTAGCAGCAACATTACAGGCTTCTGTGTGCAATGTTGCTGCATCTCTGTATATAACACCACCACCCACTTCTAAATGGGTATTTAATGATGAGTGGGGGATTAGTATATTTGTTACACTTGTATGAGTGTATATATTGTTGTTGTTTTTTCAGTGAAATTCTGCTTAGGCGGCCTTAAATGTTTCTCTTGTCTTTTATCCTCATTGACTTGACCTGCATGGGTTTTCATCCAGTTTGTTCATAGCCCTACCAGGTCAGTTTTCATGCAACAGCCTCTAAACTTCTTGTCCTACCTCAGGCTGTGTCACCAAACACTCATGGTGCCTAGAACTACCATTGTTGCACCTTTTTGCGGTTATACTATATACTATAGTATACTATAAAATCTCTACTAGGGCACCAACATATTCAGCCCTGAAGTTTTTTTTTAGAAATGGTAATTAGATAAAATAATGGTAGTTAAGAGTCTCCAATCAGGGTCATGCAAAGGGTTTGCTTTAATTTTATAGATGTCATTTTAGCAAGTATCAATTAAGCAGTTTGTTGCTAACTTGTTATCAGCCTTTAAATGTAACATTTAAAATATTGAACGTGTAGAAATTACAATTAGCCAAGTACATCTTCTTTTCTTGTGATGTAAAACTTTGCATGTTGTTATTTATTCACCTACTGTGCATCATTACACTTCAGGAGAGAGTACTGGACACTGTATTTTCAAGGGAATTACCAACCAATAAATTGTGAGCGTGAATGCTTGGACAGAATGCTGTTTAGTCAAAATGATATATTAAACCCTTTCTCACTGAGTATTGATTATAAATATTTATTGCAGCCTGCCTACTGTAGCAATAAACATCACTGGCCAGTCCTTTCTGTTTATTCAGTAGCACTTCTATAAGAAGTGCACTTCTAAGAAATGTCTTAAACATCAAATCCTATTTTATATAAATGCTAACTAAACTCAATCTAATTTCCTAATCTATATTCCCAGGATAATATCCTGATCTTTTTTATTTTTGACACTTCTATTTAGGTTGAGCATTATCTGGTAAAGGACAGGGCCACAAATGGTTCCAGTTGTTAATATTAATGTTGGTTACTTTTACTACTTGACTACTTCTGATCCTTACTCAACTACTATAAATTGCTTTGCACGGTGAAGTAAATACCTTTAAAGTATAAAGTGGAAATTTCATACAGTAGCTTGATTGTCACACTGTCACAGTTCAGCGAGTCTCTCATTGACACAGTGAGTGGAAAACAAGCATCACTCGTGTGGAGGCGCATGTTTTTGTTTTTTTGTTTTTTTTTCGCTCAGATGTGTGAAAACTGCTAAAAATATACAATGAGTGAACGAATTTGAGTTTGATGCTTTAATTTCTTCTTCATGTCCTGGTGTTTTTATATGATATATGATTAGCATATATCATTAATTCAAACCCATTTAAATCTCATATAAAATGACCTTGTTTTTAAACTATCGTGACTTCATGGTTTTGCTAAACGCACAGCACTTTAAAACTTTTTATTTTAGATATTATATAGATTATTTTAAAACTTTCATGTAGTACAGACTGGAAAAGCAGCTGTGTTTTGCAGCTTTGTTTGGTGGTGTTGTGGTTTACATGAGCCCAAGTGAAGTAGATCACCTGCTGTGTAGACTGAGTGTGGAACTAAATGAAACCGAATATGTTTCCCACACTCCTACACAAAGTGGGTTATATGTGGGGTTTGTAAGTTAGGAGCAGTTCGTCGTGAGTACATATGCAACCTTTTCTGTGTATTCAAGACTCCATAGCTCAGAGTGAATGAGCACAGCTCGGCCTGTCTCCACCTGTAACACCTAAATATCACTGCCTTTGGCATCAGGCTAATGGGAATAACACACAAACACTGTGACACAGACTGAGAGCTGCAGCTCCTGGGGGAAGAGGCTGAACCATAGTGACACCCTCTCTGAGGAAACGTGATGTCACCAAACACATGTACAGTACAGCTGTTCTGAAGGACCGTTGAATCATTAGACCCCAGAACAGCACGGATGCAGGGACGCTTGTTGGAAACGGTACTTTCCATGTCATGCAGTGACATTAGCGATGGGTGATGTCATTGTACACACGCCTCGTCATCTGACATGTGACTCTCGATGCCTCGTGATGTGTAACCACAAAGAGAGTTGTTGAGCTCACCCCCACATCTGAAGATGGGGAATCAGATTATTTATTCTTTTTTTGGTAGTTTTTCAATCTCTTCTTAGCACGCTTTAATTTTAATTGGATATTTTTCTCATGTCATGCATAGCTGGAGGAGCGTAACATAATGTAATTTGGTCAAAACCCATTTGTCACATTTGAAAATGAAGTTTCATGCATGCTAGAAACGGTTGATACATGACAGTGCAGAGATGATTAGTGATTAGAAATGATTCATGTTTAGCCCACAAACATGCCCTCATGCTGCTGCTTCTTGCTTCTTGCTTCTCAACCTTTAGAATGGCTTCATACACATAATAGATACTGATGAGGAGTTTTCATGCTTTATATCCTGCCCCTTATTTTTTTTAGTATAAAAGCTGATATTAGTTTAGAATATATATAATTTTAAAGAGGGTTCATGATCACTATTTGGACTTGATGTTACAATTGCAATACATGTAGATGTGATGGGAGATTGTGTTATTCCTATTATTGTTTCCTATAGTCCTGGTTAGTGCCTCACATAGTATTCTAGCACTCTTCATATTTATGTGTTACTTTCCCTCTTGACAATACAAATCCTAGTTTACTTACATTAGTCTTCCTATGTGAATGGTAACATCTGCCTATTCACATTGACAGACTGTGGTCAGTCGACTTTCCACCACTTAAGCACCCTGTCCATAAGTGAAATTTCTAGCTATTTCATTATGTAAGTGGGTCTGTTTCAGTCTCCGCCTGCTATTCTACTAAACCACAGGCTGGATTGTCAGTAGCGTCCTCTCTGTCCCAGGAGGGCTGAATCAGGCTTTTAGCCCAAGCTTGAAATATTTGTCACACATAATTAAAAACATAACCTATTGGTATAATTGACATGTACACACATATTAGCATTAACATGTTAAAGAAAGGTCGTTTTTTTTAGGGTGTTTGGGGCAAAATAAGTGACATGAACAATAAGCAAAGCTCTGTGTAACTGTCTTGGCTATGAAGTGGAAACTAGGTTATTGACTGAACTGGTGTCAGGTTTCCTTGCTGCTGCCATTCCTGCCACAAATATACTGGGTCTCACATTGATTTTGTAAACCACAGCTCATGAACAACTTCAAGGCTTTCAAGACCATAATAACCTAATGGATGTGTTGGCCAAGACTTGAGACACCATAGGGATAAATCTGCATTGTGCTTTGATTTCTATACTTTACTCAGTGCAATGCTTCAAGGCATTCTCCACTCCAGGAATAGACTCGCTGTTGACTTATTGGTAAAGACTGGAAGACGGCAATAAGTAAGTGTGACAGCATTCTTCATTCCTTGAGGAGAAAGAGAGACCGGTAATGAGTGTGACGACTTTGCCTTTGCATCACCTCAAATGAGAAGGTTGTGATTTATAATCAGTCATTTATTTTGTCCAGAGATGATGTAACATAGATATCACCCTCCCAACCACTTGGCCCTGTGTATTGATAACTGGAGCTTCAGTAACGCTGATGTATTCTGTGTAAAGAATATCAGTAAGACACTGCTCTTACTGGTACTAACATCAGAGTATTTTTAAATAGTTGGCTCTACGGTATCTTTCATCATCATGTGTAGTCAATAATATCGAGTGCCAGGGTGTTAACAACCCAAGAGGAAGGGGGTATGGATTACTAACCACCTGGAGGATGTACAGTATGGTGATTTCAGAACATTATTGATCGGTCTTCTGATCTCATCTGCTGTGACTCCCAGCAGCTCAACAGCTGCTGGATCAGTTGCTTTTTCATTAGAGGCTCAAACATTCAGTGCTGCACAATTGATTCCTGATTTTTAGTTGACTAACCAATAATTCAATTATTCCAAATTAAGTTCAAGTGTCTGTATGGGCTGACAAGCACTGAATGCTGATATATATCATTAAATGAAGAAAACAAACCACAGTGAGCTGATATAGGGATTTTGCTGTACAGTTTATTCCAAGGGTGCTCCCCATTTAATATCTCTACAGGCAAGTTTGCAAATGCTGAACAGGACTGCTTTTTGCATTTAAATCAATTTGGCAAAGTACAATAATGGGTTATAATTAATAGATAGTTTTTCTAAATGAATTCCTATAAATTTTACATTATCATGATGAACCTATTGTTTTTTACCATGTGAGATATATCATCGTACCAGGGCTCAACACAAACGTTTAAAAGTAGTCACCAGGCTACCAACCAGGCTTCATCTTTTGGTTGCTGAAACTGATAACTGATTCCTTTATTTGCTTGTTTATTCTATTTTTTTGCATCTTCGAAATAAACAATAAATTAAACTGACTGTAAACTGTAGCTAGTGTGCTAGCTGTTTGGTAACTTAATTTTTTTGTTACAGAACATTAAATTAGGATTTCCTAGGCTTTTTCGTAGCATTGGATATTGCCTGAAGTAGAGCAACTTAGAAAGCTTGGAAATCCAGAGCAGCTGCTGATCCAGGCCTTTTCAGTTATCTTCATACCATTCATTGTCTGTATTCATGCACATATTGAACGTATTAAATTCTCTTGACAGCTCCCTTCCCTTTTTCCTGAGTATTTTCACTAAACTGTTTGTCTTTTTCCATTATTTTTCATGAATACTGGATATATCAGTGTTATTTAACTTAAAACATAAATGAAATGTATGCACATTTGAAATGTATATATTAAACTAACTCTTACACCATGTTTGCACTGTTACTACTAACATTTCATTATCAGGGGGTTGTTTGTAATGACAATGAAATGTAATGTTATTTGATTATTTTTTGTTTGTGTTATTTGATGTTGATGTCAGGATCACTTTGCAACACTGTGGGATGAAGAGACATCCCTTTTCTTTCCTCCTGCCTTCCTTTATAATTATATTAACCTAAATCAATAACTGAAGCACTGCACAGTGAGGAGGCTGCTGCTGTTAATACAGCGTTTTTCATCAGCTGTAAGTGAATGCAGAGCCTGTTAAAGAATACTTTAATTACCTATAAATTCAATAGAAAGTAAGGGAAGATTGATGGTTTTTTTCTTATTATTTTTTTTAAAATAAGATTGAATTGAAAGAGCCAGTTACTGCTGCACTGGCCCTTCAAGTGCCTGTCTGTTTGGAGGAACAGAAATAGTCCCTTTTTTGAGTTAGTATTGTGGTTAGAGAAGAAAGGGATGGGCTGTATGCACCAATTCAGCAGAAGACAGAGAGGAGAGTTTCAAGTTTCAAGAGAGACTTCAGACTTGATCATAGATTACAGGAGACGGACTGTAATCTCATTTAAAGTAGCTATAATCAATATTTTATGTTAGTGATGGACCACATGACTACTTGTATGTGAAAGGAGACACTTGTAAACATTAAGCCACCTCACCCGACTCTACAGTTCCTCTCAGCTCTATGTAACTTGACTGTTTTTGATCACTTTCATGGCTCTGTGTTGTATTTGGCTGGAGCGAGCAGCTCTCTTCAACAGAGTTCCAAAAATCTAGAAATGAAAAACAGATTCATATTCATGCGGTGACCAAAAACATGACTCATGAATGCTAATGTAGCTCCATATCTGCTGGATGTGTAAATAGGAAAGTACTAAAAAGTTGAACATTCTATATGAATAGGCATGTCTCACCTCAAAATGCCGGTAAAGCACAGAACATACAGTTATTAGTTGTATTTTCTTAGTCTTTCCTTTTTATTTATATTTTATTTTCAGATTATCATATGGCATTTAATTAACAGCCTACATGAGAAATATTTGGGCTGTACACTTCTATATAAATAAAATACCTTACATTACACACATTGTTTTTTTTTCCCTCATCTCCAGGACTCTGACAGGATGGCATCACAGGAGGGGGAGGAGCCTTCTCTAAATTGGGGCCAATCAGACAGCCGCCTACAGAGCAAGAAGCCACCCAGCCTTAAAATAGCTATACCTCCACCTGAGGAGGCGATGTCCCATGACCCTGCAAAACAGGTACGTTGACCGTTTGACCTCAACTTGTCTCTCACCACCTTGCTTCTTTCAGCAGATTGTCACGTAGAAGATTTGTTATCACAGTAAACAGACAATTCCTCATATAGTGCTATTCTTAAAGATGTTCCTTTGGGTGATGAGTTAATACCTGTTTTAATGCCAGATAATAATATCTTATTACTAAACAGTTTATTCTACTACTAGCATGTCAACTTTAGTTTATTCAAAGAAAGGCAGATAAAGATAAAGGTGTTGTGCTGGCCAAGAGCAGATAAGCTGCATCATGACAAATAAGAATATAAAGTTGACGATGCAACACTAAGCAGAACTTTAGTATAGTAGGCTCCAAATTCAGGTTCAAATCAGTTAGAAGGACTCCACAGAAAAAAGACCTAGGACACTGATTCTTTTTTTAAGTTCAAATGGGTTCAAAACATGTTAATGGGTAGCATACTCCCTCTGATCCTCTGTGTGCCATTCGCTCAGGCAGGGAGGCATGTTGGACAGCTGTCTTGCAGTTTATGGGCACAAGGCCATCCATTTCCCCTTGTAGGCCCCATTCTCAGAACGCAAACGCTGTCATTTCAGCTACACAAAGTAGTTGGTAGGCAGAGTTTAATGGAGCATGCTGCGGAGCAATGACTACAGTAAACATGCAAATACGGTCAACTCACAGGGAGGGCAGAAAGAGTCCCCATACCTGGCCTACAGCTGTCTTTTAAATATGAGTTGTACTTAATTTGAAAAAAGAATTACTGCAAAATGCTGTTATTACTGTTGTTAATGCTGAAACAACTATATATATTCTTTTAATAGTAGAATTTTAATATGCATTTTTTAAATTTTCTTGAGAGCCTAGCACACCAAGGTGAGTGGGCACATTTGGAGAATAATACTGTGTAAATATAATTATATAACACAATAGCCTTCTTAATATAGACACGTTCAGTAAGATAGCCATAAATACAAAGTCAGTATCAGTCAGTAGCTGTAGAATCTGTACAGTTCACTTAATAATAACCCAACTAGTTATTGTGACTAGAAACTGCTCTCTACAAACATTAGAGGGGCTATAAACTATTTACAAAGACGTACAACAAAGCATTTACCTGTGATTTACTGATGGTAAGATTGTTAAACATTTCACATATAGAGGGATTTAAATGATGTGTTCTGAGTGGTGCAAGAGTGTGTCTTGTTTTTTTGCAGATTGACACCATCTGAATCTGTGTATCTCCCAATCTCAACGGGCTGAGAGCTATAACTTGAACATATGTCTCACTTACAGCTCACTTTAAGCTCCATTAACAACCAAATGATAAGCCCATTAACATCATCATCAGCAGTCACTGCAGTTTAAGATAATGGACTCTAAGTGGAATCACTGCACCCGACATAACAAGAACACTATGGACAGCAAGTGAGAGAAGGAACCTTGTTCTGGCCCTTTTAACAATGCCCTAACATACAAAAGATAACCCTAATCTTAACACTATCATGTACACAAATTGTTCAGTCAATCAATTATCTTAACACTGGGACTTGTTTTACCACCGATCCAGAGTAATAAAGACATTACAATAGTTCTGTAATTTGATTAATGAGGTAGTTGAGTACTGCAGTCCTATGTAATTATTCCGATTTATAGATTCCAAGACAGTATTACATACATTATGTTTAATTAATGTCCCCTGCTAAGTTTTTTTTGTTTTTGTTTTTTCGATTATTGCATTATTCCAAAATTGTATCAATAGGTCTTTTGTTAAAATGATGTTAAAACAGTTACTGTAATGCATCTATGATGGTAAATTAATGTGATATTGTAGGACAATTACCCTCCAGTACCGTAATTTCTCTATTCCTCTGTCCAGCCACTCCGGCCGTCCCTGAAAAAAAGTGTGAGTGGACAACAAGCAGCTGCTTCTGTGTCAGAGACCGTCAGTGGAGCTGGAGATGGAGGTCTTTCAGCCAGGGACAGAAGGACAAAATTTGGAAGACAGTCCTCACTGTCACAAAGCATCCGCAAGTAAGATAGTTTGTTGGCCAATATGTTTGACTTTGATATGGCTCTTTATAGTCAAACTGTAAACTGTATATATCATTTTATACCTTCATTTACAGCAGAGTTATCATCTGATCTTGCTGTTTAAGGGTGTGTACTGTGTGATACTTAGTCCAGTCTTCTCTCTTTACCTGTAGGAATACAGCGCAGTGGTTTGGGGTTGGAGAAGACTGTGAAACCAAGCAACAGGCATGGCAAAGGAAGAGCCTGCGCCACTGCAGCCAGCGCTACGGCAAGCTGAAGGTCCAATATAGAGAGTCTGAGACGGCCACCAGCATAGACCAGGGCCTGGACTCACCCTCCACACAGAAGCTGCGCAAGGTATTCTGCTGTCATAGAGATACATGATTACTGTGTGCCCTTCACATCCTGATTTAGTGTTTTGTTCCAACATGAGCAGTTAATATAAAGTTTTCATTCTGTTCATCATTTTCTCCTTATATTATATTTTGCCAGTTTACTTTTCTCATGTAGTGCATAAGTGATAAGAAGTAGCAACACAGATTTTCCCCTCTTACTTTACACATATAAAATGCACACACAAATGCAGTGTTAAGTTGTCATTCTGTTGAGCTCAATGCCTGACAATATTACTTCTTCATTGTCAACTTTCAGAGGACAATGCATATAGCTGATTACATCAGAAGTTCATGTTAATATGAAAATGTAAATCAAATTCTTATATCAAATTTAACACAATCTGTTTTTTGCTAGATTGTGGATCCCCTAGCACGAGGACGAGCCTTCCGTTGTCCAGATGAAGTGGACAATCGCTCTCCCAAGCCCGCCCACATGGGTCCCATCACCCCGGGGATCACGTCCCTCAGCTCCTTCACCAGCCAGCGCTCAGGGTACAGCCGTTTCCCCAGACGTAAGAGGGAGTCTGTCGCCCGCATGAGCATCCGAGCTGCGTCCAACCTGCTGAGGGTGGGTGGGGTACCTCCATGTGGCCAGAGAACTCTGAAGGGAGTTTTAGAAACTTTTAATGAGGGTCGTCTTACAATTTTTGTGCAAAATTGTATCATAGATGTTAAATGTTTATCCCCAGCAAGGAATCAGTATCATGGAATTTTTACTGCATCATGCAATAAAAATGCATAACAGATGTAAAACTAAGTAAGTGCCATAGTTCACATTCAGAAAACAAGAGCACAGTGTCAAATTGTACAACAAACCTGAACCCACAAGGAAATCAAATACTTGTAAATTCTGGACATGTTGGTTCTGTCTGTGTTTGTGTGCATGTGCAGGTTTCTTAAGATAAGATCTTAAGCTTTTGAGTGTTTCTTACTATAGTTCTATGCAGAGCCTAACTGAATTGTTCAAAGATGCATAATGTTGATATGAAATCATTTCTAATGTGTTGTGTTGTCCAGGGTCGTAGTGGCTTGGCAGGCTCCCAGACGGGTCGCAGCTTCCCCAGGAGGAGCTTTGCCAGGCCCAGCTGGATGGATGAGGACACAGTGGACTCTGCAGATGCATCTGAATCGCTCTTCTTCAGCAAGGTCTGCCAACTTCTACTCTATTGTCTTAGTAAAGCTGTTTTTAATCTTGTAGGTCTTTCTGTACTCACTAAACATCAATGTTATTTTCACTCTCTTTTATCAGTCTTCTTCTGCTTTTGTAACCACTTTTTCTATCTTTGATCTTCTCTCCTTTCATTGTCTTCTTTGCACAATTACAGCACATTGAAACACATCTGCTGCAACATGCATGTATGGGTGAATGCACTCGTCAGTGCCCCTGACCGAGCCACTGGCAAAAAGAACTAAGGCTGGTCCCTCAGCTCCTACGGGTCAAATGCAGAAGACATATTTCATTTCAATGTTCTTAAAATGCTCAGAAATTACTGAATTAATCTTAATTTCATCCTCACACCATCAAGGAACTACTGTGCCTATTTCTTATCTGATGCCTCAACTTCCTTGTCATTTGTAGATTTAAAAAGCTTCTCTTCAGTTTCATAATCATTCGTTACTCTTTCTCTGTTATCTCTATAACTGTCTGCTGCACAGGCTGATGTCCATGATGAATTGTACTCTATGGCTGATGATGTGTTTGAGTCACCTCCCATGTCCGCCGCTTTTGCTCCTTGTGAGCAGCCTGACCAGAAGTTTCCAAGCCTGTGAGTGATTATACTACCAAAAAACCAATCTATAAAGATGTATAACAGTTTTTTAGTAGCAACTGGTTCCCCTGTAGTTGTCAATTCTGTTTCTGGAACAATGCTGTTTCTTGCTTTTTTGCATGCATGCATGTATTCTGTACCTTTTTTGTCTTAAATCACCTCTTTTACCCTGCCCTATTCCATTGTTCAATTCATTTTCTTTCTACTTTCTCACTCCCAACCCCAGTAAGGATGTTTCTAGAACACCCAGGACACCAACGGTATTACCTGAGAAAGGTCATCCTCACCGCGGTCGTCGCATCGCCTCCCAAGTTAAGCACTTTGCATTTGACAAACACAAACGTCAGTATGGCATGGGCGTTGTGGGGAAGTGGCTGAACCGGCACTATCGACGCAGTCTGAGCAGCAACGTCCAGAAACAGTTGGACGACTTCCACAGCCACAGGTTGGGAATTAATCAATGCTTGAATGTACTAATGCAATCTAATTATCTTACAGACCTCAGTTAGAGATAGAAAACTGAGCAAAATCAGCTGATCTAGTGTTTTAATTTACTTTTGAAGATTTTTGGGCTGTTTTAACAGTAAAAAGTCACACAAGACCTTCTGAGGGAGAAGGGGTGGTTTGTAGGATATAGTCTTTTAAATGATAGTCATTTTAAGATAAACTAATTCAATTAGACATTTTTCTAATTTGTCTAATTTTTAACCACCACCATAGACCAGTATTGGCTAGATTCCTGCTTCTTGTACATCACTTACAGGTAAATCCTCTGTTGTGTTTTAGGCCCTACTTTACCTACTGGATCACATGTGTCCACATAGTAATCACCTTGCTGGCCTGTTGTACATATGGTTTTGCCCCTGTGGGGTTTGCACAACATTCGGAATCTCAACTGGTAAGTGAAAATGGTCAACTTCTGTGTATACTACATGAAACATGTGACCCTTGTTTGCATTATATCATGATGATAAAGGAGAAGTAAGTGTAAGTGTAAAGATGTTTTTTGACAGCCAGGCTATCTGTACTATCAACATTACTGCTCTTGTTATGAAAAGGGACAGCAAATAGAGAGAAACTTGATCTTATTTTTTTATCCTAACAAACACAATGCAGCAAACACAAAATTGCCATTTAAGAGGAAAAATTATTTTGTTATTGTCCTTATTTGTAAATCATTAACGCCTTTTACTGTAAATGTTATGGTAATTTTTATATGCTACAAGTTATTTTGTCAAGCAGTTCAATTTCCATCTTTGTTGCTCTGTCGCCCTCTATAGGTGCTGAAGAATAAAGGCATTTATGAGAGTGTCAAGTATGTCCAACAGGAGAACTTCTGGATCGGCCCTAGTTCTGTGAGTCTTGTGCTGCTCTCAGTTTAGCTGCTGTATAAAAATATGGGTTTGTATGTCTGAACCCAAGTGAACCAAAAAACGATCAGCTCCAGTTCTACTGCTGTACTTATTATAGAAGTACTACAGATTCACACTTTGCAGAACGGGTGACACCAAACGCTTAATGTGCAACTGGTGTAGGGTTTACACCCTCATGGGTTTCACACAGTCCGGCATTTCCTGTCAACCGCTGTTGCTGTAACCATGCTACATATTTAAGGTTTCACTTGACAAAGTGTCAATTTGAGATTACTGTATTGTCTTACTTTTCTGGTGGTCCCTTTATTATATGTGTGGGTTGCCATGTTTGTACATTTTTACCAATATTTTCCCCCTCATTAGGAGGACCTGATCCATCTGGGGGCCAAGTTCTCTCCCTGCATCCGTCAAGACACACAGATATTCCAACTGATCCAGGAGGCCAAAGACCTGGAGAAAGAGTCTGGCTGCTGCATTCAGAATGACAACTCTGGATGTGTGCAGACCCTCAGATCTGCCTGCTCTGTACGTGGCTTTACCTTCACCTTAATGCTGAGCATGTTAACGTGTTACTCCGGTGCTCCGGTTAGGGAAACCTGTGTTAAATGAAACTGTGCAAAAAAAAAAAAAAATAGAGTTTGTGCTCTTAAACACATGACAAGTTAATTGTCAACTATTTTACCCATTTTCTGTTCGTTTATTAATTACCTTCTCAAACTATGAAATAAAGCAAAATAATATTATGCTAAAAACCACTGTCCTTGCAGGAGACACTGGCCACCTTTATGAAATGGAACAATGAGTCTGTGGATAATATCTACAGGTCTTCTGGCTCCGTCTGTCACCAAGATCCCAGGTGAGGATGTGTATGTGATTATTGTGCCTGATTTCACACACAGGTTTTCTAAGCAATTAATGTCATTAGTATGTCATTTGGGATTTGAAAGTGATTTAATTGTCGAAATTGACTCGTCAATGTGAGTTAAATCTTTTCAAATGATCCCATGTCCCATGTCTCCCTGTGTCGCATGTTGAGCAGATTGTGTGAAGAGCCTGCCTCTACAGTGCTTCACAGGTGGCCAGACGACATCACCAGCTGGCCGGTGAGGGAATGCTGCTACTATTTTAATGCTCTTTGTCATTTCTATGTTCAAACTAAGGATTTGTATGCACCTTTTCTCTTGCTACTCTCTGTATTGGGGTTAACAAAAGAAAATATGATTAATTGTGTTGTACTTATTATTTAATCTCTTCCAGCCATGTACATTGCCCAAGAAGTGGAACCACACAGGCTACAGACACATGGACTGCAACATCAAGGGCCGGCCTTGCTGCATAGGAACTAAGGGCAGGTGAGAAATGTGGGCTGAGTTATTTTTCGCTGGCTTCAATTCTTCGTCATTATTTTAAAGGGGCCCTATTTTGAATTTATAATATAATGTTTGAATTTTCATGGTCTATTTCTAAAAATCTGCATGCTTTTATGGTCCAAAAGCACCTAATTAGACCTGTAGCAGCAATGCAGTTTGCCTACTCACACACTTACTCTGAAAAACTTTTTCTTCCCGCTTCCATCGTTACCAAAATGCCCACTCTGTAATTGGCCTGGCAGTGTGGGAAATGTCCTACCCTCAGAGAGCTAGGGTCGGACAGAGACACAAATCAAGTACATGAATTTAAGAAAAAGAGGGGCAGCTACACAGATCCAACCAGAGCCATTTCCAAATAGCTTGTGTTGAGCCAGGTTTAAGCAATAATAAAGAGGAGGCCAGACCTCAACATGAGTGGGTTTCACAGCTTTTGTATTCGCAGGAACACCAGACTCCTAAATATTTACACACAAACACTGACCATGTTTTTCTTTCATAATATGGCCCCAGTCTTAATCATTGACTCACTAAACTGCTACATCATTGCTACATCATCTGTAGAAAAAACTGCATTTTGCTTGTCCCTCCTGTAGATGTGAGATCGCAACCAGAGAGTATTGCTCTTTCATGCATGGTTACTTCCATGAGGATGCCACACTCTGCTCACAGGTAGTTTGCGTGTTATGTCCGTGTGTGTGTGCACGTGTCTTTTGGAGGGTAGATATATTTGTAAACCCATATGCTACCTTTTTACAGGTCCACTGTCTGGATGATGTGTGCGGCTTACTGCCTTTCCTAAACCCTGAAGTTCCTGATCAGGTCTACCGTCTCTGGCTCTCTCTCTTCCTCCATGCTGGGTAATGCACTGCAGCCTTCAACAACACCTATAACATTTACCTGCTGTTATTTAACATCCATATTTATCATCAATATATATCAACACATTTTGATCATTTTCTAGTTTCAACATCTCAAATGGAAGTAGCATTGTGTGGTGATAGGGCCTGGGTGAAGGCAAGAATGACAGAATCGCTTTGGAAAAAGGAAAAAGAGGCGGAATCAATTCATTCATTTGGTTTTCATCCTGTGGCACAGCACCACAGATTGGTCTATGTGCAGGAAACACTAGCTATAAATGAGCTCTTAAATAAATATAAATGAGCTTAAATGTATTAAGATGAATCAATGAGCTGTATTATACAATCCTTCAGGATTCAAACCTGATGGAGATTTGTAAATAAGGCCCTGTTGCTCGTGAGCTGCTCACACACATGAATGGTTTAATACTTCATGTTAATTCTATGCAAGGGAAGGAAATTCCCTCAGGTCAAAGGATCTTTCGTTAAAAAATGCAGATGATTGTAGTGTGTGTTCAAATGAATTCTACTGCTGCTAGTACCAGCACTGTAGTGATGTGTCATCCTAACACTAATGTCCGTCTGTGTGTGTGTGTGTGCGTGCGTGTGTATGTGTGTGAAGGCTGTTACACTGCGTGGTGTCAGTGGTGTTCCAGATGACCATACTGAGAGACCTGGAGAAGCTGGCAGGATGGGTCCGTATCTCCATCATTTACATCTTCAGTGGCATCACTGGAAACCTCGCCTCTGCCCTGTTCCTGCCCTACAGAGCTGAGGTAAGCTCTTCACATACATAATTGCAAACAGAACCAATACATATATGCACAAATAAATGCTCTGTTTTTATGAGTTTTAATACAGACATATTTGTTTTGCAAATCCTGAAAAGAGGGTCTGGAGCATCCTGTCTCAAAGCAATAGACAGTTTAGTTTTCTCAATGACGTGAAGGAGAATTCAGGCTGTAGATCGAGTGAGTGTGTGTGTGTGTGTGTCCAACACAAGAACCACAGTACCTTAACTCAATAAATCTGCTATAACCTTGCATGTGAACAATCTAAAATAAGGATTGTCGGAAGTGGCTGATTTATTTATATTACTTAAGCGTGCGCACACACACACAGTCAAATACAGTCATGCTATACTGATCTGTGAGCTGCTCAGATGTTTGGGCTGTTAAGCCAATGAGAGCGATGCGATATGTGGACCTGTGCTAATGCTCCTGAATTAAATGTTAAGGGGCAATGAATTAAAGGTATCAATCCTCACCAATCCCAACAGGACATGACTTCTCTTCTTTTAAATAAAGACAATTGTTGCACAGACAGAATTTGTCTGGTGATGTTTCTGCTCTACAAATCTTTTATAAACGCACACCTTTAAAGAGCTTCTCTGGTTTGATATGAGATCATTTAAATTTGAACCTGATTAATGCACATATTTTGCCTCTTGGTCTTTGTATTTATGTGTTGTCATCGAGGCATATGTTATCTTCCTCATTAGCTGACCCCATTTGCTCTCATCTGATATTTGCGTGCTGAGCCATGAGGTGGCTCTCACTATGACGTATCTTGACGTGGGTGGTCAAGCCACTTAAAGTGGCAGTTTAACTGGATTATCCTTTAACTGCTGCTAAAGACAACTCTGTGGCCTCAGTGTAGATGACTCAAACAGCAGCAGTGACTGGAATAATAATAGTAATAATCTGACAAGTGGAAAAGACTAAAGAAATAGGAAAGTACAGTAACACCACTTTTTACAATACTTCTTTCTTTCCACTAATGATAAGTGGCCATGGTGCGTGTTTAGGAGCCTCAACTATCACACTCTTCTTCTTCCTGTGGTAGTTGAATCTCTTCACAGATTAGCCACCTGACCAGGCCAAGCCTCCAAACAGCCCTGACGTCACTCTAATCTGCTCAAGTTTACTGCTGGATCCAAGGCTCCTACTTTATAAATTGTTTGTTTGGGAGCAATAAGAAACAAGTTGCAAGCCCTTTCACTTTATTTTTTATTGCAGCAGAACTAGTTTTAGAACGGAATTTATTACCTGCAGGTAAAACTGCAGTTGTTCCCTAATCACTAACAACCTCAAAACACTCTCCACACCTGTAATCAATTAACTATTTCTTACTGTCAAAAATCATTTGGCCAGAGGGAGTGTTGGTAAGCTTTGTCCATTAATTATTAGTCAATAACTTTTCCTTGGGTAAAGATTAACTGGATGTTTAACTAATTGCTACTTAACAAATGTGAACTTCAGTAATCGGTTTAAATCTCTGCTGCTTAATAATTATAATATACCAGTCATGCATTTTGCAAGTCCTAAATTATGCTATTTAAAACAAACAAACATCTTGTGTTTGTTCTCTCTGACCGTGAAAAAAAACATGATAATAAATGAACTGGTTTAACATTTGAATTGTCCCTTGCTTCAGGGACAGGTTCAAGTCCCTTGCTTTGTTTTTCACATGAGGTAATTTTGATAACTAAACCTGTGTTATACATTTCAACTTCTGATTTGTATGTACAACACAACCTTATATTATTTACTGAAAAAGAGGGCAATGTTATTGTTCAGAATGTGACTTGCTGATATTTGAAGCAAATCTAAATGAACAACAATTCTGACTAATACAAAGGTCACCCAGAAGCTGTGAGCAATCCATAGTAACAGGATGGATGCAGTTCATCATCAGATGTGCATCATGCATATGTCCAGTCATGCATGAATCTTCTGAATACACATGTGTTTTTTCTCTGTACGTGGGGTCGGATTCTTCTCTGACTTAAACTGTCTTTGTTGTGTTGGATTTCAATGGTTTCTGGCCTCGTCAGTGACTTGTCTTTTCTCCCGCCAGGTGGGTCCCGCAGGCTCCCAGTTTGGGCTCCTAGCTTGCCTGTTTGTTGAGCTGTTTCAGGGCTGGCAGATGCTGCAGAACCCATGGAAGGCCTTTCTCAAACTGCTGGGCATTGTCCTCTTCCTCTTCTTGTGCGGCCTGCTGCCGTGGATCGACAACATTGCCCACATCTTTGGTTTCCTCAGCGGCTTGCTGCTCTCCTTCGCCTTCCTGCCCTACGTCACGTTCGGGACTTTCGACAAGTACCGGAAACGAATCCTCATCGTAGTCTCCCTGGTGATCTATGGCGGGCTGTTCTCTTCCCTCATCGTGTGGTTTTATATCTACCCGATTAACTGGCACTGGCTGGAGCATCTCACCTGCCTGCCCTTCACGAGCAAGTTTTGTGAAAAGTATGACATAGAACACAACATTAACGCTGTGGTGCACTAGTCACAAGGCTACTGACGCCGTATAAGATCACCACAACCTCTAGCATCTTCTAAATAATGACAAGGTCAGTGGTTTTCAGGTCACCTCGATGACCTGAAGAATGTGGCAATTATTCGCTCATCAAAAGACCTGATCGAGACTCTGTTTGAACTGGATCAGTCGCTTCTTCCCAGCCTCTGAATAGGCATTCATCTGTCAAAGTTTACTCGACCTTTTTAATCCTCAGCAAAGTCTGGCACTACCTAGCATGTTAACTTGCTGCTGGGCTAGAACATCGTCAGAATCAGAGGCGAGGAAAAACATTCTGAATGTCAGAACTGTGTAAAGCCGTGGGAACCTCAAGGAGAAGCTCTTCAGTGTGATTCCTTCAGTTCATGAAAAGTCACATTAATCTAAAGAAGCCAAATGAAAGAAGACAACACAAGCAATCACTTTTCCATTTAACTATGGACAACAAACAGCCAAGATGCAAAAGACTGATGCCACAGCGAGTCATCAGGGAGCTTCTAGCCCAGAGAACTGGGAGACATCAGATGCCTCCTACTTCTTGCTTCAGCACTGGGACTAACACTACAGACACTGTTGTGAAATGCTTTAAGAGTTAAAGGCTGTTTTTTTTTGTTTTTTTATGTTCACTGTTGTATGTATGCACACATGGCATGTCAATTCAGTTAATTCTTTGGAGCAGTGGAACTGTTGCTGATGCTGAAGTTGTCGATATGTTCCATGTATTAGCCCTGCAGCTGGAGCATAGTGAAATATCTTGAAAGAAGAACAGTGATATTAAGGCAAACATTCAACCTAAAACCACTTGTTGCCTTAAACAGACTATGCCATTTTACAGAGTTGCATCATTGTACTTTTTGGTACAGCTTGTGGCCAGTGCACTGAATGATACTAAATACATTTCTGACTAACCTACCAAAGTGATGTCGCAAGGGGCTTAAACTGTATATGCATGTTGTTTTTCACTTCTCACACTTGAGTAAAACCTTTTTTTAATGTATGTCACTGTTACATTTCAGCATTTCTCCAAATGAGCTCCACATGCTGTATGTCTTATAGTTGTCAGATAACACAGTGGTGCCTAAACCGTTTTGTATATTTTCTCTGAAATTAACTCATGATAATAGTATATTTATTCCACAAGGAATTCTTTTATAATTTTTAAGAAGATTTTGTGGAATTTCTGTCTGTAATGGACAGCTGATGTTGGAGAAGCAGACAGGAAACAAGGGGAGAGAGGAGCAGGACAACTGGAGTCCAGGATGCTTTAACCATTTGGCTGCCAGGGCACTCCTTGTCCCGTCATTCTTGTTAGAACAAAGCATCTATCAGCTTTGTACTATATTGCCTGTCTTGTCATGTAACCACAAGATGTCATTAATGCTTCACCTGAGCCTTAAAGGTACAATATGTAGTTTCTAGTCATCTAGTTACAGATGCAAACAACAGATCAACAAATCAACTACTAAGAAGTGAAAGTCCATCTTTGGAGACAATGTGTAGTTTGTCCATATTGGGCTATGGTAGAAACTTGGCATTACAACATTATGGGAACAGGTAATAAAAAATATCTACCAATTTAATTATACGTTTGAATATTGTATAACTGTTTTGCTGAGTCTGTTCTGCTAGATGCCTCTAAATCTCACATGTTGTACCTTTTTAATATATGAAACATACCACAGAAGGCTCTGTTTTTACATTTTTCACTGGTTGGAAATAAACAAGGCAAGCCTAATGATTTTAAAACCATAATGTGTCTGTAGACAGATTTTGCTTCAGACACATTCAGAGTAAACATGGTTACATTGTTTTTGTTTGTTTAACCCTGTTTCTTTCTGTCTAAGAGCGGTTTGCTTGGATAATAGTCGCTGTTCTGGTGGGTCCCTGACAATGTGACAAGTGTAATAATAGGATTTCAGGTCCTGACGCCTAAAGTGAATCACATTGGGTTCCTGACCTTAAATCCTTTGGATCTGGTTTGTTTATGTTGAGGACTCTGATAGCTAGCGGGAAAGCCACATGTAATGACTGATGTGGGAAGGATTATGTGAGTTACTAAATGAGTTATGAGATTATGTGAGTTAGTCTGCAGGCTGATGGTCATCACTGGTCATCTGCTGTTGTGAAAGACAAGTTATGGAATAAGCTGGAGCGGAGTGGTTGTATGTTCAATGGTTGAGATATTTTTGAATCCGTTTTAACCCCAACTGTGTTTTAGATGGTAAAGGTCATCAGTTCTGAGTTACAGGATTCTGCCCTCGTACAGTATCTGAGCAAATGGTAAACGGTACCATCCACCTCCTACAGGAAATCTCTGTACTGTGCCTTTTAACAAGTGAGCATGTGAATGTTTGAACCTGATCCAAGACAACCCAACAATCATGACTGAGTCAGCCGGTACACTACTGTGTCTGCATTGGGACCAAATGACTTCACCTTTTTTATTTATTGGAATTAAATAAGGGAAAGTTCAGTTAATATCAGGTCATGGTCAAGGTAGCGTTCTGTTTGTTTCAGTTGTATGTGAAATGTATGTATGTTAAAGGCGTTGTGTCAAATAAATACCACTAGTAATAATAATAAGGTATGTGTGTCTGTGAGAAGCTTCATCCAACAGGGCTAGTTTTCCATTGAACAATGTTTGATAACCAAAATGACTACACATTATATTATTGTGATGTTTGATGGCTCAAATTCAACAAAAACCTTCTGTCATGTCATTCTGAGAACTATTAATCTGATGATTGAATGCTCTGGTGTTTAAAAGACCATGTGGTTAGTTAATAGATTGTAAATGAAAAGATGTAAACATTGACAAGTCATAAAATAAAACTTTTTTTTATTTTAAGAACAAAACTGGATGTAAAAAATACATTTGTCTTGATTCAAGACTTCGGGAGGCAGAGGTGGTGATTGTCTACAACGGAGAAGGCAAGAGGACGCTATCAAGGAGAGCTCTAGAAATCTAGATATTTCTATACTTGATACTAATGCATTAGTAAAAATGTCAAAACCGGACCACTTAAATCTTCATAATCTTAAAACAACACATTTTAAGTCAATATTTTGACTCCTTATCTGACATTCTGCATCATTTGTTGACATATTCTCCTCTGTGGGTGATTTTAAACCAAATAGTTGTTGAAGTTTGACACAGTTTACTTTGGCATTGTGCCGCGTTGAGTTGCAAAATCGCTACAGCTGCCCAAAGTTGAACATGAACAGCAATCTTCCAAAGCTGCTGTGAAAGGCAAACTACACATGAGAGATGTGAGAATGTATTAGCAAGAGTCTTCATAAAGTCAGAAACTGTGAGGTAAATCGCTAATATATAAAAAGCAGGCAGCTGCGTCCCCATGAGTAATAAATGTCCAGCATTTATCAAATCACAGGGATGTCCCACTGATGACAGCCGGGGGGGAAAAAATCCACATCTAGTCCTCAACAGCCGCTGTTACGACGCATGAAGGCGTGGCCCCTCACCGGGTAGATCATCTCGATGAAGGTGAGCGGCCCCACTGTGATCTCGCTGGGGCCCTGCACCTTAAAGCCTGATTTCTGGTAGAAGGGAACCAGGAAGTCCTCGCACATGAGCACGGCATGGCGGACGCAGGGAAGGCAGCGGAGGTACTGGAGGTACCGCCACATTAGGATGGAGCCTTTGCCCTGCTGGCGGAAGGTCCGGTGGACGGCCAGGACGTGGATGTGGACGGTGGTGCCGTGAGGCTTGTGGAGGGTCAGAGCATCCTGGAATAAAACAAGAAGAAACAGGAGGAAGCAGGTGAGCAGGTGAAAGCTGCAGCAGAACACATATCAGGAGAGGGTAGTGATGCTCACACAATATCAGTGTCTGAAAAAAAATAAAAAATTTCCAAGCATGGCCATGTAACCGAAAACATTACAAAAATAAAATAAAAAGAGGTTGTTGGTGGTTTTACAGAAACAACCTTAACCATTATAGGGTCTTCATTTTTTTTGTTACACAGGGGTCCTGCTGGGTCTGATGTACATTTTGGGGCCTTTAATTCAACATATTTAAACTTGTTTTTGTTAAAATATTCAGCAGATATGTACTTCATTCCTTTTGCAAGCAATATATACAATAATGATCTTTGTCAAATCACATTTATGAATAGAAATGCCACTTTTTTATTATTTTTATTAAAATATAGCAAAATAAGTAAATGCATTATAAATCAGCTATACCTGGATAATTATCAACAGCCAGGTTTTCCCCAAACTATAGTATGTTATTTATTTGAATTTTATTATCATTTTGTCTTGACCTTATAAGGGTTAATTGTTCTGATCTGACCAGTAAGTCACTGGCTATAATAACTCATATAATCCTATGCTACATGTCTGCTGGCATTAACGTTGCAATTGTTAAACTACATTTTTATCATTTTCTGTTCTCTTGTAAGTGCAACTTAAAGCCAAATTGTCCATTCTTCAGCAAAAGTTACACATTTAAAATAGCACTTATTTTTTTCCTTTTCTTAACATATTTGACCTTAACTGTGCCCTTAAATCTCCCAAAATCTGTTTCATTAAATTGTTTTGAACCTCACATTTCCCTGCCAGCTAGCCAGAGGTAAGTCAGTGTTTCAGCGTCCTCCGTCTTACCATGGTAAGCCTCTCCTGGTCCCACAGTGAGCCGATGATGAACGCCACCAGACGTCCCTGCTCGAACCAGCCGAGAGACAGCTCAGGACAGAGGGTGAGGAAGTGACGCACTTCATCCAGATGGAGAGGACACTCACCGGACACCGAGATGAAGGCTGGGTGGGGAGGAGGAGGAGGAAAGTCAGCGTCAGGGTGACCCCGACCAGGCTTCATACATTTAAAAACATGTTCTTGTACAAATAAATATCAGGCAGCATGATGGAAGGAAATACTCAATGCTGTGAATGTGCCTGTACTCTTTTAGACATATATGGTCTAAACATATGGTCTCTTTAAAACAATAAAGACATAGTTTTATAAAATATTTGTTGATAATGCCAGTTGTATTCCCTTAATAAATACATGTGTATTTTTATGATACTTTGTCTTGTTTGTTTGATTTATTGTTCTACATTATTTTCTCTGCATCTTAGTATAGTTTTCATCCACATCTATCTTAAATTGATCTTAATTGTCTAATGCTCTTCTTTCTGGTTTTCCTATCACGTTTTTAATGTTTATTTTAGAAGGGAAAGTAAGATTATATGAAAGAAAACATGAGCTGTGACTGCTGTTACATATAAGAGAATCAGTGGATTCCTCTTCTTTTCCTTTTCAATAAAAATAAGTTCCTGCGTGCGTGACTGTGCGTAACCAACACAGTCATTACAGTTAGTGAAGCAAAGAAAGGACCTTACCTTCTCTCTCGATCTCGAACACGCTGATGGCATCCTCCGGGCTGAGGGAGCGGAACTCGCTGGCCGGCAGCGTGTGGCGGCGTCCCTGCGTCACAGGAGAGCGCATATGGAGCGGCTTCATGAAAGGCACTGCGCTCACCAGCGACATGATCTTATCTTTTTTTTTCCAAAGAAATTTAAAAATGAAGCAAAAGAGAGCCTGCGGTGGTCGGTTACTCTCTGTCGATCTCTTCTTTAATACGAGGATATCCTCCTTCTGAAGCCTGATCCGTGCGTAACAGGAATGCGCTGCGCGTAAAGACCGAGCGGAGAGCGGCGCACCTTGGGTATTTATACCCTCAGTGCGCATCGGCGCTCGGTTATAATCCTGAAACCAGCTGGATGACCGGACCCGTCACTGCCCCCGTGAGTGAGTTAAACAACAAACGCATTTACTCAAGAGGGTCAGGAGGGTTACCCGTGTGTTGAGAATTATCCTCATCATGCCAGCATCACACGCGCAGCAGATTTGGGTTTTACTGATCATGTGTTGGCCTAATACCGACACTAACAAACCATCATCAATTAGTGGTTTCGGGTGTAACAGTCAGTGAAGTGACTCACCTGGGCTACAGAGTGAAGGATAGCGGACGGATGCAGACAGATTTAGTAAAGTAGACATTCTGCCATTTAGTGTCAGTGCCAATTAATGTTATCACGCCAGCTGATCCATCTTAAGGTCTCCACTTCCCACACTTCATGTGATTTCCCTGAAGGAGACTTTCCACTGCCCATTGTCCCCATTAGTGGAGTTTCCCCCACTACTTTATTTACCAGGAGTTGTAAGAGGATTACAGGATGTGTAAGAGTTTGTCACCTCTTCACTGTTACATAAGCTGTGTGAGGAATTTCAAACCAAATTATATATATATATAATTTGGACTAGATAAAATTATATAGTTTTCACTATTTAAAAGTCAAAACTATCAGGAGAAGAATTAGATGCTTCACCACTTAGATTTAACATGAAACATATTCAAACATAAACGGACACTAAGAGCAGGTGGACTGCCTGTAAACATCACGCCGTCATCTCCATCTCCTGATAAACTCTGAGCTGAGGTCAAAGCTCTGAGTTTTTTAGGAGTCAAATGTCTTCATGTCCAGATTCCCTGAAAGTTTAATCAGCTGCCTGAACAATGGAAACGTCCACACTCAGACCTCTTCATTCAAAAATACACATGAAAAAATCACAAGCTCAAAATAAAAAGTTCAAATTTACTGTGAGAATAAGTCACAGAGATTCAGTAAATTGTGGAATTAACAAGGATGCCGCATTTTACTTTTTCAATTTTCTTTAATTAGAGAAAGAAAATTATTTCTGTATTTAGCGAATTTGTTATCTGTGATGAAGCAGCTTTTCTATCTGTTCAGGAACTAATCTTGATGTATTGATCCTCTGATGGATTGATCACCTTTGCTCTGCCTGATCAAAGCTGATAAAAATGTGATAAAAGCTGTATAATAAAGCATTCATGGTTATATTCAAATAGACTGAGAAAAGTCTGTGGATCCCCATAATTTGTTACCAAGGCAACTATACACACATACCCTCACACTTACATACTCATATAAATGAATAAAACATAATGAACCAGTAACAGCTTAACCACTGTTAATATTATACTATAAATCCCAGATATAAATTCATTATAAGATGTTCCTACTGTCCTGATAAACATGGACAAATCATGGAATGTTGAAATGGTGAAGTTTTGGAATTAAACTAAAAATTAAAATTGGAAGGTTTTGGAAAAGTTACTTGAATAATATAATTGGACAAGCAGCTGACAGCCTGGACCATAGACTACCTCACCAACAGACCATAGTACTGAGAGTCCATGACTGTGTGTCTGATGTGGTCGTCTGCAGCACAGGGACGCCACAGTCGATGGTCCTCTCATCTTTACCTGTTAGTCTGTACACCTCAGACTTCTCCTACAAATCAGACTACTGCCACGTTCAGAAGTTCTCTGATGAAACAGCCGTCATTGGATGTGTGTGAGATGGGAACAACCATGAATACGGGTAGGCCATCAATGACTTTGTAAACTGGTGTGTGATCAATGCTCTGCAGATCAGTGCCAGCAAGACAACGGAGATGATCATAGACTTCAGGAAGAAGTTATCCCCTAAAATACCAGTGAAAATCCGGTAAAAGGACATAGAGACAGCAGACTCTTACAAGGACCTGGGGGTTCACCTCAACAATAAACTGGACTGGACCACAAACACAGATGTCCTGTACAAGAAGGGCCAGAGTCACCTCCACCTGCTGAGGAGACTGAGGTCCTTTGGAGTCAGCAGGACTCTGTTAAAGACTTTTTACGACGTCTGCTGGGGGAGCGGATGCACTGATAAGGACAGGAACATGATCGACAAACTGGTATGGAGGTCTAGCTCCATACTGGGATGTCCCCTCGAGTCTGTGGTGGTGGTGGTGGGTGAGAGGAGGATGTTAGTGAAGTTGACAGCCATCATGGACAACCTCCACCACCCTCTACATAAGTCCGTGGGTGATCTGAGCAGCTCCTTCAGCCAGAGACTCCTTCCTCGCTGCAGGAAGGAGCGCTTTCACAGATCCTTCATACCTACATCAGACTCTTCAATGCATCATGATGTTGAGAGTTACTCTGACCTTACTCCCATGATGCACAATCCACCACTGTAGTCACTTTATTAGAATATGCAGAAATATTTGGGTTAAACTGATCCAGAGTTCCATGCACTGCCCCCTAGAAACCTTTAAACCAGCTGTGACTTGATGCTGGAAAAGCCTCCCTTCAATCAGAAAACAATCTGACACACAATCTAGTTGTAATGTCATGTCTCTAGTGAACACTGGATGGAAGTTGAATAACTTGAACAAACCTCTGATGAAAAGATCAAATCCACCTGAGTCATCTGAACACACACTTCAATGAAAGGGTGTATAAAGGAGTTAATTCTATCAATGCCACAATTTTGCTTGAATTTGATTGCTAGACTAAAAATAGCATAGTAGACTCTTAAATATCAAAATATTTGTTCTTTATTTGTACACAAAACCGTGTCAGTCATTCATCTTCTATACCTGTTTATTCCCCATTAGGGTCGTGGGGGTCTGCTGGATACACCCAGATGGTCACCAGTCTATCATGGGGCGCACCCCCCATTCACTCACACACTCACACTTATGAGCAATCAATTAATCTCAGCACATTAAATTATGATATATTATATATATATATATATATATATATATATATATATATATATATATATATATATATATCATATCTTCTATACCCGCTTATTCCTCATTAGGGTCGCAGGGGTCTGCTGGAGTCAATCCCAGCACATTACGGCGAGAGGCAGGGATATACCCCAGATGGTCACCAGCCAATCGTGTGTGTATATATATATATATATATATATATATATATATATATATATATATATATATATATATATAATATTTAATTTAATGAATACTTAGAGGTATTTATTATTATTTTGTTTTGTGTGTTTCTGTGTGAGTACATATGTAGGCTGTACACAATTGTTATTGCACCTGGTTATTGTAAATTGCACATGGTTATGGAGACCCAGCTGGTCTGATTATACAGTAAAAATAATATCGATTTATATCTATAAACCTTCTTATTGAATCGTATTATTCCCTGCCAATGAAGCAGCTGTAGCTGGAACCACAGCTGTCGTGTTGTGACCATACTTGTGACCTGCAGCAGTTCATATCTACGGCCACACCGCCGCTCAGTGGTCACAGAGGAGCAGGGACGCCGCTGCGTGATGACGCCGTCACATTTTGACGCAGCGCTCCGTAGCTACGTAAACACGTGAACTCCGCTGCTTCCAGGTTACCGTTTTTTTTCAGTCCACCGTCATCCTTCCTCGCGCTCCAGCATCACTCCCTGGCAACAGCAGCGATGGCGGAGCCCGTAGCAGCAGCAGCAGCAGCATCACCCCCATCACCCCCCCGGAGCCCCGACCTCTCTCCCGCAGCCAGCCCGGGCTCGGAGCCTCCGTCCCTGGCTCTCTCCCCCACGGCAGACGGCTCCCAGCGGCTGCTGTTCTCCCACGACCTGGTGTCGGGGCGGTATCGCGGCTCGGTGCGGTTCGGCCTCGTACGCATGATTCACGGCGAGGAGGACTTCAACTCCGACTCGGACCTCGATGATGGCGGAGGGAGAGGAGGTGGAGGCGGTGGAGGCGGCGGCGGAGGAGGAGGTGGCGGAGGAGGACGAGCCCCGGGAGGCTCGGACACGGAGAGCGCCGTGGACACCCCGACCCGGCCTCTGGGGAGGGGGTTCGTCCGCGTCCAGTGGTACCCTGAAGGAGGGAAGCAGGACATCAGGGAGACAAAGGTACAGGCTCCTGTCACCTGCTCGACACTTCCTGCTTATCCCAGTCTGCTTTTAAATTGCTTTACTGTGTGTTTTTTTGTGCTGGAGGAGATTAACGTGATGCGACTTGTTCCCCTAATCCATCCGCCGCCTGTAAACGCACCACCGAGCTGGCTAACCGGTGCCTAGCTCACATGCTAGTTAGCAGTGTAGCTCATCACAGCCTCATGTCTCTCAGCTGCTGCTGGCAGGTTAAACTGAGCTGGTTCGATACACAGTGTCTGTCTGAGGAGGAACTAACTCACAGCGACCTTATCACCTCCTGGCTGGGTGTGACTTGGCGTGAGACCAACACTTGACAGAACAAGTAGTGCTATCAGTCTTCACGTTATTCTTTAGCCTGGATCACTCTGCTTCCTATTGTAAACCAGGCTGAGCTGTCATGTTCAGTGACAGACAGGGAGGAGGAGATCAGTCAGTTAATTAGATTCATCAATTATCAAGGAAAATTAGGGAAACATTTGCTGTTTCCTGCCCCATTGATTGTTTTTGTGAACTGAATATGAGTAGTTTGTTTTTGTTTGGGACAAAACAAGACATTTTTTTCAATAAGTTGCAGCGTTGAATATGTTTCTTCACTCTGCTCCGGTTTCTGTTGATAATTATGTTGTGTGCTCTTTTAAAAGGGTCAGAAATTAGGGAAATACTCTCAAGTTGGACTTTATAAATAATTTGTTGGAAATCCCAAAGTTATTTAGTTTTAATACAAGATTAAGAAAACTAGAAAGTATTCACACTTTAAGAGTTGAAACCAAGGCAGATTTACCTAAAAGCTGCCTTAAAGGATAATTAGAATAGTTGCTGATTTAATTTTCTGTTGATAGACTGATATTAATATTTTTTGATATCTCTTGGCATCTGTTTTCTCAGATCTCAGGTTTCTTTTAAACAACTTACACATTCACATTCAAATCCAGAAATGTGTCGTGTTTGTGTATCGTCCGGTGTTTATGGACAGTGGAGTGGAGACAATGACCTTTTGAGATAAATAGTTCAGGTGATATGTTGAGTATGCAGGTGTTTTGGGTTGAAGGGTGTTACATGTTGGTTGGTTTGCAGGCACACACTAAGAAGGACGTTTCCAGAGATAACCGGGAAATGAGTAAATCCAAGAACCTTCTTGAATCTGGACAACAGGCCTGATGAACAAAGATCCATGACTGCCGAGCAAAATAGTGTTGATACAGTAATTTTAGTAACCTGCAGCACTGTTGTTTTTGCTAGTTTGGTGACTTTGATTTTAATTCATCCACAGCATCGGTTGCATCAGGAATATTTCAGAGCACAAAGAGAAAACACAGAGACACATGGGTCTCATGTACTGTGGCGTGTGAATTGAGTTAATTTTTAATTTGTGTAGAAATGTAAAACCTGCTGTCGCCGACATCCAGATTCCTCATGGACTGAGTTGAAAAGGGTCAGAAGGTTTAGAGGAGGACTGGTCTGGAAACGTACTGTACTGGCTCGTTTCAGAGGAGGAGAATTGGACCAGAAGAAACCTATTTTGGGGCAAACTGTAGCCTTGTTTTGTCCCTTTTGAGCTAAATGAGTAAAGTTCTGGCCCAAGCTTCATTGAAACTGTGCCACAACAAAAGCTTCTTTTAAACAATGACGCTGATGTTTGCGCAGCATGCAGCTGTGAATGCTGCGTCATTACTAGTGTGTGTCCCCAAAACAGTCTAGTGTATGCTCGTGTATGTGTTTGTGCAACAATGAGATTTCTCTTTTGCTTACCTCTCCGTGCACCATATGCCCAGCGTGTCTCAGCAGGCTCTGAATCCTGAGAGCACGGCGGAGATTCTAATCAATAATTCACAACGGCTCCCTGCATTATGCAAAGTTGCATATCTTTAAGATATTCCACAAAATTGTGACTTGTATTTGTCCGGCCAGGCTGCGCCTCAGTTTAAACGTTTTATCAAAACCGACGCATGGAAACCTGCCGCACTTATCTCCACCCACCTTCTGTGGAGGTTTATAAAAGTAACGTTTTAACAGCAAAAACTACGGTTTTGAAGGTTTTGAGCACAGCAACAACCACTAAGTGCAAAATATCAATAATCCAAGAAAATGGCGATATGTCATGAAACTAATGTTTCCTGTTTTCGTTGTTTAGTTTTATTGCATTTTAATGGAGCCATTCACCTTTTATTAAAAATAGATTTGTTGTTAGCATTTTAACTCGATAAACCGATGTTTAACCTTGCTGGTGTGTTCCACAGGGTGCAACAGTAACTTTTGATTCGTCAGTCGTTTGATTCGTCGGCATGCAGAATACCACACTGAACACGTCTTCTCCATACTGGTGTTTTATTGAGGAGCTGATTTAAAAGATGTGTGATTAACTGTGGATGCCTCTTTAAAAAGATGACCATGACTATGAAAACCTGTCCTCTTTAAAGATAAGGCTACATGTCTTCTGGAAATGAATAAAAATGCTGCATAACGTGTTGTATAAATATTGCACAGACCTAAATAAATGAATACAAAATCTCACTAAATGAGCAGCTACTAATGTACTATAGTACATTACACATATACATATAGTACACATATAGTACTAAGTACAGTAATGTCCTAAAATTAAACAAGTTCAACTTTTTGGAAAGCCAACGGTGACCATTTTAAATCCCCTGTCATCACATTGGCTTTGCTCTCTTTATTTGTAGTTTTATACCTTTTGTGTCCAGTCACCGGTATTTAGGCTCAAGCTTCATAACAGTAGGATTTATTGCAAAGCTGTTTATTTAACATCATTATTTTCCCCAGTTGTACCTCATGAAATAACTTGTAAGATTTATTTTATATCACATGATATTGTAATATTTAAAAACACGTATCATGATTGATTTGATCCTCATTCACACTCCTAATACCAAGTCAGTGGGAAGACGTGAAGGGATGCAAACAGATCAATCTGGGTTGCAGGTTGAATCACTGGTGCATTCGCGTAGTGTCGGCTCATAGGATGATGTAACCTCTGAGATGATGTTTGGTCGTAGTGAAGTAGTGTAGGTAGTGCAGCTTGATGGAAAAATTGTATTTTATTCATAATTCATAATTGTATTCATCAGTTAAATCATGTATTTATTTTATCCATGAATAGATGTATAATTGATTTACCCAAAATGTACCGTATGGCACAGTGTCATTAAGACAACATGCAATAGGATTTGATATGGATTTATCTACTCTTTCACTGCAACTCAATTTAATATATTTTAGCTTGAGAAGAACTTTTTGAATATTTAGAGCTCTGATTCCGTTCCATAGACATTAGAAAGGCTGGAGTTCAATAACTAGACTGTCACAAAAACACACTGGATACTGGTCTTTGATGTTAGTCATTGAAATTGTTTGTACTGCTCATGAATTGATTGCAAAACTACTTCCATGATCTAATTTGAATAAATTTGCACCATCAAGCTGATGCCATTGTAATCATAATTGTTTTTTTTAAAGTATCAGTAAATCTTTGTCTTGACTTGCTTGTGTTAGCGATGCAAATGGAACAAGTAGAAACAGGAAGGATTCACTTACATCTGCAGCTTGAGAACATGAAAATGTATGTCAGATTTTTTTTTCCCAACCCTGTGAAATTGCTACTATCTCCAGAGGCGGTGATGGGACTTAGATCTCCAGCTCAGTGCAGGTATGAGCACCTCGGTAGTTGTCAGCTCGCACTTTCACCGCTGCTAGAGAATCAGTCGGGAACATGGCGGATTTATTTCAATGCCTACGAGGCTTCAAAGAGGCAACGTAGAGGACCTGAATGAGCATCCAGCCACTTTTTCCTTGCTATAATGGGCTTGTGTAGTATCTGTGGTGTGGTATATCACAATATAGTGTATGACTAGGGTTTCAAAATTTGAAGAATTTTCGAAGAAGAAAGTTGGAAACTTTCCATGGGCATTGACAGGAATATATGGGAATTAACAGAAGTATATAGGAATAAACAGGAATAAATCCAAAATGTACAAAATTGAATGTTGGTCCTTGACAGGGAACTTGAATATACCTGGGGAAAATATATTGTAGCATAAACTTGGCAAAAGGTTAATTAGGTGCTAAATGTTGAATATTTATAAAATTCCCCAGCTTAACTTCCCCTTAACTTCCCATCTCCCCTTTGAAACCCTATGTATGACTGTTTGATATTGGATTGTGGTGTTAGTTCTTTTTTTTATCCATCTATTGGCCTCTGACTGTATAACTGTCACCTTAAGTGTCACTTTTCTACTGCAATGGCAAACAAGACCAGATGCTCAGTGCGTCTGAACCCCCTCTGAGTTTTAATCAGAAGGTAATAGATACTTTACATAATCCTGTGAGGACAAGGACACGGCCTGTGTGTTGTCACTGATTCGGTACTTTGGTTGTGGTGCAACACTATTATTTTCCTTCCCAGACTTTATCAAGCGATCGCCGAGATGCATTAGCACGCTGCCGAGGCCTCTAGATGGACTGAACGGGAATTCCTTGCTTTGTGTAGTGATGCAGCAAGTCTCGCCCGCTCTGCTGCCTTTAATTAAAGACCCTGCTCCCTGATGAGGTGGGTGTCAGGGCAGAAGGGGGGTCGAGGTGAGCCATGACGCCCCGGCCACGGGCTCCTCCCCTGGGAGCAAAGGCCCTGACTGTGGGGGTGTAGCAGGAGTCTAGGTAATGATCCCAGGAAGGGTGCAGCAGGACTCACTGTACTGCAGAGAGAGAGAGAGAGGATGTGGATGAGAGAGACAGGGAAAGTAAATATTGAATACAAAGGAAAATGTCACCTGAATATTAAAACTGTGAGGAGAAGGTGAAACGGACCAAAACAAAAAAAAAGCTGACAGGAAAGGCTCAGTAGCAGCTGGCTGTTATGGTAATATGCAGGCTTTTAGTCTTTGAAATGTGAAGGCCCCACCCTCAGCTCTGTCTCTGAGCCATTTTACATTCCCAGCCTCTTCTGGTGTGCCGGCTTAAAGCATGAAACCCTGGGTCTGCTGCTGCTGCTCTGCCCTGTTTCAAAGTTTCAAGTTAGCAGCGTTACTGAGTGTCTGTGGGGGCGTAGGTGGTCATACTCTGAATACCCCCACTACTAGATATGGTGTGATGATTTATGTTAAATTCACTGAACCTGGCTGCTTGTGGTTTCTTAATTTCATACCCACAAAAAAATGTCTCAATCGCTGCAATCAGTCAGTTGTAACTATCCAAAGAAGTCACAGACAGTTGGGTTTTAGTTGAATGTGATGTTTTATGAAGTGAACAGAGAGACTCCTCTTTAGGTTTTATTGTGCTCATAGTTTTTGTTACAGAGGCAGCGAGGTTGTAAAAGCAGCCAGGCAGCGAGTGTGAGAAGCTTCCTGCACGTCTCACTGGCGTGTGTGTGTGCGTGTGGTAGGTCCTGGGGACAGCATTATTCTATAGTGGACATACATTTTTCTTTTTTTATGAAAATCAGTTTAAATAGGGATAGGACTGCAGGTGTCTCCCTCCATCCAACCAGTGAATGGTGGATGAGTTGCATTCAAGTCACTTCACCACTATTTTCAGTTCCCGTCCTTCCTCGTGACACTCATCGTCACAGGAATTGTGATTCCTACAAGGTTTTCTCCAGAAACATTTTAACAGTATCAAATTGGGTTAAAGGATTTGGAGAAAAAAATGAGTTGTGATTTTTCTGTCAATTTTCTTCAAACTAGATTTCAGTGCACAACTTTTACAAACATCACAGAAACTTGCATCAAACCATTAAATAAAATAAATGCCTTGCTGCTAACTCTTTAGTGCGGCATGTTTTGCACAGCACCTGTTTCTGTAGTTCATCCGCAGCCTCAAACCCTAAAAAAATCGTGCTAACGTGATGCTTTTCTTCGGGTTTAAAATCCCTGACTCTGCTTCTAGACCTGCTGAAGCCATTTTTGAAATTCATAACCAGCTGGCACTAATTGGACTCCAGAACATGAGACCTGTCCTCCTCGCAATATATACCACTTTTGATTGGTGAGCTGGGTAGGATGTTAGGGAGGCACATGTAAAAAAGTTGACAAAGACAAAACCTGAATTAGGAAAATGGGGGGGGGGGGGGGGGGGGGGGGGGGTTTGAACCTGTGTTAACCTGCAGCACCCAGAGTCTCACCATGATCAGCTGATAAATGAACGAACACAGTTGGTGACAGTTTGAAGTGTAATTGTGCAAATGTTACAGTTGTTCCCCACAGAGAAGACTAGAACGTACCTAATGGCAATTTCTATTTATTTAGTTATAATCTAATTATCTTAGCGCCAAAGTCATTTATTCTGTCAGCTTCTACCTACCTACTCTTGTCTCTTCTCATTAATCACATCGATCTTTCGTGTGCTTGTGTTAACCTCCTAATAAATTACACCTGGTGTTTAATGAAAAATTGATGGTTTAGTAAGTTGCTTTACTGAAATGTTAATTCTGGTTGGTTCAGCTCATTTCGACAGTGGTGCTACATCCTTTTAACGCTGAACTAGTGGCTCACGGACCTAAACAGACACAGTTCTATTTGAAATTTGCACCATTAACCTCTTAAAGAGTCTATGCTTCCTTTGAGCAGTGTTTTCTCAGCCAGCTGCAGGTGTTTGAGGTAGGCCGGCAGATGTTGGTGTAATCTGGGACATGAGGCTGTGGCAGAAACCTGCCCAACAGCAGTTTTGAGCACAGAGCCTTCATTCTGGGTTTGAGCAGGTGGCAGCCAGGCCTGCAAAAACACAGGGCATTAGGTTTTCGCGTCAGTCATTATGGGAATTCTATTAAAATAAATAAATTAAAAAAAAAAAAAGAATATGCAAAAGCTCAGACTCGTATCGGAGGCTTCAAACTCAGAAATATTCTCAAATGTTTGCAGGGCTCTTGTATAACGGTTAACTGAAATGTTACTGTAGAACGTCTCTGACAGATTGACTGACAAATCTGGGCTGTAGTTTCTTTCTCCAAAAAGTCTCTGTACCTGTATCTGTACATTTCAGTTTCTGAACGATAAAACACAGGCTTTCTGGCTCTTTTAGACATAAACTGACTTTGAATCATGATATTTAGCTGACTTGCTGAGTTTCAGTACAGATAATGTGATTTTTATACGGTTTTCCATCAGTGTGACAGCAGCATCTTGATTTAATTTTTTAATATTTAATTTGCTGGTTTAAAGATGGATGGATAGATTACAAATTCTTATTTGGCTATTTTTCCAAAAGCATTCAGCACAATGAAAATCAATGCGATAAGATTGAGATTGCACTGATACAGGATTTAAAAACTGGCTGTATCACTTTTACAAAGGTTAGGAAAACTGAAACTCTGAACACCAGCTGAAAACTTTTGCACATCTCATCACTTGCTGTATCAAATGAAATTGAAATTTGCACTCGACTTTGTGGCCTTCATTCCTTGTCTTATCATGACGCTGTCCTCGGGGCGTTGACTTCATGGTCCTCGTCATCACGCAACAAGCCGGTGTGATAGAGAGACTGACTTCTTTCTTTCTTAAGTCTAATATTTCCTAATGAGAAATGATGCTGCATTTTGCTGCTTAAACCTACAAGTTTTATCATGTGTCGTCAATAAAGCAAACATAGATGGTCAGAAAGTCTGTTATGTGAGTAACTCTTAAAACAAACGGGTGATTGTTTTTGCATCCGTGTTGATGTGCAGGTTTCAGGAAACTAACACGACACCCTACCCCTGCAGCTGCATCTCTGATTTCGCCCTCTTCTCCATCACTCCCCCCCAGCCCCCGTATGACTCCACCCTTCCTCCTCTTCTTCCTAACCCTCCTCCTCCCCCCATGTTTACCTCAATCACTCCTCCCCGCGTGTCCCAGCAGACCAGTGTTGGAGAATGTTATGACGTAATATGCTGCTGACTGGATGGTCATCCAGCTCCTGCCCTGAGATAATGGATCTCATTTGATCCTCTTCTCTCTCGCTCTCTCTCTCTGACACACACACACACAGTCTGAAGTGACTTGACTAGCTCCTGATTCCTGCATCCATCCCATCAGCTCTTTCTTCTCCTCCTCTCACTCTGCAGTACGGGCCCAGCCCAGCATAGAGACGTCTGTTCTCTGTTCCCCTTCTTCACCTCCCTCTCGTCCTCTTTCTATCTCAGTAGCCTCCATGTTCACTTCACGCTCTTTCTCTTCTATTTCTGTCTGTTTCTCTTTTCTTATATCCTCTCCCTCCTGAGATCCATCTCAATATCCCACTTGTTGGGCTGACTGTTGTCTGCTCTGTGCCTTGTTCGCCGCTCATCTTCATTTTCTCCCCGTCACACCCACACTTGTCTGCTGCCTCTCCTCACACCCCCCCTCGTCATTTTCTCTATCCATTTCCCCCTTGAGTTTTTCCATCTATTTCTTCCACTTCCATGACTGACTCTTGAATAATCTTCACATCATACTCTGTCTATTGCAGCATCTCATCTAGAGAAATGCACCTTTAATTTTTGATTTAAAAAATAAAATAAACGTAAGATAGGACATCAGGCTTATTTATTTATACTCAAATATTTGTTCTGGAAAAACAAAAAAGATAAAAGACCTTTTGTAGAAAGTGAGAGTTGAATTGCTTTTTGATTATAGGAAGATCTTTATGTAGATGTTTCAAAACACAGAACCTGCCTTAAAACAAGGTTGTGAAGTCACACTATCCAGTCACTGCTCACACCCCCATCCACAGCCATATATATTATATCAGATAGTAAATCTCATAATAAGGCACATCGTTAACAGAAATGTTAGTTGATTGTGGATCCGAAAGAGTCTGTTCACCTACTCCTGAAAAACTGAATTGTTTTCAATTCCCCAAAACACTAATGATGTAGCACCACTCTTGATTTGCCTGAGGCTGAATCTGCGGGTGAAGTTGTGCCTTCATCATCACAGATCGATACTCGGAGGCATCTGTGGTGGAATTTCACTAATTAGCTTTTACAAAGCATATAGTGGGGGGGAGTGTGTGGAGAGAAATACGTGCACCTGCAACGAGAGTGAAAAACGAGGAGGCCTGTTGGCTGAGAAGCTGTCGGAGTGGAGAACAGGCGTGGTCCTCGAGCTGCAGGTCCTCTGCAGTGTCTCCTTTCTCTCTCTTCCTCCCCCCTCTTCTTCCTCATCCTCCTTGCACAGCACCTGAATAATGAGTTGTGTTAATTAGGCCGGGAAGTCAAAGCATACGCTGTCCACCATCGATTCCTGTAATCAATCTGGCCCATTTCTGCCTCACCAGTACCACCCTGGATGGGGAGGCGACCAAGGTCGTGGTCCGTCAGACAGGTGACACACACACACACACATATATATATATATATATATATATATATATATATATATATATATATATATAAGCAAAATGGGCCTCTCCTCCCCTCTCATGCTCACTGTGTGAGCCATAGCAACAGCCTGCTGCTTTATTTCTAATCTATCTGAGCTGCCTATTTCTGATTATTTAGCAGTGGGCATGTGTGACTGAGATGCTTTGGGGAGATGAGAACGTATTTAGGTCTTTAGTTTCTGTACAATGTAGTATACATGTATCTGAGATTGTGTCATTGGAGAAATGTATAAATCACTGCAGATAAACAGTCCATGTGGTCATGTTAATATTTTTGAAGGAAGCATTGAGGCGTCGTGTCCTCCTTGTTAGTAACACAGATTGGCATTGTCTCAATTTCCTGCTTTCACACCTAACCGGTTTGTCCCACTTTTAACAAACTCAGTGCTCCATGTTTGGTTTGATTGGTTTGAGCCAGTGTGAATGCTGACAATGGAACTCAAACCACTTGAAAAGATGCGTCCACGTCCATTGAGCACTAACCATAGGATACTGTTTATAGATATGTCTTAAATTCAAAAGATCAAATTCCATCTGCTTGATTTGTGAATCTGTCCAGAAAGCAATCTAAAAAACACAGTCATTTGGTTACCATGGTAACACTCCAGCACTCTAGGCCCGGGAATTTCCCTGATCAGGCTGGAAGTGGAAGAGTTAACACAGCTGTGGGCCATTTATCATATTTTGGCAGTTCCTCATTAAAAGTGAGTGAAACCACACAGTAGTCACATTTATTTTTACTGCGGCCGTCAACAACAAAGCATTTCACAGCGCTTCACAAAAGATATTAAAAAGGCACAAAATAGAATTTAAAAGGAGGAAAATAATGCATCTGCAATGCAGTGGGAGATATAAATAAAAAGTCCCGAATGTCATTTAATAAAAGGAAGTAACTAAACCCCCTGTAATGTTGTGGCACAAGATGCCCCCCTTTTTTGTCCTGTCTGCACCCTGCATCATTATTTATAACCACATGAGGTCCAGTTACAGCTTTGACTTACACTTAAACTCCTTTTCTTCCTTGTGAGCTCTTTATGACACCAGAGAAGATAAAAGAAAACTTCATAGGGAGTCGTACACTGCTGCGTGACTTGCTGTGAATCTCTGCAGTTTGATTTAATGTCGACTCATTCTGATTTATTTGAGATAAGTTATTAAAATAAAAGGACCAACCATTTTTCTTGCTTTTGGACCAAACATGCTAAATTAAAACCTGGAATAACATCTGCAGAGTGCTCAAAGATGTTCTTTTTTGGAAAATATCAGTTGTAATTTGATTTTTTTTTTTTTTAAATCAAGTGAAAAATCATTACATTATTGAACAGTTTGTCATTACTTTTAATCCTCATGCCCTCCTCAAGCATTTTTGTCAACTTTTTTGGGGGGATTTTGTGATCATTTTGGCAATTTAGTTGAATTTTGGAAATCCATTGTGATGCATGCACGTACCTCTAGGGTGCAAAATACCTCAGGCAAAAATACAAGAATTTCATGCACGGTTTTAAACTGTAATGGTAGTTTGATTAAAACTGAGGTTACAATAGAAGTCAATAGTGTCCAGAGGGAATATCTGGAGCTACAAAAAAAGAATACTAATGCAATCAAATAAATTTAGCTGCTAATCATTGACACATCCAAGGCTCTAATCGCCACCATGTCCCATCCTCCTACCATTTATTATACAGAAAATAATAAATGTTTAGATTTTTGTGCACTCGTGAAATGATTAAATTTAAATGGATAATTGTAATGAATGCCTGAATGTTTGGTAGTTTTGAGCAGATAAGCAAACCAGTAACCAAATCTAACTGAGGAGAAGCCTCTTACGTTTTCAGTGAGATGAAACTAAATCAGGGGAAAGAAAACCTCTCTGTCTAACTGAAGCACTCGACGGAAAATAAAAACACAAGTGGAACAGCACCTCAGAAAATCACCAAAGTGGGATTTCAATCCCCAAACTATCAGCCCAGTGCAGCACCGAATGAGAGCCTCAGTCACAGCATGTAACCACACGTTTTATAACGAAGCACCGCGACAGGAGCACAAGTCACAGCCACTGCTACTGTCCTGCTGCAAAATCATTTATGGACTCGGCTCCCGATCGGCCTGTCGGTCGGGATCGGACGACGCACAAAGAGAAACTTGATGACAGGGTTTTTACCACACACACAAGGCAGCGATGTGCAGCGTCCACATGTTCAGGACATGTTTATTACCCACCTTCGTATAACTCATCTCTTGTCATCATAGTGAGACGTTAACTCTGCCTCTTTCCCCCTGTCTCTTCCTGGAGAGTAATGACACCCGCTGCAGGGACGGGGTGCGGCCTGGAATAATGTAGCAACAAGGTGTGTCCCTGACATGATGCAGTTGTTGCAAGCTGTCCCGTATTTATTTGAAATATAGATCTTAAAAAGAAATAAATTCAGGTCATGATTTGTAATGGTTGCAATAACAAATCTTGTTAAGTCTCGTTATCTTTCTATGTCCGAGGCAGAGTGACCCGAGGTGCTGTTTCTGCTCTCGTACAGTGAGGTAAACGCTATTGATTTTTAAACAGCATTTTTGAACTGTTGAGGAAATGTGTTATTACAGCAGCACACATAAAGAATAATAATGAGGCCGGTGGTGTATGTCTGTGCAACAAAACAAAAAAAAAAAACAGGTTTATATTTCTGTTTCCCCTCATGTAAATCTTTTAGCTGAGAGAAGTGTGTGCACGCGCGTATGTGCAGCAGCAGAGACAGAGTCGACAGGCTGCTGTTTAATAGATTACAAGGGAACATGGCGACCCATCGATCGTATCCCCTACACGCATTCTCACACGCACTCTCCCAGAATGCAGTGGGGTAGGGTTACAGCAGAAGCACTGCAAAGGACCCTGGGGAGTGCATTTGTGTGTGTGTGTGTAAGAGCAGCATTCGATATAACTTCAGTCAAGGGTAGGGATTTGATATCAGCTGACATCAGAAAATGGAATCGAGGAAACTGATTTTAATGGATTGTTCTTTTATAGAAATTCCTTCATGGAAGAAGCATGTCTGAAAATGCTGCATCATTGTAAGGTCAAGATGTCCTCCATCACTTTAGACACACAGGTGTTTTATTATTTATTGCCCATCATCACGCTTCTGTACACAGGAGTGTAGACAAGAATGTGACTGCTTAGAAAAGTGTGTGTGTGAAAGAAAAACTTAAGTTGTAGTATTTCTTAATAAAACATTATTTTTCAATATCTTATTGACAAAACCATTAAGGAAATAATAGATTTATTAAAATAATAGGTTAGTGGCATCGTTAGTTGCAATGCTGGTTAGAGTAATAATAATTTAAGTTAATAATTTATATCTACCTACCACTAATTGAGGACCAGTTCTTCCTCTCAGCTTTGAGTTGCAACTGCTTAGTCATTCCTGCTTTTAAAGATTTTTTTTTTCATCCTGCACAGATGCATCGTGTTCCAGTTTCCTTCAGTCTGGTGAAATCTCAAAGACAAGTCCTCCCCCCAACCTCCAGTTATTACTTAGTATGCATCAGGCCTTCTGTGTTTTTTAATTTCTTCGCTCTCCTCCTTACTCCTAATTACATTCTCCTCTTCTCCTTCCATATGTCTCTGTTCAGACTCTGAGTCTCTGTCTGCTGCTTTGCTGCCACTTTTCTTTCTGCAGCTGGTGCTGTAGGGTGCAAAGGAAAAGTTTGGGCCTTTCACAGGCTGCTTTATATGAGCAATTTCACGTGTGTGTGTGTGTGTGTGTTTATGGTTATTCACTCAGATCAGCAGATAGAACAGAGACACTTCCTGAATCAGCTCAGCTGGCAGTTTTTGTCCGTTTGGTGACGATTCCTCAGTCATTGACCTAAAGTTTGAATCCATTGTTTTCTGATTGATGTTTCTGTTTCTGCAGCTGTTGTAGTTTTTGTTGAAGCTGTTTAGCTTATGCTACTTTCTTTTACATCACAGGAGCCAGAGCTCATACATGCATTTCTTCATTCTGCCAGATGGTGTTTCAGTAAAGACTGACCTGAATATTTTTATTCTAAAAAAAAGAGTAAAAAGTTGCCTCATTCTGTGTTTCAGTGTTACTCCATGTTTAGTGTATCGCTGAACTTCAAAAGTAAGTTCCACTACTTTTAATCCCTCTTCAAGAAAACAACACAATTATGCCCCCTCTTCAAGCATTAAACTTAGGGCTGCAATCATTTAATCTGTTAATTATTTTCCGGATTTAATCAAAGAGATGTTTGGTGAAAAATGCTCAGTCATTTCATCTCACACAGCATTTTATGACCTAAAGTTATTCAGTTTTCTTTCATAGAAGATTAAAGACACAGTTGAGAAGATGGAACTCAAAGATTTGGACCTTTTTTCTCGATATAACACAACTAATTGATTATTAAACCTGTTTACCTTTAATTAATTAAGCTCTTGTCATGTTTAATATTAATACATGAATGTAAATTATCATGACTCTAAGCCTGTACAATACATGTATTTCTGCTTTCTATATGATGGGTAACATGTCGGATTCTCATTTCTGATTCTTAAATCATTTTCAAATGAAATTCATACTAGATGCATTTTTATTTCTAAAGTTGTGAAAAGGTTTCACAACAAGAGCATTGAACATAAGATGTTTCATTGATGTTTAATGAGTGGTCTTTGGTTTGATCATGTTTATCTGTAGATAATGAAGGCTGAAGAACTGCAGAGACGCTGTGAGGAATAAAGAGCAGCAGCGACTTGTCCTGAATAGTAAATAGATTATGTTGGGTGACTGTCAGTGATTTACTGCAGATGGTATTGTGATACTTTTGAGGAGTTTTTTTTCTGAAAAAGATAAAGAAAGAACCAGCATAATTAAATCATAAATAATATACTTGGCTATATATTCTCTAATGGGATACCATGGCAACATTTAGCCTGATTCACTAGACAAATGAAGGCTGCAGCGTACATTTCTGGATCACTGTGATTATTTATAGGCTAGCTGATGGTTTTGGATGCTAACTCAGGATAATGCTAAAGCAGCAGCAGAGCATTCAGATAGACTGAGAAATTGATGTGTTGTGTATCTATTTATAAATTGAGCATGATAGCATGACAGTTCATTCTCAGGAAGCCGAAGTTTAACTCAAGGTCGCTGCCTCACCAGGGAAATGACTTTAGCCAATAGAATATGTGCACAGATTTCTAATATATAGGTTTGGTTTTTTTTGTAATGTCGAGACAGTTTTTTACAGATCCCATGGCAACTGTAGCGATGAAGGATGCAAAGACTGCTGTTTGATGACTTTCCAGAGATGTGGATGCTGTCTCATAGACTGGTGGACCTTTTTTTTTCTTTCTTTCTTTCCCCACAGCCTCACTCTTGTGTCTATCACTCAAACAAGATTTCTTGCATCATGGTTTCACTGGTAGCTGAAACCACACCTCTGTACCAACACAGCCTCTTCTGTTTTTTTTCCACTGTTTTCAGTGTGACTGTGCGGTAACTGTGACACAGCAAAAATCAGTCTCACAGGAACACGGTTTCCCACTGCGACCATGGGAGATTTCACCAACTTTAGCTCAGCGTCTCTTGTTCTCCTGTCTCCCTGGACTTGTAGTTCGATGCTGTTTTGGCTCCGTCCGTCCAGTCTGTCCTGTACTTGTAAGCCGTATAGATCCTATTTTTGACTCCTTCAGTGTTTGTGACGCCGTCATGCTGCCAGATTCTCACACTCGAGGCTCATGCTGGCTAGCTCAGTGAAATCTGTCTCTGTTTGGATGACAAAATCATTTAATCTGCTCTCGGGGGCGTTCACGGCTCCGCTGACTGTGCATGTGCATGTCTTTATTGCTTCGAGCCGGGACAGGACAAGGGTGTGACAAATCAGTGTGAACATGAATCATGCCCAGTTGGTTAATTTCCAAGTCGTTCTCAGAGGTTCATCACAGGGTTACAGATGTAAAAGCCCTCCGCTGCAGCATGGGTTATTATAAGAATATGATGATTCAACACCACTGACAGCAGCTTCTGTCGGTGCAAAATATCTCAAAGATGAGGTCACCTGCTGTGATGGCCAGCATCATTTTAAACTTGTTTTCTCTTTCTTTTCCAGCTAAAACTTGAAGATCGATCTATTGTCATTAGGGACATTGTGCGGCGGAAGAATTCTAACGTAAGTGGAGTCGTCAGTCTGCATCTTTTTCTTCTTATTTTTACTCCAATTCTGTGCTTTTTTCCCAGTTCTCCTCATGCTCTTTGTCAGTCATGTCACTGTTCAGCGCGTCAGTCCATTTGCTGCAACAGACGCGACTGGAATATTATTACAGGTCGACACTCACCAAGCAGTAAAAAGGAGACTCTTTGTTTTAAAGCAGCGCAACAAGATCTGAATATAAATAGAATTTTACGTTTCAATGAGTTTTCTTTTTTCTTTTAGATGATTTTAACAAAGTGTTCACAAAGCATCAAACCACAGAAGCTCGCTCCTCCTGGAGCCTTCAAACACTTACAAGCACCAGCCAAGTGTTGGTGTTGATCAACAGGGTAATTTAATGCAGCAGCGATAATGTGATATGATGATGTTGTGCTGAACCTCTGTTTGTTGATTACAGGACAACCAGTGTGGTATCGTGACCAACATTGACATTGAGTGTGCAGTGAAACTAGTGGGAACAAATTGTGTACTGTATCCAGTCAACAGCAAAGACCTGCAGCACATCTGGGTAAGAGATGATGACCTGAAACCAGAAATGAGCTCAGCTTGTCTGATGTAGTGCGTCATATTGGAAGACGACTGATACACCTCACACGTCCAGACTAGCATGTCACAATATCTTTGCCTTCTCTCATCTGGATTGACAACTTCTATGTAGTTTTCCTCAACATATATACACACTGCCTGGCCCAAAAAAAAGTCACCACCTGGATTTACCCAAGTAAACAGACTCTCCTATTGGATAACTTCTAACTGGGTGATTATCTTTCAGGTGGCAATAAGTTATTTAAGCCCAACTGATGCAATGAGTAGCTTCTTATTTCTTAAAACAACCATGTGGACAGACACATTCCGTGGTTGTGGAAAAGATGTTTAGTCTGTTTGAGAAGAGTCAAATCATTGGCATCAAGCAGAGAAAATCTCTAAGGAGATTTCAGAAACTACTAAACGCAGGTTCTCAGTCGTCCAGGTCATCTTTTTCTTGTGAAGTTGAGAGAAAATCAACTGGAATTCTTAGGGGGTTAAAACACATTGTTAGTACATATTATTAAAAACTGGGGAACCAGAGTGATGGAGCATCAGTGTAAGACAAGAAGCAGATGAAGTGAATGACCAGGTTGTTCCATCAATGGATTATTTCTTCCATGGCACAAGCATATTCCAAGATGATGATGATGATGATGCCAGGATTCATCAGGCTCAAATTGTGATGGCGTGGTTCAGCGAGTATGAAACATCATTTTCACACATGGGTCGGCCACCACAGAGTCCAGATCGTCACACCATCCAGAATCTTTGGTGTGTGTTGGAGAAGACTTTGTGCAGTGGTCCAACTCTACCATCATCAATACAAGATCTTGGTGAAAAATAAATGCACTGGATGGAAATAAATCTTGTAACATCGCAAAAGTTTATCGAAACAATGCCACAGTGAATGTGTGCCATAATTAAAGCTAAAGGCCCTCCAATGAGATGTGTTGACTTACTTTTTAGGTGTGATTTTATTTTTGGCCAGGCAGTGTAGACATCAGGTTCATGTTGATTCATGTAACTATGATAAGTTTGATCCTGTAAAGTGACTAAAGTGAAACTATGACTGTTCAGGATCCAGGTTGACATCTGTCCTGTTGTCACTGTTCTTTCCAGTCATTTATGTACGGAGACTACATTGCCTATGACTTCTGGCTGGGGAAAGTGTACGACCTGACTAATCACATCATCCTCAAGCTCTCCAACGGAGCCAGGTAGACTGTGTGTGTGTGTATACTGTATATGTGTTAATGTGATTACACGGTGTGTATTGTGACCATGTGTTAGTGTGAGGCTGCCTGCTGGCACATGTTCATCGGTGCCAGAGCCGGTGTCAACCTGTCGTCTCTCCCCCTCGCTGCAGGTGCTCCATGAGCGTGGAGGACGGTGCCAAGCTGTACGACGTCTGTCCACATGTCAGCGACTCGGTACGTAGCTGTGAGCTCTTCGTCTGGCACCTATGACACATTCACTTTCTAAGTTGAACAGAAGCTGCTTGTCACATCGCCTTTAAAAAAAATCGAAGACTTCCCTGATCTAATACTGGTTTATTTTAGCCGTATGTGGTTCCTTTTTTTGTTCTTTGACTATATTCAGGGATGAGTTCTGGTTTTATATTTTATCTATCCATAAAGCCAGGAGTGTCTCTGTCTGTGGCTGTCAGATCAACCTCAACGTTGGGATAAAGCTTGTGCATGGCATGATGCTGTGAATCATGTTTTGTGGAATTTTTATGATAGATATTTAAAACATCATTATTGTTAAAAGTTTAAATCCGATAGGCTTGTGTATCTGAGAGCTGTCCTGCAGCAGCACTGTTGTTACAGTGTAAAGCTCAGTATCACAGCTCCTCCTCATGTTGCTTCCAGCACTTTCATTATAATTCAATGCTCCATTGTCCCAATAAATTCAAAATATACAGGAAAAAGTATGAAGGAAGATATTTATCATATGTCCGGTTTTACTTGGCCTAACACAATTTAAAACTCATATGTAGATTGAGATCCACATTTTCAACGTTACTATAGCCTGGCTCACTGTGCGGTTGTGGATGCTTACACTGGATGTCCTCCATATTACAGTAACCATCTCTTCTATAGGACAGAATACTTCCGAAAGGCACTGCACTAGTTTATTTTAATAAAATACTAACATTTTCTAATTTCAGTATGTATTTTGTGAGTATTTTTTTATTTAGAGATTTTGATTGTGGACTGTTTGTTGGAACAAAATAAGATATTTGAGGACATAATCTTAGGCTTTGAGAAACCGTGATAAGTAGGATAAATAAATTGATAAATAAGATGAATATTGCAGTCCTAATTCTCAGCCTAATTTAATTATGTGGAATCTATCCTCTTAGAGTGGTGTAGTTGGACAATTAAATGTGAGTGTTTTGTGCCTGTTTTCTTTAAAATATTTAGAAGTGCATTTCAGATGGTAATCATTTTTGACAGACTGGGGCTGCACCATGTCTTATATCAATTTTTTTTTCCTTTCAAACTTTTTTGAATTAGAATGTAAGTTTTACATTTTCAAAAATCTCTATGCAGGACTTAATTATTATTAGAAATAGTTGAGGAAAGAAACTTTTTTTTTTTTTTTTTTAGAGCCACATTTTTTTAGATCATTTGTACTGCGTTTTTTAGTTGTTTTTTTTTAATAAGCACTGATTGTGTTAAATTGTGTCATTGGTCCATGTTGAATATGAAACATTATTATTGACATTATGTACTCAGGTTTGTATTGAACCATCATCACTGCATTTTTTTCCAGGGTCTGTTCTTTGATGAGGCGTATGGTTTCTACCCAGGCCAAGTCCTGATTGGTCCAGCCAAAGTCTTCTCTAATGTACAGTGGCTGTCGGGGGTCAAACCTGTGCTCAGCAGGAAGTGCAAATTCAGGGTGGTGGTAGAAGAGGTAAAATCATGCACGTCGTCTTCTCACAGCAGAATCATTAACTGTGTGAGAGAAAGCAACCCATTAAGAGCCAGTTTATTCAGTTCCATATAACTTCCAACTGCAGTAGGAGAGTTATAATTGTGCCTGATAGTAATGGATGCACAGGTTGGATCATTCAACCCCTTCTGTGTAAGATATACTTGAATCAGTTGGGGTTTACATGCAATTCTAGTCTTTAAATAGTTTAAATAGTGTATGTGGTGTTGTTGTGCTTTCCTCAGGTAAAGGTGGTGGAACTAAAGGTGACGTGGATCACCAAGAGCTATTCCCCCAAAGGCTCTGACAGCGTCTATCCACCTGCCTCCACCATCCCTCAGGAGAATCTCTGCAGGTCAGTGTGATGTCCATCCATGTCTCTGCACTGCACATGAGGGCTGTATAGAAGATAACGTTACTCTACTGGTTGGGTTTAGGGTGAGGCGTTTAGGGTACTACGACCACACCCAGAGGCAGCTTGGGGAGAGGGCTCTTTATGTCTTCCCCGCCAAGGGAGACGCCACACGCATCACATGTGAAGGACCAGAAGGTGCCCCTGTCCTGCCAGAAGACCCCGTGGCCAGAAAGGTGCAGAAAAACTACAAATCTTATTGTGCTCTTGTACAGGAATAACAATAAATTTTAATAATAAATTACTTGTTTTAAATCCTCCCTTTGAGAGTGTATTAACTCTTTCAGATAATGTAAATACACAGTTAATGATTACAGAGCAAATGAATGAAGGAATCATCCTCAATCTCATTGTCTGTGTGTGTTTGTCTGTTGTAGTTGAAAAGAATGTTCAAGAAGGATTTGCTGAAGAAGACAGAAAACGCCGATACACAAGGTGCCGAACAACTTTGTGTTATTTCAAAAAACTATTCGGAGAAACTGAGAAACACACACACGCTCACTGTGTCAATAGGAAGTCAGCGAGAATGCTGCTAAAGAATTTCACTCACTCACTTGTGCAATGAGGCATTATTATAGGCCACTTTTAGCCATCTATGGGACAGCCTAATGGTTAAGGTTTATACCAAATGACAGCAACAACCACAGTTTTTCCTGGTTGGGGGCTGTGGTGCGTGGAGCACGGTTTAAAGCAGTTTTATGTTAAAAATCTATATTTCTTTGATGCTGTTCAGCGATGCATTCCGAGATAGCAAGCAGTTGCCGTTTGTCGCACTTAAGATGGTTAAAGATAGTTAAGAAACTACTTAAAACTAGATGAAAAGTCATTTATGACTGACTAAACACAAATTCCTATGCAAAGGGGATAGTGATGGGTAGCCAGGGACTCCCCTGATTAGATTAAATTCAAAAATAAAATAATGAATTTTATTAATAAATCCAACATTCTTGAGAACATTGGGAAAAGTGAAAGTTCACAACTTGGCAAAACAAATAAACAAAACATAGGTTTAGTTATTTTTTGACATATTAATGACACAATGTACCAGTTGCTGTTGAAGTATTCATCACATTTTCTCTTTAGCCCAAACCTGTTCTCTGCAGACCTGCAGTCAGCCTCTGCTGTTCACAGTAAAACAAAGTCAAAACAAGTCAAAAAAGTGAGCAGCAGCATTTTATGCTTACTACTTCTTCTCTGATGTAGCTGTGAGCTAAATGCCTGTCAGAATGATTTAACGTCCCTGTGAGACATCAGGCAGTGCTTTCCACAAATGGGAGTCAGTACTGAGGGAGTAGACTAATTGGAAATTCTCTGAAGTGCAGCACAGTTCAGTGGAGAAATATTTCTGTTTGCATGAACTGGGAAAGTAGACAATGACTCTGTCTCAGACCAAGGCAAAACAAAGTATTTAGAATGTGAGCCTTCTTTTTTAATGTTATGATAATTATTGCCTTTTTTTATATACTTTATATTTTTTAGAAATATGAACATCAATAAGGATTTTTATTTTAAATTAATCATAATTCTCTGTTTAGAATGTTATTTAAAAAAAAAATAGTTGCAGACAATTTAATTTCATGTCTCTCCAGGCGAGCACAAATCAGAGCAGACAGACTCTTCTCATCCTAACAACAACGGGCCTGTGGTCGCTGCACAGAACGCCACCGACTCCCAACACATCAACGACACCTCTGCTGAACACGTGGAGCAGGACGCTGACGATGAAGCTGCAGACGACACTGATGACACCAGGTCTGGTAGCAACTTAGAAAAACAATCCTTGAAACTTACAGTACAAAGGTGACATGTTTTGTGCATGTGTGTGTGTTATAGACTTACACAACGATCATTCTTTAGTTATTTTCAAGGCATAAGAAACTGAAGTGATAAGTGGCACAACTGAAACCAAACTTTACCAAATCTCTTGGATATGGAAGACAATGATAAGTAAACACTAATTATGCTTTTAATTTTATATCTCACACACGCACATAAGCACTGCTATAACTTTAAGTAGAAAAAAAAAGTTAAAGTTGAATCAGCAACTCTTAAACATCTTAATAGCTTCATAAATGTGGTGATTTTTGCAGGATTATTGTAGTTTATTATGTTTTACAGTTGCCTCCTGTGTTGTCTTTTTTTCTTGAGATGCATTCAGACAGTCCTGCTAAAATATCTGGAAAACATCAGATAGACCATTAAGTCAAACCTGTAATGCTGATTCTAGCTAACTTGTGACTGTAACCTTGTTGCAGTTCTCTCACGTCATCAGCGAGCTCCACAGCTTCCTCTCAGAGTGGCGGTCTGGGAACGAACCGCAAGAAGAGCATCCCGCTCTCGATCCGCAACCTGAAGAGGAAGCACAAGAAGAAGAGGACCAAGTTCTCCCGAGAGTTCAAGCCTGGCGACCGGTGGGTAAACTGTAGCAGATACACCAGCACACATTCTGCTCTCCTCAGCATATTTTTACTATATATATGTACAGGTACGGATCATATAATGAATATATCATGAAAAAGTGGATTTATTTCCATAAACTAATGAAAATCCCAAATTCGGTATCTCATGAAATTAGACTATTACTTAGGATTAATACAAAAAAGATTTTGAAAGGCCAACAGAAAAGTATGAACGTGAAAAGTATGAACATGTACAACACTCAATACGTAGTTGGGGCTTCTTTTGTCCCATGTCTTGCATATTTCCTGTGGTGGTTCTTGAAGCACTGTGTGCTGTTATCCCATTGCTTGTACATCTTTTCCTTTACTTCTCCTTTCTCTTACTGTGCGTGGACACAGCTCTGTGAACAGCCAGCCTCTTTTGTGTCTTGTCCTCCTTATGCAAAAGGTCAGTGGTCACTTAGACAAAGAAATAAACACTTGAAATCTGTGTGAATACATTATACAAGTTTCACTTTTTGAATGTAATCACTGAAATAAATCAACATTTTCATGATATTGTAAGTATATGATCAGTATCTATATAATTTATTACCGCTGCATGTTGCCTTCTTTTTTTTTTTTTTTTTTTTTTTTTTTTTTTACAAAATCCTCTTATTTTCTTACTGCTGGTATTTGTATCTGACTGTAAAATGACTCATCAGGCCACTGTGGTGACTTTGTTTCTCAAAAGTGTTTCTGCTAACTGATGCAGCGACCCTGTCGTGTTTTGACATTTTGCAGACCTGATACGTTTGACGGTGCTTCCTCACATTCAAGTCGTCCTTCCTGCTGCTCTGGCAGGACACGGACGCACAAATTAGACCGACATCACCTTTTGCAGACTGTTTAAACAAACAGCAATTTCTTTCCCAGGAAATCTGACAACACCGTTTCTGTCGCTCCGACCTCTATCTTGTTTGTCAAAGGGCTTGTTGTGTACAGTGTCAGTCTGTCTGACAGTGACACTGGAGCCTGACAGCACCCACACACAGAAAGGCTTTCACACCACTGATGGTGTCATATCCTCAGAAACACACACACACACACTGAGCAACACTGATTGCATACAATCTTTCCTGCTGTTGTGTGTATTGGACATGGAACTTGTGTCAAATTAACTTCTTCAAAAAAGATTCAGTTTGAGGCTTGGTAGAATGATTTCTGCACTTAGTGACAATACAATTATAACAACATAGTGTCTTATTTGATGCAGTGTGTCAATTTAGACACATACACATAGTTTCTGTTCCATGTTTAGTAGCAGTTTAATGATTTGAGTTTGCTTGATTGAAGGAGCAGGTGTGGCAGTGATGTTCTTGTGTAGTTTTTTTCTTTTGTAAATGCTTTTTTCTTAATCTGTGGTATAAACCCTTCTTCTGTGCAGGGTGGCAGTTGAAGTCGTGTCCACGAAGACGACGTCAGACGTGATGTGGAAGGACGGGCGAATAGAGAAGGGGATACGATCAAATGACCTGATCCCCATCCAGCACCTCGACAGCCATGAGTTTTGTCCCGGGGACTTTGTAGTAGACAAACGACGTGAGGAAACATCAATTGAATTTTGTTCTTTGTGTTATTTCACTTTGTTCTAATTAATTTTTTTTTTAGATCAGGGAAGACGCAGCGCGTGTCAGATTTCTGTCCCTGTGTTTATATTTAGACCTCCCAGTGCCAACGGTATTGAGGTCATTTGCTGAAACTACAGAGTTTGTGTTAGTTTTACAAATGAAGTGAAAATGCAGGGATTTATTTTTAAGACTGTGATGTTGTGGCCTACTTATGTTTCCATTTTCATGCAGGCAAATACACTTGTTTTGCTGTAAATCTTTGCATTTAGAGGTTTTTGGTGTTTTTGGTATGGCGCTCACCATTCTACTCGCTAATCTCTATGTGTGTGTTTTTGCTCACTTCAGCCCAAGCCCTCCAGGACCCTGGAGTGTATGGTGTGATCCAGTCTGGTGATCACAAGGGCAGAACATGTGTCGTTAAGTGGATCAAGCTCAACTCTGGCAGTGACGACGTGGAGGTTAGAAAACAAGAGATTAATGAAAACTGAAAATACTGGATGTGTGTGTGTGTCTGTGTGTGAGAGAAAAATTGTAAAATAAGATCGTATTATAGAGGGAGATGGGGGCTTAGCTGCAAGTGCAGTGAGCAGCTTTTGGTAACCATAGCAACTTGACCGCACTCATATTATTCATACGCCGTTGGCAGATTTATTGTAGTGATACCTGATCGAAATGTAATGAGCCTGATCCGGATCGATTTTGCTGCTATAATCCAGGTCATCGGTCTGGAGGAGGATGTCAGCGTGTACGACATCTCTGATCACCCGGACTTCCACTTCCGCACCACAGATATCGTCATCAGAATATGGAACTCTGAGAACGGACAGAACGACTGTGAAAATGAGGTGAGAACAATGAAAACAACAGTTTTTCTATCATTCATAAAATGTTTTGTTCTTTTTTTGTCTAGGCCTTTACAATAAAAAGGTTTCACAGGTTGTACTTCACATGTTTTACATGTCAAATATAATGTTTAGCTCAACAGTGGTGGAGCATAGGTTAACTGGCATATCTGTCTTTGAACAAAATATCTTGATGCATGCTGACCAGATTATCATGAAATACTGCTGCCGTTCCTGTATTCATGGTTCCCAGAGGGTGATTCAGGATCATTTTGGATGACCCTATGACTTCTTTTTTCAATATTCTGTAATGGCACATTTTCAATACACAATTTATTACAGAACACACAATTACGCCATGACAAAAGACAAAAAGAGTTTGATGACATTTTGAAGTAGCTTGGGATCATGTGAGGAGTTTTCTTCATTGGTAAACTGCAGTATGGTTTCTCTCAGACCACAGCTACACTAGTCTAGAATATTTTTATTTTTTAATTGGATGTCTTCATCCACCGGTTTAAAAAAAAAAAAACGCAGATCCACACGTAGATCCGATCAACAAATATCTCTGAACACGATCTGCCTTAAAGCCTGCAATGCCAGGCCTCTAGTTCCCGATAAGAAAAATTTCAAATATCATAATATATAACATTTTTGAACATGGTCAGTGCAACACTGCACTGATTCAAAAACACAGGTGAATCTATGCGGATTATGATACGTGGATCTACTTACACTTCCTGCACTAATCTTAAATTCAGCTGTAAAGCTGCAAATGACACCAGAAGTACCAATAGCACAGACGTAACCTGAGACATGTTCTCCATCTGTGAGCATGCACGAGCCGTGCTTTGAAGTCATGAATCAGAAAAAGATCCGGATCAAGGTCGCTACACTAATCTACTGGATCTGATATTTTTGAATCTCTCAACTTGTTTGTCTGGTTTGACAAATCTCCAGATAAGTATTGATGTGGTTCAGAGGCTGAATTGGATAGAAAAGTGTGCGGATAAAAAAAAAAAAAAAAAAGATTAGTGTAATTGGGGCCATAGACAGTGACTTAGAATTCCTTCAATGTTCATCTTTCAATAGGTTTTCACCAGGAGCTGAATTATCCTCAGTGGTCTCATCCTCACCAGAACAAAGTCACGAAGCCGTTTCCCATTAAAAGATTTCTCTGATACTGTTTGACAGATACTAGATGTCCAGCTGCTGCCAACGTCTGCTCAGTTTTTCTGATTTGATAAAATCCATATGTCTTATAACTCCTAAATCCATAAATCCTACAGTGAATTCCGAAAAAGTCCTAAAAAGAGTGCATCATAAAAATAGGATAAGTCGATTTATGATGCACACCACACAGGCGTATGTTGGTTACAGTTGTTGTTCCTCTAGGTTGAAATATTGGAATAATGTACACAACCCAACAAAATGTATAGCACAGATCTTTCGTTTTGAGCTCTTTGTGCCACCTTCAGGCCAAAATGTCAAGTTTGTCTAGACGCTGTTTCCAACTGTAACATTTTGCTTGTGTAGCAATGTTCTGTTCTGACCTTTCTTCAGGGAAATGTGAACATTTTTAACCTCTAACCCATCCATCAGTGTCTTTTAACTGACTCATACTCATTTTTATAAAACCGCCTCAAAGCTTCATGGTTTGTTGGTTGTTTGTCCGCCTGCAGACGTCAGTGGGTCAGGTGTCCAGGGTGGATGTGAGCAGCAAAGTGGAGGTGGTGTGGGCGGACAACTCCATGACCATCGTCCTCCCGCAGGTAAAAGGATTCCTTGATGGAACAGCTGAACCGTTGACATCACAAAATAAAAAAAACGTAAAGTCATGTAACATCATCTTCTGATCCCACATGCAGCACCTCTACAACGTGGAGTCTGAGATCGAGGAGACTGACTACGACTCCGTGGAGGAGACGAGCAGCGTCTTATCCACGGAGGAGTGGGAGGACGAGAGCGACAGCTGGGAGACGGACAACGGCCTGACCACCGAGGACGACACCCACGTCAACAACACAGATGCCTCCGACACGTGGACCCCGACCCCGGTACCTGCCAGCTCCGCCATGTTCATCATCCCCCCTCAGGAGGGAGGCAAGGCCGGGGTCACCAGCCCCACCAAAGCAGCCCCCGGGGAGGAGGGGGAGGCGTCCGTGGCCGTAGCCAGTCCTTCTTCTGGAGGAGGTGGGGGCGAGGTTAAGTTTAAAATATTCAGTCATACCAGGATTACTTTTTTTTTTTTTTTTTTTTTTGGATTTTCATGATCAAAATGACTGATTTTTGTGGCAGTATTTTCTCATAATTTGTGCCCATTTTTACTTGTAAACCCCATCAAAGGTCTAAATAAGCTTAAGACACAAAAATAAATAGAGCAACACTGATGCACGTACTTCTGCACTTACTCTTAATATTTTAAGTACATAAGTACATTCACACTATGCAGTATTTGAAAACGTAATGTACTATGAGCACTTACTTGCTGCACACTCGATCATAGCAACGTATCAGAAGCGATCACAGAGCTCCAATGGTCAGTTGTTGTCTTTTAAAAATAGTAATAAAAGAAGCAGCATTACTGGTAAGTGTGCAACAGCAGTGTTTGAAAACAATTTCCCCTCCACTTTGGTGTAAAACTGAGGGAAACTGACTCGCAGAGATTAAAGCTGTCAAGTGGGATTTGTTCACCATCACTAGTCACTGCCTGCAGCAACATGAAATTAAAGCGGGTTTGTGACAGAAAAGAAAATTACTCGTGTTCATGTGCAAATCCACTGAAACCAGCAGGAAGTGTAGAAAAGATATTTTGGTTTTGTGAAAGATGGGCAGTATTTTGGGTTTATTTTGCAAGACTTCTGCAACATATTAGAATAGGAATAGGAATTCACACGGTCGCAAAATTGCGAAAAAACGGAGGGACTGAGTGGACACAGTGTTAACAAATCAGATTTGTGATGCTGAGTCTTTATTACCAAACTCTGGACCATCATGGCAACTATATGATCTTGCAGTTCTATAGATGTCTCTCACCAACCTTGTGTTTCTCTGTCCTCAGGAACGACTCCGGGAGCAGCCGTCAACGGAGCAGAGAAGCCCGGTAAAGACGGTGCCTCTCGAGGCTTCCGGGAGCTGAAGGAGGCTCTGAAGATCCTGGAGAGCCTGAAGAACATGACAGTGGAGCAGCTCTGGACTGGAGGCTCCCCGACCTCCCCGACCTCCGCTGAACCCGCCTCCACGGCTCACGTGGTGGCGCCCGCGGCCCCCGAGAAGCCGACCAAGGAGAAACGCTTCCTGGACGACATCAAGAAGCTGCAGGAGAACCTGAGGAAGACGTTGGACAACGTGGCCATCGTGGAGGAGGAGAAGATGGAGGCTGTGGTGGAGGCAGGAGGAGGCGCGGCAGCAGGGACGGAGGTTTGTGTTTCATCATATGTGTCAAACCCAAGGCCTGGGGACCAAATCTGACCCGGCACACTGGCTTCTCAAGAGCACAGACTTGTGTAATTTATTGAGAGATGGGAAAGCGAATAAATGTTGAACTTAACAGAGACACGCTGTCACGTTGTCTTTGTATGACTTCGTTAACTCCAAAATCTTTTCTCAATTGGCCTTAAAGGTTGTTTAAAAACAGGAAAGTTTCATTTTTTTCCTTATTTTCCTTTGTTGAAGTACTTTGTCATTACTTCCTTATACTTTCTATTCTTTAATATTTAGCATAGCAACACAAAACCAAACAAACAAATTGTCAATAGTTGTTATCAGCATATTCTTGTATGAGTCTCTAGATATGTGATGAGAGTGGATTTATTTAGTCCAGATGAAACAAGTTTTTACTTTTCTCATCACTGATCATGTCTCATGCTGGTCTGTTTTGGTCCAGGTGGAGCGGGTCGGGGAGGAGAAGCCTCAGCCGGAGCCACAGACACCAGTGAGTGGACAGGATTGGCCCAGTGAGTTCCTCAGCGACACGCCTGTGCTGTGCCAACAGAGCGGAGGCAAACCCGGCGTCACCTTCACCAGCGCCAAGGGAGAAGTGTTCTCTGTGCTGGAGTGGGCACCAGGTGAGAAATGAGGGGGGTATATATGTCTTACTCTTTTATAATTGAACCAATTAAAGCACATTAGCCAAACAGGATAATTCATTAATTATGCTTAGTGTTGTTTTGTGTTTTCTGGGCTAGTTTTCAACCCTCAGACACAAACTGAACTCCACACTTCTTCATCACACTGACTGACAGCAGTTGCCTCCTGTTTCCACTCTGTAATCAAATGTGTCCGTCACAGACTCCACGTCCTTCAGCGCCATGATTCCCCTGCTCCATACGAGTTGTTCTGTAAATATCTGTTGTATTCCTTATAGCGATATATCATCACCGTCACCATTGTTTTTTTTTCTATTCTGCAGACACACACTCTTTCAAGAAAATGGAATTTCAGCCAGCAGAGGCCAAGAAGTTTTTCAGCACAGTGAGGAAGGAAATGGCTCTGCTGGCCACGTCACTGCCAGACGGAATCATGGTCAAAACCTTTGAAGATCGTATGGTGGGTTTCCAGCTGTTAATAATATTAATAATAATGATGATAATAAAACAGAGAAGGGAAATGTAGCAGTAGGATCCTTTTTCGTTAAAGAAAGCAGAAATTACTTATGGGAAGTTGATTATTTATATTTAAAGACAAGAGAGGCTGACAATGTGTTCAACATTGGTGTTTTACACTTGTACAGTTGTGTTCAAAACAATAACAACAACAATATTATTATTATTTTGAACACAACTGTATATAAAATGGTGACATTTCAGTTTCTTTCTTCTGATCTTCTTCAGCAGGGCTTTACTGCTTCATTTCAAAACCTTCTCTTCTTCACGTGTCCTGAAGTTCTTTGCTTTGTCCTACAGGACCTGTTCTCCGCTCTGATTAAAGGGCCGACCCGTACGCCCTACGAGGACGGCCTCTTCCTGTTTGACATCCAGCTGCCCAACATCTACCCAGCTGTGCCACCTCTGTTCCGCTACCTGTCCCAGTGCAGCGGCCGCCTCAATCCCAACCTCTACGACAACGGCAAGGTGTGCGTCAGTCTGCTGGGAACCTGGATCGGAAAAGTGAGTTTTCTTACATGAGTTTTCAACGTGAAAGCAGTGGTAGGACTTTCAGCCAGCAGCCAGCTCCAGCAGAACTTTGAGTCTTTTAAAGTTTCTATGACGCCTCCATTGTTCCTATTTAACACTGTACTCTTTTGCTGTGATTCGCAGGGCACAGAGAGGTGGACCAGCAAGTCCAGTCTGCTGCAAGTCCTCATCTCCATACAAGGTTCGCAATACTAAAACTCATCTCTTCTCTTCAGCACAAACATGATTTATTCATATGTTCATTCGTTCTGAAGTTCACTGTCTCTCACAATTATTCATCCAAATGTATCTGCCTCAGACAGATGTTACACGGTCATAAAAGTTATCTGCAATCTGCTCAGACAAAATTCAGTCTAGATTTGTAATCATTAGGATCCTTTAACCGTATGGTGCAGTTTGCTGGAGATGAAGAACATTCACCTCAGTCAGTCACACAGTTGAATAACCACTGATGTTCTTTTTTTTTTTTTTTTAATCTGGCCTCATAAAAATCTCACAATATCACAATGCTATTCTTTTGATCCAAAGCAATTATTTTTCATGTGGAGTAGAAAAACGAAAACCTGGAGAGTTAAAGAATAAAACCAATGTTCATTTGTGGGTCATAAAGGAGGAAACACACTTGTTACATCACATCATGTCATTTAATACCCGCGACACTGAAAACTGCCACATGCAGCTTTCTGTTGAATAAATTCTTTTCTCGTCTGTGGAGCCAGTGTTCAAAAACTGCAGATTTTCTGGAGCACTGGCACTCATTAAAGCTCTGAGAGATGGATAAATAGGACAGTGAAGGTTGGAGCCACATCAGGATGAGCCAATGACACACTTCTCTATGAATTATTGCTGGAGTTGCCCTTAAGACTTTTTAACAAAAACGGATATGTGCGTGTTTGTGATCAGGTTATCGGTGGTGTTATCTATAGAAAAACAACAAGTCTGGCCCCAAACCACAGTGTAGTTCACTGTGTATGTCTGTGTTTAAAAGCAAGGAGTGTCTGAGTCTAAGGTTTCATGTATGTCTCCAGGCTTTTTCCAGTGATTTAAAGTTAAAGTGGCCGCCTCTGCAACAAATGCCCCCCGCCTCACATACGACCCTCCTGAGGGGGAAAAAGAAACGACAAATTCTGTATCCCTGCATGCATAGGTTATTCTCTCAAAAAAACACACACTAAGCCATTAGCAGGTTTAGCTGCTACTTTATTCCTAACTAACACAGGCTACTGTGGCTGTAGCCAATGCCAAAACGACAAACAGGTTCAGGAGTGCATAGAACCGATCAAATCAACCTCAGTTTTCAGATATAGCCGTGCATGGCACAGCTGGCACATAGCGCTACTTTATTCCTCAAGCTAACACATCTTACTCCAAAACATGTTCACAGACCCTCAGGAAATCCCAGCACTATCACTTAACAGAACAGAATCTGGATCTAAACTCATTTATTTATAAACACATATAATGGTAACATGCACAGGTTGTTACACACATACATATACAGGAAAAGGTATGAAGTAAGTCTGGTTTTACTTGGCCTATCAACACAATTTAAAAACTGATATGTAGATTGGGATCCGTACTTTCAACATAAATTGTAGCCTTTTTTTTGCATGTCTCTCCTTATCTCAATGTATCTCCATGTCTTAAAGTACAACTTCTCTATTAAGACTATGTAACACACCCTTATTTGGCCAAACAAAAAATCTACAGCTTCCACTTTTCTATAGGAATACACACTATTTATTCATTATTAAATATGCATCATATCAAGCAAATCAAAATCTAGCTTCTTTAACCAAAGACACTCGAATAGAGGGATCTCATGAAATGAAACTGTAAGTCTCAGCTCATTCTTTTCCAAAGTGGTGTTGGTGTGTTTTTTGGAAACAAACTCCTCAAGTCACCATGTGTGTTTGCTGCAGGCCTCATCCTGGTCAACGAGCCTTACTACAACGAGGCGGGCTTCGACAGCGACCGGGGGCTGCAGGAAGGGTACGAGAACAGCCGCTGCTACAACGAGATGGCCCTCATCAAGATGGTGCAGTCCATGACACAGCTGCTCCAGAACCCCGTGGACGTCTTCAAGCAGGAGATCCAGGAGCACTTCGCCCTGAACGGCTGGCGGCTCGTCCACCGCCTGGAGACGTGGCTGGAACTCAATGAAGCTGCCGAGCGGAGCCACGCGCCGCACATCTCCTCCCGGGGCCACCACCACTCCAAGGAGAGACCCCCCTCCGTGGAGCCACTGGACGAGCAGCTGCCTCTGGGTTTAGGGGCTGAGGCTGTGGCCCACAGCAGCCCCAGCAAACCCGGGGAGGAGGGGGTGGTGGGAGCATGCGTGAGCAGCAGTATTATGGAGGAGGAGCTGGAGGACTCGGGGCTGAGCCCCTCCACCACCGCCGCCTCTCAGCCAGAACTGAGCCACAACTCGGACTGCGACAGCATCCAGGGGAACGCCTCCCTGGGTGAGAACAGGGGCTCCGCCTCCATGGCCCGCGGCACTGCCTCGGAATCGGGTTCCGCGGCGGTGGGCGGGGCGGGCTCCTCAGGGAGCCAGCCTGTGGTGCGACCAAAGAAACGGAGAAAGAGCTACCGGAGTTTCCTCCCAGAGGGCAGCGGCTGCCCAGACCTCGGCTTCCCGCTCTTCCCGCTCTCCAAGGGGTTCGTGAAGAGCGTCCAAAGCGTTTTGCTGCAGTACCGAGCCGCGCTGACCGCGGCCCTCATCCCCGACCACACAGAGGACAAGTAAGTGCCTCCTCACCCCGCAAAACCCCCCAAAACACACCTCTGCACTGTCCCCTTCTCTCCTCCTCTTCTACCTGTTCATCTGCCTTGAGCTGTAGAGGAGGACTCATTCCTCGTCTGGGGGGGGGGGGCTACGATTTTCAATCTTCTGTACATCTGTTCAGAGCTGCACCGCGCCCCCACCATGCCCACGTTTGCATTTTCTCCTTTTTCCTCTTTCTCTTTAAGAAATTCCCACATCTCTTTGCCTTTTCGTCCATAAATCCTCTCAATTGACCCGTGGCGAGCGCACTTTTCATCATGAGGAGAGCGAGCAGCTCCTGGTTCAGCTGTGACTTGACGATCTCTTTGTTCTCCTCCAGTTTCCCTGCAGACGTGTGCTACAGCTAAAAGAAGCAGCGGAGCCTCGCACGCTCTAAGAATCGCTCAACCTATCACGGACGCTTCACGCAGGTAAAACACAGAGCTTCTCCTGTCTGCCTCACCGGGACTTTGACTAGAGAGGCTGCGGCGTGGATGCAACAAAAAACAAGAAAAAAAACGGACTGAACAAGAAGAAAAATTGGTGCCATGACCCCTCCTCCTCCACCCAGCCTCCAGCAGTGGAGACTCGCTGGATCACCACTCTGCCGCTAAAAAAAAACAAAAAAAAAACGTCACAGATACTTGTGACCTTTGCTACGTTTGGGACGAGGTCGAAGACGGCTCCGGTTCCCCTGAAAAACTGCGAAGCAGAGTTTTTTTTTTTTTTTTTTCCTGGCTATGTGTAGCACTAATGATGACACTTGCTGTTCCATCTGCACTACGACACACACACGGACAATCTGCTCTGGGGAGAGGTGACGCCGGTCAAATAAATACGCCGACCAGGAGGACTCTTTTTGAATAGAAATCACTGGTTGTACGCTTTCTGCCAAATTCTCTCTAATACACACACACACACACACACACACACACACACACACACACACACACACACACACACAAACATTCAAGTAGAACTTACTGAATGTCAGTAAATACTTAAAACTGCCAACCCACGACTGCTTTGCCACTTTTACTTCGCCAACCATTTGCACCTGGAACCACGCAGCATAACATTGAGTCACAAAGTTTACACGCAGATCACCTCTGGAGGTCAAACCGCTGGAGTTGTTTGGTGTGTAGAGAAAGGCCGTCAGGCAGGAGGCTTCACACCGCTATCGCCTCTACATCCAAAAAACACTCCGGTCACTTTCTGTAGGAGTTAGTATGTTTCATCACCAACGACGTAAGATAAAAAACAAAAAAAACCAACTGCGTTTCTGATTCATTTCGCATCGTTATTGAGGCTGAAGTGTAGGTTTCAGACTGGAGTTTTACCCATAATGCTCCACTCCTCCCTCCAGACTTCAGCTGACGACGGGAAGTGAAGCCGCATCACTGCAAATGACACAAAGAATAAATAGAGAGAAGAGAATAAAAAAAAACACAAACCCTGCATCCATTCCGTCATCTCATGTCAACATGTTGCCTTACTTGAATCGTTCTTAATGATCTCAGACCATCGTGTACAGAGCTGCTTGTGTCGCGCTTTAACCCTAAACACGCCATTAAAAAAACCCACTAAAACCCGCTCCAGTGTTTCACTCCTTTAATATTGCAGGTTTCCGCTTGGTTTCCCCCTTTAATCATCTCACACCGTGGCCATCGCTGTTTTCCTTTTTCCAAATTTTGCACCTGCGGCGTTTTAATCCCATCAGATCACAAACCAAGCAAATGAAGATCTGCTGATAGAATTATTCTGCTTGATTATTATTTCGCGTTGTTCCGTGTTTTGTTTTTGTTTTGTTTTTTTCCCCTGGAGCTCCATATTCCCATGAAGGCGACTGCTGACCCCGCCGATGAGACGTATTACATAAATTACAGCACTCGCACCTCGCTTCTCTCTCCTCTTTCTCTGCGTTATATATATTCAACCTGCAGCTTTGTTGACAGGAGCTTGATTGTGCTGTAATTTACTGCGAGAGAAGGAAAGTCACCTTCAGGTCCAATCGTGCTTCCTGGGGAAATCAGAGCAGTCTTTGTTTACATCTTTTTAAAATAACTGCTTCTCATCTTGACATATTGTTCTTTCTTTCAGGTTGTTCTATTTCTTATTGTAATTCTTCTTCTTATGATAATACAGGTCAGACAAACCCCTTGTGCTTGCTATAATCTGTGAAAATAAACAAGAGAGCATAGGCTGTCTGGTATTTTACTTGAACTTTGATGCTGAAGAGTGTTTCTGAATGAGAGCCTGTTGTGCCATTGTGAAGCTATGAGTGAAGGGAGAGGATAAAAACCATGAGCCAAGAGTTGCTGCGTTTAAAGAGACTTAAGAAAACAAATGGAAAAAAAGAGTTCATGAGTGAGGGTATTTTGTTTCGTCTTCCGTTCTCCCCCGTGACTCTTATACTGGCATTCCTGTACCAGATGTGGCAATCAGGCTTCCATGACATTTTGTCCTCTTCCTGGATTTTACTTCATTATTTTGCTGCCTTTAAACGCTACAGAGGAAGGTGTCGTCTCCTTCGTTGCCCCCCCTCCCCCCACCACATGCTGCTGTCTGTAAAATGTCACCATCACCATTCCTGGAGGAGTTTGTGTGCGTGTGTGTGTGTCCCAACCTAACATTCTGACAAAGAAGGGCCAAAGAGTAACAGTGTTTTTGGAAAAGAGCAAACGCGCACACATACCACACAGAGCTCCGTGAAGAGGTGACATTATCGCTTCATCCTTCACCCTCATTTGTTGACAGTTGCAGAAACAGAAAATGTGAAGCTATCTCGCTAGATCCCGAAGCAAAGTCCGGCAGGATATCAAGCACATGATGCTATGTACAATTTTCTGTGTATGTGTATATTATTCAGATTTAAACCATCATTATTATTATTATTATTATTATTATTGCGAGAAGTTTGTTTTACAGCCAAAGCATGTAACATGTTGCTTTAAGCCTTTTGAATGGGCTACACAAGACTTGACTGTATGATGTCTACATTTCCACAGTGGCCTGTTATTGATATATTAAAAAAAAAGAACTAATAAAGTTATGATTTGTAGCCTGATTCCCTCTGTACAGATGTCATGACTATTATTGAAATCTATAAATACATACAGTATATATTTAACACAAACTTGAACTTCAGTCACGTGGATGCTTGGGGCAAACAGTATATGTACAAAATGCTGAGTGTATTGTACTTCTGATTTAATTTTTTTTTTATTGGTTAACATTTGTTGCGTTAAGACAACTGTATAGTGATGTATTAAACTTTGCAAGCAGTACCATAGTAACTATTGTGGCTTTTATTTATTTATTTGGCTCCCTGTTAAGCTGCTGACTGCAGGTGTTCTTCAGAATATCACCAGAGCAAGATTTTTATATCAACCTCTTAAAAAAAATAAAACTGATTTCAAAATGCAGCTGATGTCTCAAAAACAACAGTACAGGCAACTTTTAATCATCACTTTATTTTTCAATCAAAAACACTAATAGAAAATTACAGACATTTGTCTAATGGAAAAATAGATCTCTCTTAGAATAAAGAATCAATCGTTTAATCTTCAGTGTGCCAAAAAAAAAAGAGTAACAGTTCAGAAGCAGCAGCAGGTAAAGACTTTAAATCAACAGTCGAACACTCCGAGCAAAGTTGCACCTTTTTTTTCTCTTTTCCACAAGCAATAGTTATTTTTATTATATTACAGAATACAAAATATCTCACACTAGCACAGATGCTTTATTCTTCTCATACCAAAATATCTGCCCGTTCCCCAAAGCACATTCAAGTTTAAAAAGAAAAGAAATGGTGGTGAGAAATGATAGTGAACGCACCACCAGGAGGCAGCACAGTCAAGGCACATGAAACATGAAGCAGAAGAAAAAAAAAAAAAAAACACCACTGCATCACTTTCAGAAGCAGACTGTGCATAGAGAGAAAATCCTCAGATGAGAGTGATGTGCGGTGTAAACAGGAATCTGGTGTTTGTAGATCAGCTCTCAGCAGGCATCGAGCTGAGGGCCATAAGTTTACAGGAGAAACAGAAACAGGGACTCATGTATCCACCATTTTTCCTGATTTACTGCATTTTTTTACATCTTAGTAATCTTGCAGTATTTCAAATAAACCACTCGGCAGGGAAACATCTTTTTTTGGTCGCGTTGACCACTGATGTTTGCGGCCTGAGTCACAAACTACTGACTTTGTTCTAAGGGTTCACTGGTCATAAAGGTGGGGAACCGCTGTGTTGGGTTTGTGTCCGTTTTTTTCAGGAAAAGTGCTTGAATCTCCGTTTTGCTGCTATGGAGCACATTTACCCCCTAAACCCACTGTTAAAAAAAATGGAACTATTCAAGTACTGCTTCTATCCTATGTGCTTGTCACTCTTCAGCAGAGTAAACAAACTAAATGTTAGTAATGAAGAAACTTCATCTAAATAATGACAAAAACATTTATAGAATAAAATCTTACATTTTAAAGAAAACATTTTGGTTTTTCCATAATTTAATTCTGAACAGCGTCAAACAGTCATGGAGTAATGACATGTCCACTATTACAGTTAGTGTGTGTGTGTGTGTGTGTGTGCCATCACCTTGGTGGCCTGAAACACACCCTCCTCTTTTGTAACGAGGAGGAAGACGAGGTGGAAGGCAACCTGTCAGGACCGTCCTCCTCCCTCATGCAGCATTAACACGTCGATACGTCCCTCCTCTTCCTCACCAGCTCCTCCCTCCACTCATCAATGTGCTATTTAACCAGCTCAACCTGTTTTTTCTTAAGGCAGGATTCACACAGGCAAATATTTAACCTCTTTGTGTCCACATCAGTCAGTCAGTCATTTTCTATACCTGCTTATTCCTCATTAGGGTCGCAGGGGTCTGCTGGAGCCTATCCCACCCAGTGTGTTACGGCGAGAGGCAGGGATACACAGGAGCCAATCGTGGGGCACACACACCATTCACTCACACACTCACACCTATGGGCAATTTAGTCACCAATTAACCCCCGACTGTGGGAGGAAGCCGGAGTACCCGGTGAAAACCCAAGTAGACACAGGGAGAACATGCAAACTCCACACAGAAAAGTCCCAGACCCAGGACCAAGGAGGTCTTGAACTTGCGACCTTCTTGCTGTGAGGCAACAGCACAAACCCCTGCGCCACCGTGTCGCCCCATATCTGATCTTTGTGAATAAAATTATACACATTTATCCAACAAATACAGTATTATTAAAAAAAAAAAACACAGAATCAAGCAGTAGATCACAAACATTTACAAATCTGACTTTGGTTCACATGAGCCTGAAGTCTTAGCCGTCGTTTCCTCTGTGTAAGTCCAGGGAGGATCATAATAAATCTGCTGCAGAAACTGTGTCTGCGCTGCAGCACAGCAGAGGACGGATGGACGGGCGAGGAGAGAAAAATGAAGCGTAGCATGTTGGGATGCAGCCGTGGAGAACAGTGAGGCACTAAAACGTCGATCACACAAAGCCCAGCACAATCAATATGTGATGATCAGCTCAGCATGGGAGAGGTTTTTCTACTTTTCTGATGTTTCCACGTTCCTCGTCTCATCTGTGTCGACTTTCTGCCGTAAACTGGTCTGTGATTTAGCAAGTTTTCACAGAAAGGAGGGAAAAAAGAAAAAAAAAAAGCACCAAATGAATGGTCAGTTCACCCAAACGTCATGTTTTCCCCTCTTACCAATAACTGTATCCGTCCATGCAGATTTGATCTATCAGTTATTTTAATTGTTTAATTAACAGTTTAATTGTTTATTATGAAATCTGTCAATTTTCACTATTGTGTTGGGAGTAGAAGCAGAATCTCAGACTAAAATCTCACATCTCAACACTTTTCTGTCTGGATACCACAATAGCTACAAGAGGATTACAGTATGTGCACGCACACACACACACACACACACACACACACACACACACACACACACACACACACACACACAGAATATGTTGATATGAAACATGGAATAATTTGGGTGAACTTTGACCTGACATGAATCTGATTACATGTCAGATTGAGATACTACAAACAGTTTAGGAAAGAAACAGAGCTAGCCAGGTAAAAAAAAAATAAGAAAAGAATAGAAAACATCTGTCTGGGACTAACATAGAAATAAATACAACAAAAAAACACAGGATCTGATCAGAGAAAGTAGCTTTGACGCAGGAAATGAGTGTCAAACTTTGTATAAATGGCTCGATTTAACAACATATCATGGGATGCGCTTTCTTAGGATCCGTGCTGTTTCCTGTGTCGTGTCATCTGATGAGCACCACACACTCACGATTCAAGTCTGTTACTTTTGGCCTCAACAGAGCTTTTGATGCTCTGTGTTGAAAAGAAAAATAACAGTTGCAAAGCGTGATCACCACTGTCCAAACCAGGGCGATTATAACACACACACACACACACACACACACACACACACAGCAGAGGAGGCAGGGCATCCGATGCTGTTGCATAAGATGCTGTAATGTTTTTGTCGATGTGTCAGCTTCAGCTCAAAGAAGAAAATTTTCTCCATGCAGCAATAAACAGGATGAGACACCGGAGGCTGAAGATGGAGACGGATTCACTCAGTGGAAATTAAAGGCTGGAAAAGTGTGTCTGTATGCGTTTTATCTGTAAACCGATGCCGACGTATCTGATGCAGTATGGTCAATAATGGATATGGAGAACCAAAGTGTTTAATATTAAATAAACAGAGGAATGAAACGGTGAAATAGTCCAATAAATATTTATATCTACGATCATTAAAATTGAACGGGACTTTCAGCATGCTTCTTTCCAAAATAACAGAGTTTATGGGAAATCGTTTCTACGTCATTTCCCCAGATAAGGCCCTGTAAACATGTTTTTTTTTCAGTCTTTTTTTTCAGTCTTCTCCTTCAAGCTTCTACAGCAGCTTCTGCAACCATCAGATTTTGGGCATTTTTTGATATTAAATAGTTGATTAGTTTTCTGTTTTTTGCAGCTCTACAATACTATCTTTCATGAAACTATCATATACTAAATTGACACTAGATTTGAAAGATGTTTTTGATTTTTTCACATTTTTTGGTTATATTATTTTTTTCTGCATTAATTTAGATGATTTATTTTAAAATGTCGTATTTAATATTGTGTAACACCTTGGATCTCCACACAGTGCTCTTTTCTTTTAAAATCTCAGCCTACATCACAACATTTTCTAATGAATCAGCAGTTTTCTTTGTACCACAGCAGATCAACATGATTCTTCCATCTTTTGCTTTGCTCCTGTACACTTTTTCATTTCAAACACTAAAATGTGTTTATTGGTTTCGTTTAATTGATCCACGTCAGCAGCCGTTAGAGTTGAAATCTGCTGCTGCAGCTCATCCAGTGATTAATCTGGCCAGTCCTCTGTGCACCTCTGCCTGCACCGGTCCGTACTCCACCACCTCTCCGTCTACTGTGATTATTCCTTTGGGTGAATACGGCTCCAGCCTCAGCGCTCGCACCTTAGTGTGGACCAGATGTTGACAGTTTGTAGCCAGATGTGCACCTTTCTCCATAGCCAGGAACAGCCTCAGCAGAGCAGTGCGAGATATTCCTGCTCTGACGTAGAACAGGTGGATGGTCCCATCGTCCAGGGCGGCGTCGGGTGCAGCCAGCAGGTCCTCGGCCAGGTGGGACTGGTACATGGCCAGCATGAGGACGAAGTCCTCCTCTGGGACCACCACCCAGTGGCTGGGCAGCGGCTGGTCCAGTGGGGGCAGCAAGGAGTCTGGTGGGCCGGCCGGCGCCCTGGCGGGGCTTCGTGAAGGCGTGGTGTCCGCCCTCCTGACTTTGAGGGAGTTGTTGGAGTGGCAGGAGTTGTGGAAGGTGTTGTGGAGCCGGGCATCTCTGGACGGGCGGCTGAGGGGCGGGGCTTGACACGGCGAGGAGGTGTGGCCGTTGCGGTTCAGCGTCCTGTTGTTCCTCAGCCCGCGCTGGGTGATGTGGTCCTCGGTGGCCGGCAGGTACGCCAGCTTGCCCTTGTAGACGCGGAGAGACGCCAGCCGCACCAGCGTCCCCACGGTGAAGCGGGCGGCCCCCACGTGGCGGTACTTCTCGCTCTCCACGTCCACGTCTGCAACGAAGCCCCACGCCAGTGACAGGAAGGAGAAGAGGCGCGGGCTGGAGGACAGGTGGATGGAGACCAGGTCCATGCGGGACACCACGCCTTTACACAGCAGGAAGCCACAGCTCACCAGTAGTTCCTCGCTGGACACAGGAGACGATCTGCAGAGACACAAGAAGTTAAAGACACAGGAAGAGATGGACGTCTCACAGCAGATTAATAACTAATAATTCAATTGTTATTTATAGCCCAACATCACAACACAGTTGCCTCAATGGGCTTAACAAAATTCAGTCAGTGGCCCAGACATCCCCCGTCCTTAGACCCTCCTTCACGGCAAGGAAAAAGGAGAAACCTCGGGGAGAACCACAGTGAAGGAGAGATCCACTCCCATGGACAGACAGGCTATAGATGAACTAGGACTGACAGACATCCATCTGATGATGATTTATCAGTCTGTGAGATGTAAAAATGATTTAATAACAATCACTAACAATAATCACATAAAAATGATGTAATAACAATACAACTATTAACTAGAGCATACGGTGAGAGGGGATGTTTGCAAAAAAAAAAAATAAATCAAGGATGGAGTCAAATCATGCAACACACACACACACACACACACACACACACACACACACACACACACACACACACACACACACACACACACACACACACACACACACACACACACACACACACACACACACACACACACACACACACACACACACACACACACACACACACACACACACACACACACACACACACACACACACACACACACACACACACACACACACACACACACACACACACACACACACACACACACACACACACACACACACACCTTTAGCTATCAATAACAGGTATGTTTTTAAAAAACAAAACATTAAATAAAAAAATTAAAATAATAAAATATTGTATATGGTGAGACATATTGCAGTAATAGCCTAGTTCGAAGCTTGTAGATCTTTAGATTTCCCTTTTTGTCTAAATCCTCAGGAGAAAAAAGGAATGTTCAACATCTATTCTACATTGACACAATGGTTACAGTTAAAACTACATCAGCTGTTATGATTAAAAGCTACTTAGAAATATGCAGCCATCATCAAAAATGAACACGCACAAAGTTTGGAAGAGACTAAAACTCTGCCGCTGCAGCAAAAAGTAGCAACATGAAGCAAAAAAAAAAACAAAAAAACAGCCACCACAAAATGACTTCCATCTCAGGGTCCTTATAGTCCACATAACTGACCAAAAGCACTTGAGTGTGTGACAGGCAGTGTTTACAGCTTCCTGCATTACAAGCAGCAGCTGGTATTTAAGGCTGAAGCAGCTCCACTCTAATTAAATGGGCAAAAATGAGCTAAAGATGGAGCAGCGGGGGGCTGCGGCTAACAAATATTTATCAGGCAATTATATATATTTGTTTGATTTTATTTTGTCTTTGGTCTAACCATTAAAACACAGAAAACAGACAAACAAACAGAAATTCATGTATATAAAATACAAGAATATAAAACAAAGCAACACATTGACACATTTTGAGAAGCAAAGAAACAGCAAATAGCTCTGGAATCACACAGACACAAATATGAAGCTGCACTTCAGATTTTTTGGGGTTTGGTTGTGTAAAAGACAAATGTGGCAGGTGGGATAGAATCAGCTTATGGCCCTTCAGACATGACAGGCCAGCGAGACAACAAAGACGACCCCATCTGGAAGAATGGAGACAGGGGTGGAAGGTCATGGTAACACACACACGCGCACGCACACGCACACACACACACACACACACACACACACACACGCCTGCTGTTACAAGCCACAGTCAATTACAGTGGAAGAACACACGTCTCAGTGGATTTTCAGCGGCTTTATCCATATTTATCATCTTGGATTTATTCTTCAGTCCGACTGTTCAAACAGTCTCATCTACATTTCAACAGCTGTTCCTTTTTGATCACTGTTTGTTAAAAAGGTCAACAAACAATATGATTTCCACTTGCCTCCACAGCTGTTTTATTTCTTTTTCTGCAACTCAGATAAATTGAGTGAACCTGTGTTTTGCCTTTACTTAATTTTATTCTTCCTTTCCCCATTTTACGATATTTAATGATTCTACATTACTACATTTCAGAGGAAATACTCTTTCCAGCTGTTTTACTCTTGTTAAAGATTAAACAAGCGGTTTCCTTCTTCCTTTTTTTATTTGAAAAAAAAAGAAAAAAAAAGAAAAGAAAACAGTGCAGCACACAACATCCTCAGCTTTATCCTCATACCCCCAATTAAAAAAAAAAAAAACTCTCCCTAAAAAACCTTTAGCAAGGGAAAAAAAATGGAAGAAACCTCAGGAAGAGCAACAGTCCGTTCCTCTTCCAGACAGACAGATGGTCAGCAGTAGATAAATCAAGAAAGCAAAATCACAGTCTGGAAAAACAGCAAATATAGATAAATTTATAAATAAAAGTGTTTACTTGAGGCCACATTTCAGATGCCTATAAGCAGTTAGCAATTCAACCCTCTGAACACATCATTTAAAGAAGTTAGATCAAAGAAACATAATGTATTAATAATACCATCTATGTATATAAATAAGTTTGGGGTCACCCAGACAATTTAGTGTTTTCCATGAAACGTCACACTTTTATTTACCACTATGAGTTGTAAAATGAATAGAAAATGTTATTACATTAGCCTTCTGAGGCTAACAGTCGAGACAGAGATTGATTCACCTTGTATCAAGTATGAAACATTATCAGGTATAGAACTGATGTGAAGATCTCAGTTATTGAGCCATGACTAAAAAAAAAAGAAAAAAAAAACAGAAAAACTAGACATGTTTTGGTCAATGGCATCAAAACATGCAACCACGGGAGGATTCACTCATAAATATTCACAACAGAATGTCAAGCTGCAACATTATTGCTGTGGTAGATAATAAAGTCCCACTGCAGCAGCGTGTTATTAGTGCAGTATCTGTAAACCACCAGGGGAGGGAGACTCACATCCAAGTGTCACACCTGTCACTTTAGAACTGAGCTCAGGATGATGATCCAGCTCCTGCTCATTCTATTCGCTGTTAGAGAAACACATTAAAGCCTCGCTCAGCAGAAGCCTGTTTACCGTGTGGAATAATACCAGATACATTCTGGCTGCGACTCATTTGATCCACATAGAGGACGCAGCCTCGCTGAACCCTACATTCATCTGGGGATAATACCCAGTCCGTTCTGGCCTGAGCCGCAGCAGGACAGGCCGCAGCAGCCAGAGAGAGACAGAGAGACGTTCTGGATGCGGCGGGAGAGCGAGAGGAGAGTTAACAAAACACAGTCTGGTCCCTTCCTGTCATTGTTGCTGCCGCGCTGCCTGGAAGATCTTTTGTCTGATGAGACGATGCTGGGCAGATGCAGTTTAGGCGGATGAATGGGTGTTATATTGCTGCTTTATTTAATGATAAATTTACAGTAACCAACAGGCAGCAATTATCCAGGAAATTACCGTTATCATTTTTACAGTAGAAGTCCTATTCATGTGTTTATAGTATTGTGTCTGAACAATTAACCAGATCAGCTCCAGGCTTATTTTTCATGTTTCCTGTTCGAAATGACACACTCACAATAAATATGGAAAAATCTCCACAACCACGATTTAAAGCTAGAATATTGCAAAAACAAGAATAAAAAACTAAAATTCAATCTCTGAAAAATAAGTAAGTAGCCCAAATCAAAGGATCATTAGTCCAGTGTATGATTGTTATTTATGATAGAGGCATGGGGGGGGTTTGTAACCAGGGAGACTTCTATTTTGTGCCATTTGGACATCAAGTGTGACCTTTGACCTTTCATGTAGCAGACTGAATTGTGCTTACTACATATAAAAAATACTTTATTTATATGTTTATACTGTTGTAGATGGGACATTTCTCTTGCAATGTATGTATTAGAAGTATTAATTTGGTCCAGACAGCCAGAGTTTCACCCTGTTCAATGCACAAAACATTGATTTACAAGAAATATACAATTCAGAATAACTTGGCTGATTCTGCAGTTGTGAAATGATTTGTGATATTTGAGGAAATAATTATTCTCATTTTCATTGAAAAACATACCCAAGGTCCCAGATCATAACTTGTCCTGGGTTTTATTATTTTATTTAAAGTTGATATTCATAACGAGATATATTCATGTTTTACGCACCAAAAATCATCTCGATATAGTTTTCTGTCTCATTCTCAAGCTTCTCTCTGCAGCTCTAGGAAGAACAGGTCGTTATGCGTCTATCTCATTAATATTAATGAGCCTCTCCTCTGATTGGCTGAAATGGTGATGCAAGATGTGATTTTTGTGCTGATCCATTCCAACCAAAGATGATTTCTCATGTCTGTAGAATATATGTCATTTTATTTTAAATAATATTCCAGAAAACATTTTCATTTTCCCTTGAATAAATATTGCACCTCCTGCATTCTGAAAACCCAATAATAATTATATTTTTAAAAGTAATTGTATTTTTCCTACAACGACTGTACAGTACATGCAGACATAACAGAACACTGAATATCTTCATATTCTCACATCATTTTTACACAACCACAGCCTTGGCCTTCTGGAGTCTCTCTTGTCTAAACTCTTGGGATAAAAATTTTAAGATTATAAGTTGGAGGATTTTTTTCCCCCAAAATAAAATTATATATTTCTTAATAAAATATGTAAACGTAGTAAATAATATTTTGCTTTTTTTTTTATTTCAGGCATATATTTAAATAAATAAAGACAAGGATTTGAATCAACTTCAAAACTGAATTAGAAGGAAGGATTTCTTTTTCATTAATTTGACATCCAGGACCGTGATGTTACCTCATAGTTCCCACAGGATGAATCCTGGTGACTTTCTGATCATTTGATTTATTTATCCATTGAAATATCATAAATGTAACATACAGTGCTCCTGAGATATTGTGAATTTATAAGAAGATGACAAAGTGTCCATCTGTTTAAATGGTTGGTTTCACATCCAGAGCATCACACCTTTTGTTGCTGCTGCTGTAACATTGACATCAAGCAGCTGAACAAAGATGATGTTGTTCTTGCTGATGACAGACTGCACTTTGTAGATCGGCTGTTATCACACGTATCAATCAACTTCTCCTCTTCTGATTGTGATCAGCTGCTGTTATCGATATTGTTCAACTCATTTGTTCACTCGCTCTTCTCTCCTGTCTGTTCACTGCTGCGGTTGAGTGACTCCACACAATCACTCAAGTGAGCAAATCATTAATAATTAATTCAGATGAGATGCATTTTACTCCGAAGAGCAGCAGGAGGAGGTGTGTGTGTGTGTGTGTGTGTGTGTGTATCTACAATGATACCTAAAATGATTCATTACATGTGTATTACCCTGTATTTGTGTATATGTTGTATATTACCCAACCTAAGGGGATATTCTAGTGGTTTTTCATGCATCATGTCCCTGTCTGCAGAGCTTTGTTTCTATATTCCGTGCACGAGACTACAAATGGACAGAACATTCATTTTACTGGCAGCTACATTAGTTTCCTGTGTGTGGTGTTTCAGTATGCGTGGCTCGTTCTGTCTGATGGGGATGAGCTGGTAGTTTTTGGGCAAATCTTTGATCAAACAGCACTGTTTGGCTAAATAAACCACACGTGGTGCAATCTGATCATGGTGAATGTGCCCGGAATGATGTTCCCCTAACCAGAATGTCAGCAAATGGGTAAGACTGGTTTCTGTGGACTGTATGTTGTGGGTGAGTCACGATAGAGTAATCGAGCTAGAATGAAGCAATAAAGGGAAACCGTAAATAAATCATTACTGCACCAAACAAGTGATGTGTTTGTGCAGCTCTAAGATAAACAATATCATAATTACACCACTGCCTCAGCAAGGGTGGGCTGATTAAGTCCTGGTTTTAATGATGATTCTGCATGTGACTCACCCAGAGTAGTGATGCACTGATGCAGCCAATGCATTGCCTGATCCACCAGGAAGGATCCCTACTGGGGTCTGGATGGCCTCCTCCCAGTCCGATCTCTCCAGGAGACCATTTATCACCTGGCAGGAGCAGAGAAATCAGATTTGATTAGCTGGACATGCAGAAACACACATGAAAATGCCACAAATGGCATCGAATGTCAGGTCATATCTATAATATTCTTTATTGATTCTTGAATCAGGTAAACTGACATTTTTACAAATTCTGGACCATATTTATTTAGGCAAACACCTTAAATTGCAGCTTGTGTTTTTCTTCATTTAACATTGAACATGTCAGAAGGTTGACTTGTGCTAAATGGAAAAAACAATATTATAACAATGTTTACATTAAGTTTGGGGCAAAAAAACAACTTAATCATGTCATAATGTTGGGACTGAATGCGGGGTCTTTAAATCAGCAGCAATATAGGAAAAAAATTTAATCAAATCTCTAATAACAACTGTTCCTCTGATCAAATTGACCTCCTTTGCGTAGCTGGAAGCTAAATAATCAGTGTTCTCTGAGTCTGTGCCTCGCTCTTAAAAACCCACTCGTATAGACTTTATTTTTTAGAACCTTTTCATGATTCTACTCCAATGGTTTCATCTTGTTCTTTTCATAGATCATGTTTGGCACTCTGTGGAATTCTATGGTTTTGTGTTTTCTGTGCAACTTTGAACTTTTATAAATCTGGCTTTAAATGCACTGTAGAAATATTGTTTATTTACTTACTTACTATAAAAAGCAATGTGTGGCCAGATATATTTGCAGCTAGTTTAACTAGGCTGGATTATGACGATCCACAGCCGCCAGCTGTCAGTTTTATCAACAAGCCAAGACTGTTGTTAACTGGTTTGTAAGTTTACTAATGTTGGATTTGTCTTTATTTTAACTTGTTTGACAGAAATCTGTCATGTCTGATGAAGGTTAATTTAATCATCCTCCACCATTTTAAAGCCGCAGTGTGTGTCTAGTTTTTTTTTTTTATTTTTTTTTTTACCTCAAACAGAAGTCCATCTCCTGACATGATGACTAAAGCGTCCCACTGAGACAGGTCGGCCTCTCTCACCAGTTCTCGGGCGTGGTTCTGCCGCTCTGCAAAACACACACACATACACGCACACAGACACACAGAAATATTAAGTGTGTATTCATATAGAGGCGTTTCTTTGTTACGGGAATTCTAAAATAGAAATTTGTCCTGTCAGCTTCCTTCCTCCACAGAGAGGTCAGAGGTCATGGTCAGCTCTAGTGAGGTGTGGACACTATAACAGGTGTTAGCTGTCAGCAACTACTTATCCTGAGGAGTTAGTTGAACTATTAACCTGTCCTGTGTGTGAACATTAGCGATCAGCTTACACATGACACAAATATGTAGGGTGTACTTAAGTAAATAAAGATACCTGAGCTAACACTAAAGAGTCTGACAGTGCTGCCTTTTTCTTCGTTTTATCTTCAGATCAACCACTTAAAGAATCAGCCGTGGGAGGGAAAGCCGATATAGGATCTTAAATGAAGCATCGATGGCGCTGCCAATTAGTTCAGAGCAACTAAATTACCCAGGAGCACTATGTTAGATTAATGTAGGGCTGGATAACCTGATGAAGTTCGGCCTTGGTGGCACAGCCAGTGTCCTTTAAAAAAGGACAAAATAAGCAGAACTGTTTGAGTCACAGCAAATTATGCACCAAAAAAATCATAAAGAAATAGAAGATACAATAAAATACTGAGGTAAATATGACAAACAAAAGATAAAAATGTAGAAAAGCAGATCTATTAATTCCTTTATTATCTACACAGCTTTGCTTTGACACCAACAATTAACTGGAACATTTTATTTTAGACGTTTGTATATCCCTATTCATTCCTTTTCTCTTTTTTTATAAAAAAAAATATTAAAAAAAGAAAGAAAATATGTTACTTAATATAAGGAACATTTTAAATTCATACAACCCATCCATTTTATAAACCCGCTTATTCCTCACTAGGGTCACAGGGGTCTACTGGAGCCAATCCCAGCATATTGCAGGTGAGAGGCAGGGATACACTCCAGACAGATCACCTATCGTGGGACAATTAATTATTTTTAATTAACCAACTTTAGCAGATCAGCTGAACAACAACATTGTGAAATTTGTCTACTGACAAGCAAAAAATCCTGAATGTAATGTCATCTATTTATGGTTTTTAGTTTGTGCTTTCTATCACATTTCAATTCTCTGTAATGTGTGTGTCTGTAGGGATTTATCTCTCCATGTCCTTCTCAGTCCTCCTGCCCTGTGTGTGAAGGTCAAAGGGCAGAAGAGAAGTGGTGAGGTGTGAAGAGAAGTCAGTCAGGTGCACTCGACCGTCACGTCAACTTCAATCACAACTCTCTCTCTTCGCTGCCTCACCTGCTGAGACTCTGCAACACGAGAAGCTTTTCTCCTCCTTCTCTAGTCTTTCACACTCCTCTTCTCACTTATTCATTCACTTTATACTAGATTACGTTTGTTAGTTTATGTAATTTCTATAGTTTTTTGTGTGATTCCACTGTCAACCTACAGCCGGGCAGTATAACGTCAAAGATTCATACTGAATCCCGGATTTTTTTTCTCCTTTTAATGATATGATTTGTAGCGTACAAAAATGTAGGAACACAGAGCATGGGGCAGTTGGTACGGTTGTTCCAAACAAGCTGCATGCAGCTGTGTGTGAGAAAATATCAGACAAAAAAAGAGGAGCTGTGTCTGTTGTGTGGAAGTACTGTACTTCTGCTTTAAAAAAAAAATCTGACAGCGATCAATCAACCAGAATCTGTAAATGTTGTCAGGATAAAGCTGCAGCCGCAGGAGGAAACACAAGTGATTTGTTTCACCACCTCTGACTCACAAACGTGTCTTTGAACAGAGCTGAACAACCTGTACATTTCAGGAAGCTCCACACGCCAACACACCTGATTCTAATTATCAACTCAAGTAGCTGAAGCGTGTCAAGGGCTTGTTAATAATTAGAATCAGGTGTGTTGGAGTGGAGAAATTCCTGAAACCGGCAGGACGGTAGCTCTCCAGTAGCACGGTTTGGCAGCCCTGTCCTACGATATGAAGAATGGATGAAACTAAGATCCGCATCCTCTTCCATGTCTGGAGGAAACATTAATGTTGGTACGGCAACACAAAATGCAAGTCAGATGTCACCCAAAGACGAGATGTTCTACGACCTCTCACCGTGATATCATTTATACCTGTGTTAAAACTAGTCTGATCATTCTAAGCCAATTCATTGCAGCAGTTAGTAGAAAATGGGGTTATGACTAGTCAAAAAAATATTGGGGCACTGATAAAAAAAAAAAAAAAAAAGATATAAATTTCTTGTCATACTGTCCAGCTCTATATCAACCTGTTCCAAACAGGTAAAAATAATCATCTGCACAGGTAATCCATACAATATGGGATTTGAATTTGTGAAACAAGTGAGAAACAAGTCTCGGGTTTAAGAAGAAGCTGAGTCCATGCGACACCAGTCCAGCTGCTGGTGTCGCATGGATTCAGATGAGATGCATTTTACACAGTTCTCCTGCCTTCTTCACCATTCCAAATAACACACACACACCCTGTTTATTTGTCCCATCTGAGAAAGCAGACTAGTTCAGATGTTTGACAGAAATCTGTCAAGTCCCTATTGTTAGTGACTTATAGGACTTACAGTGATTTTATTATTTTACTTTTACTTACTTATTTTACTTATTTTATTTTTATTATTATATCAATGACAGGAATGATTCTCATTCTGTTAAACTGAATCCATTTTCTGGACACATTTATTCAAACATATTTCCACACAGACAGATAATGATCAGGATAGAGTTATTTGCCAGGACCTTAAAAAGCCAAACATAATGATTCCAGATACCTATAGATCCTTTCAATCATGCTTTACCATTTATATTCATTAACACCATTTCCCTTTGTCATGCACCTTCCATATTTAATATTTAACATTTTATTGAGTACATAGACAGCTAATATATTATTATTAAAATAATAAATAATTTCAATTTTTTTTTCAAGGTGTACAAATATATGTGGCTTCCCCAGACTTTTCAGACAGGTCCCTGTGCTGCAGGGACCTGAAAGTAAGGTGTCCTCTTTTGTGTGACTTACATAACCTTGTTCTGTGCTTTAAGACAGGCGTTATCCTCATGTCTTCACCCTACAGAGAAGAGAAGGGAGAAGGATCTAATTTCGAGGCTTCTCTTTTTCCCTTCCCTAAACTCTGCAGGATGGGGGGAATCGATTTCCCTTTATCAGTCCAGTCACATCACATTTCCTTATCTATGCAGAGGCTGTACACTAAAAAGGATTGAAGGGCCCCAATCAGCAACAAAACAGGGCAGGGATACTGCAGTGGTGGGAGGAGAGGCTGAGGAATTTTAGTATGCAACTCTGCTCCGCAGCTAGATGGATAAAAGCAAAACTAAATAAATCACATGGACATAATGACTTTTATAGCTGTTGTTGGAGGAGGAGGAAGAACAGGAAGAGGAGGAGGAGGAGGAGGAGGAGGAGAGCTGTGTTTTGGTCCAGGTGAGTTTGTCCCTATGGGTAGGTAGTAGATTGTGACGGATTCATTACAGTCATGAAACCATCATTATTGGCCTCTGGTCACAAGGCAAATCTAAGGAAATCTCCCTGTGAGCTTACAAAGACCACTCAAATGGACCGGTCAAATCAATCTGATTGGCTCTTAGCCTCGGGATAACGAGCGTAAACAGCTAAAATTCTAGTTCTCCAGTTAGTGCTGCCACAAAACATTTGGGTTTCATTTGGAAAGATAATGATGAAGAGGAACGTCATCTTTCAGCATGACAATGACCTAAATCAAACATCCAAATCAACAAAAAAAAATGTCTTCACCGGAATTAGATGGAGGTTTTGGGAATGAATCTGAATCTGACCAAACATCTGAGTGGTGATGTGAAGAGGCTGTGACAGCAGATAACCTCGCTATCTGTTGGATTTGGAGCGGTTTTGCAAAGATGAGCTGGCAAATATCACCACATCAAGATGTGCTCTGGTGATAGACTCCTATCCAAAAAGACTGAGTGCTGCAATAAAAACCGGGGTTTATGCAACCAGCTTAAATTAAGTTTCTTATTGTTTATGTTTATCCTTTAAAGGTTCAGTTCTTTTTTCGTTAGCCATAGGTCACATTAAAGGTTGAAAAAAAGCTGTGAAATTATTTATCGTGATGTCATTACTGAACATCAAAAAACCTTTTAACAGTGGGTGGGTATACTTTAGTATTTATGTCCATTGTATAAACTCAAACAACCTTGTTCAATCTAGTAACATATCCAGTGAAAGTTAACACTATGCATGGAGGTAATGGAGAGCCTATTTTATTTTGAAAATCCCAATTTATTCTAAAAACTATTTAAAAATTGGAGTGTCCATTTTTCTTTTATATTGCCATACTTGGTAACGGTTTCATAAAAGCAATAGTTCACTTCAGGCCATGGCGTATTTCATCACAGTTAGGGAGTGTAGGGAGTGTCATATACCACAGCCTGTCATGAGCTACTGCTGAAGTAATCTCCAACTTACCAATAAAAAAATATAAAAAAAAGTTAAAGAAGCAAGTGTTGAAATGAGGAAGCTGTTGTATGATTGATCAGAATGAAATGGTGTTTATTTACATTATCCGTGAGTGGAATGGTTGTCAAGAATGTAAATCTGATGGAGTCTGAATCAACAGAGCTTCTTAAAAATATCTCCTAGTCTGTGTTTATAGGGACATACAGTATAAAATCAATGTTGCACCACAACTGTTATTTTGGTGGTCATCAATCAACCTCCCTGATGTAGCCAGGGATCTTCATTACATGTCATACCCATCTCTCTTCCTGTCTGACATCTTCAATAATAAAATAACTGTAACAGTCCTATTATGTAGTAGGTACAAATATGCAGAAGCTCCTCCAGTGTAAACTATCTTAAATGCTTCATTAGCTTCTAATTTGTTCACACTTTACAGATTTGAAATGCTTCCATCGGGATGATTCAAGTGTTTGTGTATCTGAAGTACTGAGCTCTGTCCTTGTGCTCATCTTGTATCCTGATGAACTTCCACCCTGCTGTCACACACTCCTCCACCAGAACAACAGCCAGTGATGACAGTTAAACAGCACTCCCTATTGAGTGTGTGTGTGTGATGATACAGCAGGAAATGCTATGAACACTGTGGCAATCTTACTCAGCTGCCTGAGGGAGCCGCCACACACAAGCACCTGAAGTGGGTTACACAGACATTTTTAATGACTTTTTTGGCCATGAGCTTTTCTATGTGTGTCATGACATGACAGAACACAAGTCAGTCTTTAACATTCCTCAGATGACTGAGCTGCAATATAAGCTCTACTCCAGCTGCACCAGAGAAATCACAGCTTCTAACTGGAGTTGGGTCTTTTCTGATGGTAAAGACCCACTTAATATTCATTTTCTATGGGACGTGAGCAAGTAATGTAGTTACTGTAGATGGAAAAAAGATTCATGATCTTTTCCTAATCTTAAAGTAGTTTGTACCTTACCGGACGTCCTATCCCAATGATACACACCTACAAGCAGGTGTAGCAGGCTCCTTGACAATCACTGATAATCACACTGTGAAAAATCTGAATCCAGTGACCTTTCAAATTCAGATTACAAGGACAAAAGAAATGTGGTTTGGCACAAAGTAGCGCTAATCCTTAGAGGAAGTGGTGAATTGTTTAATTGTATGATGTTTGCTAAGAAATGCCAACAGGCTTTGACATTGTGATGTTAACGTCGCCACATCCTCACCAACCATAGAGAGGAAGTGACGGTGACTTTTAAGCATAAAGTTTAACATCTTGTAGAGTAACTTTGACATCAAGCTGAGTAACAGACGCCATTAAACAAACTTGGACTGAATTTGTTCTGTATTTGATGTGTTTGCAGAGGAAAAGTTGTTGTAGAAAATGTAGACATTTCGCTACAGCGACTGTAACAGACAGATGAAAACTAGCGTCTGCTGTAAACACCACTAAAGGAGGCTACTTTCACTTTACCTTGTGAGGCCGCTGGGTTAAAAAAAAAATCACGCAAGAATCAAGCTTCAAGTTCAAATTATCCACTTGTGTGTGAACCAGATATAGACTATCAATCACGAGATGACGTTTTGCTCAGCCAAGTACTTTTTTTTCCAAAGTGCCTGCCCTTTTCCCAGTTTCCAAGGAAGACGTCCCAGATGGTTCTATGTAACAAACCATCTGGTGTGTCAGGTTCACTTTCACTCCACTCTCCTCACAATTAATGACTGACAATGTGTATTTTCTCCATCCGAGTGTAGTTTTCCTCACACACATCTCAGATCCAGAGAGACTTGAATGTGCTGATGGACTCTTCCTGTTCGGAGGACGCCCTCAGTCAAACCTGAATCATGGAAGAATCAGCTGAAGTGTTTAAAAATGGGTGAACTTTTGAGGTTTGCCAGTGAAACTGAGTGACAATCAGGACGTGTTTCAACTGAAAGTATATATATAAAATCAACCAAGCTGCAATTACATGAAGTGGTAGCAACCACATTAAACATGCAAAACTTGGAGTTGATTGCTCTCGGGTCACAGAGTGATGATGGAAAAACCCAGAGCTTATAGGGGAGACTCTCAAAATGCACAAGTGATTAGGCTTCTAAAAAATATTTTATTGTAAAAACAGACAAGAAATACATTAGTCAATTATAACGTGAATTATCTTTTCAGAAATCAGTTTTACTGCAGATGAGACCAGAAGAATTCCCTTTAGATTTCACAAAATATCAATTGTCCACCTCTCTTGAGACGGTCTGTGCTCCAGGTGAGTGGTTTTATTTTAGGAAACACTCGTCCTCAGGTCCACCACAGTAAATCAAAGTTGTCTGCTACAATTCCCAGATTCTGCTTTAACAGGATAAAGTGACATATTTAATATTTATAAATGTTCAGTTTCTTTTTTTGTAGGGTCTAAGCTCCAAGATCCCTTTCTTCACCTTCTCTATTAGAGTTCATATAATAGATGTCCTCACATGCACCATAGCACAGACTGTACAGTACGTGATTTTTGTGGAAACAGTGGAAATTTGCCATAAAAGACAGAACCAAATATTAAAAGACAAAGAAATAGCAGCAGAGATTTTGTTTGAGGGCTTATCTGTCTCATCTGGTAAATATCTGTAACGTGTATTGAGCAAATGAGTCCGAGCATGTTTCTGTTGCTTAATTAATATTATCCGACAGACGTGTTAGGAGGCCTGAGCAGCGACGGCGTCTGCCTGCAAGGAATCAGCGTGGCACAGACACATGCAGCAACTCACTGACAAACACGCGAAACGCACTCTTCTAGCAGTGCGGTCGTTCCTCATCTAGTGAATCGTCCACCCCTGGCAGCGCCCACAGCTGCCACACAGCCAGCGAGCCCATAATGAGTCTGTTTTCTTAGCAACTGCATACAAGAGGCTTCCAGCCACACGGCTGACACAGATGCCAACAGTGCACATGACAAACAAGAACAGATGCTGACATGCTGTTTATGGCCCAACTAACTCTAAAACACATTTAGAAAGTGTTGTGTACGGAGTCCTTTCTAAACATGTTGGAAAATGACTCTCAAAGAGAATCAAGAAGAGGTGAAAAGGAAAAAGGTTGGATTTCACTAATGTACAATTGGTTTATATATGGGTTTAATGAGACATTAACATTTAAACCATTTAAGCCTGCGAGCCTTTAAGTCTACGACCGTCATTTTATACTTAACATAAAAAATTGAAATGTTACCCGTACAGGTTTTTTTTGTCTTTTCTAATGACATAATTGACAACTCTTAAAACAAGAGGTTTTAAGAAAAAAAAGGTTTCCAAGAGTTTTCTGTCATATGTCATCAACTTCCTGCTCCTTCCTTCCAAGAACATGAGCAAACCATCCCAGAAAGAGTACATTTAATTTAGAATACTATGATCCCAACCCTGACATGTATGTATCCATTTAATCATTCAAGTCTCTAGAATAATTTTGTACATGGGATAGATAGATTTTTGTTTATGGGAATATTTGTGCAAACAGCAACTATATCAGCCATTAAAATACTATTTTCTGGAAAGAAAAAACAAAAATCGACACATCACATGATTGTTATTGACTCAACTGATTTAATTATATGCATGAAATCTTTGAAAAAAAAATATGGGCTTAAACAGGTTAAACTCAACACATGGGGGGCAGAGTTAATATTAGATCTATTGGATCATATTATATCTAATGACTGGATCAGAACCTGTAAAGAGGCACAAAGACAAACACTAATTTAAAGTCACTACAATACAACTGGTTAATGTGGACCTATGCAACCCTCACCAAGCTGCATAGATACAACATGTGTAATAAGTCTAAAGGATCCTTTATCCACTGTATCTGGGAATGTGATAAGATTAGGAAATTTGGGGGGGTGAGGGATAAAAGTTGGACAATCTTGTCTGTGAACAGCCCATTAAAACCCACTGTGATTTTATTGCACTTATATCCAGAAGATCTTAAGCTGAGAGCTAGAAGAGAAGGCACATTTACCTACTTTGCTACGCTGCAGGCAAAGCATTTGATAGCTCTGCACTGAAGAGTATAACATATACTTAGAAATTTAAATTGGATGTACAGAAAGGGATTCAGAAAGTGTTTAAAGACTTCATTAATAATAAAGACATAGCAGCAGAACTTATATAGGCAGTGAAGCCAGATTAATTTATATAGGTATGGTAGACTCCAGAAGGGAATGGAGGTATGTTATTTGTACATATTTGTAATACATTTTTATTCTCTTTATCTATTGCTAAGCTACCATCAACTTGATTTTCACTTTGTTTTTTGTATAACATCAATTGTTAAGTAAAACTTTATGCTTCGAAATCAAGAAAAGGTGAAAAGGTGATTTTTCACAACCTCAATATTATAATTAATGGCTAAGACAGGTGTAACCTGACAAACCTGACATTTCTCCACACAACAGAAGACTTTTAGTGTATGACTCATACACATGATGTATAATGGCATGTACTGTTAATTAAAACTAGAGTAGAGAGGGATATCTCAGAAGTCTCAGAAGAGAGGGAAGTCAGAAGTCAAAGAGATTGCATCCAATTTTCCTGCCTTGTGGCCTTGCTCTTTCACAGATGCAGATTAAATCTATTGTTACTTACACTCCGGGATGAACTTTTCTAAAGGTTTGTCCCACAAAAGCTCTTTTGTCTGTGTTATCCACATTTTCAGCTCAGCATGTACAAGTCTTTCTTCCTCAGTGTGGTTCTCTCTGTCTCTCTGCCCTCCTTTCTTTCTCTGCGAACATCTCACTGTGATGAAAGAAGTACTTTTTCTCTTGTTATCTGACACCAGGCTGATGCAAATCAAAACGACAAACGAGGGAAAACTCCACAGAATAACTGAAGTGATCAGGCTTAGAGCATCTATAGCACATCTGCTGTTAGTTATCTGTCCTCACACTGTATGTGTATAATCAATACCACCCACTGTAGATTATATGATTATGAACACAAGATTATATCAAATCTAATCATGGAAAAAGGGGATTTTGTGAGTGTATCGTGGCGTGTATGTGTGACTGTGTGTACACACATTTATTACATAACAGCTCTGCATGCATATGGGTCAGAGGCAGTTGATCAGCATAATGTTGGTGGCAGAATGAAAACATGAAGAGGATTTAAATGAGCAGAGGGGCACTGAGACAGAGATAGTGTGTCTGTGTATGTCTGTGTGTGTGTGTGTGTGTAAAAATCATCTTTTTTCATTTCAAGCAACTCAATCCAAGAAGATTTTTACTTGATTTATTCATTTAATGTATTGTGACCAGTTTCTTTGCAGCCTGTGGTGCAGGAAAGGATTAAATATCTTGGTCAAGGACACTTGAGTATGTTTGGATAAAAGGGAATTGAAGCAGATGTCCTGCAGCCCACACACTCATTGCTGCATCAGATGCAAATTAAAGACAGGTAATACTGAAAAAAAAAATCACACCAAAGAATATTCACTTACATGTTTTAAATAAATGAGTGCAGGCCTTTTTAGAACATTAAAACAAATACTGCTTTGCTTTGTTTGAACAAATTCATGCATATTTTAATTTCATTAAATCTGTTGATTCTTTTCTTGATTATTCGATTAGGTTTATAAAACATCTTTCACCGTTTCCTCAGATGTCTCATTCGTCTCTCGTTCAGACTCCTGTTAATAACAGCGTACAGTCATATGTATATTTATTCGTCTGCTGTATACGTGTGGTTTGCTCTTGTGACTCACCGGTGATGACTAGTGTGTGTGGGACCCCGGCCTCATTGAGCATCCTCTGGATGTGGTTGTTGTAGAGAGTGAGGGCCTGTCCTTTGCCGCTCTGTGGATTCACCAGCAGCATCATGTGGCACGGACGAGACAACTCGCTCATCAGCAGCCCTGCAGAGGAAAGAACAACGATGACTGATGGCTAAGAGGAGAGAAAGGACACGGGACTGATCAGCTAAGTCAGCAAGTTGCTGTTAATGTTAAACCTTTGAAACTTGACTGAAACTTAAAAGTAGACTCTGATCGTGAAGCTGCTGCTAAAACTTCATGCTTCAGTTTTTCCAGTTCTTCCAGAAACCCTTAGAGCCTCAGTGGAGTTTAGAATGTAGGGCTGCAGCTAAAGATTACTTTTTGATTGATTAATGTGTTGTTATTTATATTCTATTAAAGGAGGAAAAACACCACAGTAAAAGACACCCATGGGGGAGAAGAGATTATGATGATTAAGTGTCTATTGCAACACATGCAGGTCCTGTATGATGTGTTACCACTGCACAAACACAGTGATAATGTACATTTATTATTAGCTGACATCATTTTTGCTTCACACATCTGTATATATGTAAATCTTTTTCACAGCAGGTAATGTGATCACACCATCCTGCAAATCTGTTGATGAAAATACTGTTTCTGTATAATTTTTAAGTTAAATGTGGTTTGTTTTTATGTATTAATTAATTTAGTTAGTTAGTTAGTATTAGCTATAGGAGAGTATAATATTTGCTGGGTGTAGTTACACTGGGTGTAGTTTCATCTAATCTGATGTGTGCAGCATGTACTTTGGAAAAACAAAAAAAACATAAGGATACAAGCAATAACAAGGGTCAGTGGTCACTCACACACCACCACACACACACATACACACACAAATCTAATTACACAAAACTAATGAACGAGTACAGAAGCAGCAGCCCGGTAAATTTTTACCCGCAGGGTTGATGCAAATTATGCAGAAAAATATCTTAGGGTTCAAACACATTTCAGTGGTTTACAAAGACTTAAAGAACACAGATCCTGAATCTTTTTAAAACACAGAGTAGGAACTCCGAGACACAGCAGGAAGCTGAAGATGCACTTTAGCTTTCTGTCCCACAGCTTCTACGGAGGATTAATTAAATACTGCAAGTATGAGACAGGGATTTGCTATAGATACTCAATTAGGATGTATGTGAGATCAGAGGAGAAAAGAGAGATAGAAGTCAGAGCATGACGAGAAAAACGTCTGGTATATGTATCTAGAATGTTAAGTTACACGCACTATGAATGTTTTGAAATTTCCTGATAAAATCTGATGCAAACTACGCCTCTTCTCCCCTCCTCCCTTTAGAAACATGTTTTTCTAAAAGCTCAGGTAGGGAAACATCAACTGAAAGGAGAGAGAAGTGTAACATGAAGACATGAGCCACATTTGACACACTGCAGCTGTGGGATACATTTACAGGTACGTAGCTATATAAAAGTATAAACAACACGCTCCAACTGTTTCCTATGTGACGTCTAGTCAACAAATACACAAGTCAGACTATTTCAGAGAACAGCGGGATAGGCAGAACACCCGCCAGGATATTCTCTTTTGGAGAATGATTTCATTTTCTTTAGCAGTCTGCTGGATTCATTTTAAAAAGCATAAAACCCTGTGAGCACAATGGAAGGGAAACCATAAAAACAACAAGTCTGACAGCTGATGAATGAATAATGATGGTTGGAAAAACTAAAATAATAGCTGAAAGGCATAATGATGATGATTTACAGGTTTTGTTTAAGTGGATACTGCATTTGCAGCCAATCTGACTACAATGTAGTATAGCAGATCAGAATAAAAGGCAAACATTAACACACCTTTACCTTTGACCTGTGGTAAACACCTTTGTTTTACAGGCGTCCTGTTCCCTGACAAACTGGAATGTAACTGAAAGGCTGAGATTCAGTTAATAGCTACACCAACTATTAGATGTGTCTGCATAAAGCTTTAAACATGAAATGTTTTAAAACTGTCTAAAGGCAGTTACAAGGAAAAATGCTTCATCTGGAAAAAGATGAAGACATGGTCACTGATGTGACCATGTCTTCATGTATCAGGTCTGCAGCTATAATTACTTTCATTATCAATTCATCTGCAGATAATTTTCTCAAGTAATCATTTTTGTCTAGAAAATAGTCAACAAATGTCCACGGCAGTGTCTTCAAATGTTTTAAATATATCAAGTTTCCTATCACATGTGATCCATAAATTCTTCCAATTCTCATATTTCATGAAGCAAATATTTGGCACTTCAACTTAAAAAAATACTTGATTGTTATTTTGGGATGATCGGCTAATTGCTTAGTTGACTAATGGTGTTTATGACAGAAGTGGGCGATCCTGGTCCTTCATGAGTAGATCTGGGTGTGTTACTGCTTGGTTGGAACAAAAACCTGCACCCACACAGGTCCTCTAGGACCAGGATTGCCCACCCTTGGTCTATAATCACAACCACATGGGCACATTTCCCAAGATTCCAAAAACCTGAATATCATCAAAAAGTTTATTCATTTCCATAATTCTATTAAAATCGATTGGCTACAACTGTCAGGTTTCTTGGGTCCAGCCACTTCTGACCCTGAGCCAACATAGGAAGCATCTCACCTGGTCCAAGGAGAATGAGGACTGGACTGTTGGCCTGTGGTCCAAGGTCTTCTTTTTTTGGTGGAAGTAAAGTGTGCCTTTCATTTGGGAATCAAGGTCCAAGGGTTTGGAGGAAAACGGGTGAGGAACAGAACCCAAGCTGTTTGAGGTCAAGTGTGAAATATTCACAGTCAATCATGGTTTGGGCTGCAATGTCTGGTGCAGGTGTTGGTAAACTCTGCTCACTGCAACAGTCTACTAGAATGTTTTAGAGGATCTAATGATTCCTGAGGAGGATCTGTATGGAGATGCGGATTTTATCTTCCAGCAAGACCTGGCTCCTGTCCATACCACCAAAAGCACCAGAACCTGGTGCCATCACAGTGCTCGACTGGCCAGCTAACTCAGCAGACCTAAACCTCATTAAGAATCTATGGGGTTTTGAATCTATCGTGGCCTTGCACCGTGGCCTACCAAGGCCACGGTGCATCGAGGCAGAAAATAAGGGAAAGCAATTCCCAACCAAGTATTAAACAATGACATACCATTTAGAAAATATCATATTTTTGATTAATTAGATGTTATCCTAATTTTTTTTGATTGATTTATTCACAGTATTAGATTTTTTGAATTCCTGTTTTTTTTTTTTTTTGCTGGAAATCCAAAATATGTAAAAATAGAGAAATAAATAGTTGAAATCATTTAAATTGTGGGCCATAAATCTATAATCTATGAAAGTTTACATTTTCAATGGAACTATGGAAATGAATGAACTGCTGAAATATTACTTAAATAGTACTGTACTGCAGCAATTCACACAACAGTGATAAGTACAGAATAGGGATGCTACCCAATTATTTCCATTATGGATTAATCATTTAGTCTATAAAAAATGTCATTCACACAAAAAAGCAACAAATCGTCAGATTTGAGAAAGCATTATACAATTATGTTCATATTTTATATTTTAACATTGTCCATGCCTACCAGAAACAAACTTTTCAGTATCAACCTTATTGCTTCCAAGATTATCAGACTTCCCACACCAACACTTTCTGATATAAACAACGAGGCCAATACATGGCAACCATTTTCAATATCACATGACATGGTTCATCCCCTGTATTGCTTTTTCAAACTCATGCCATGAGGAAAAAGATGTAGAACCTTAACATAGAAAAGGGTCAGTTTCAGTTGGAGCTTTGTCCCCTCAGCCATTATTAAACAGCCCTGTCGATGAGATGGTTTCTGTATACAGTCAATGTCAAGTTTTTATATAGGACATTTAAAAAAAGCTGGTGGCTCACCAAAGTGATTTACATAACCATAAAAGCATGTAACATAAAAACACAATACAATGCAGACGTCATGTTTTGTACTGTTTTCTGTACGATAGGTTGCCTTTGTTGTAGGTGTTGTACAAACCTGTGAAAATTATTATTCTTCAGGAGAATAAAGATTATTATTAGAAGCTGAACTCAGCTTGGGAAAAATAAATAGTTTTCAATTAATTCTCTGTCCATCAATGGATCAAATCTAATCACTGCAGCTCTACTGAAGTAATAAAATTCACGCTTTCTTGCATCACTGTACGTTGACAGTTTTATGAAGGCCCAGCTGCTCTCGCTGCAGGATGAATATTCCTGTGGAGTTTTCTCCTAATCATAAGGACTGAGCCAGAGAAGTTCTCTCATGAATCTCTGAAGGCCCTGGCCTTGATGTATTTGTGCCCCAACAGCCAATGCGGACCTTGTTGGCTAAATCCAACCCCCTGTGCCACTTCCTGTGTGCCACCCCTCCCTTCTCAAAACATTCCAGAGAGCTCCTATCTAGCTCCTCGTCTCTGTCTGTCCACGTTTCGGGTTTCCTCCTCTGTCATTAACTTGGCTGCAGCGGCACTGTGGCACGGAGCCAGAATATGACGCGGGTCTAATAAAACACTAGAATCAACACGCATTTGTTGATTCTACTCTGTTTTACAAACCACCCCCAAATCTATAATTACACATCATCCACCATGATGATGGACTTTCTACAATGAATGTTTATAGAAACTCGATTTCCAAATGAGAACCGGTGGGTTATGACGGCTGATAATAGATAATGGATGGCTTGTTTGTAGTGATGGGTGTAGCCCTGATTGTTGAGTGATGATATAGGATGCTGTTCATGAACATATGCTCTCACAAACACTAATTTCAGCTCATTCCTGTGGTATCTCCACTCTGTTTCTGCTCATTATGCAATCAGCTCACAAACGAGAATCTAATGCACATTAAACTTTAGTAAACAATTGGGACTTGAGGAATTAAGGAACAAAAGCTTTGTACACCTCTGTGGTTTAAAAAGTGAGTAAACTGCTTCATCTTTGTCACCATCATCATAAACAGCAGCCAAAAACAAAAAAAGATGAAAAACAGCAGCAAACCTGCAGCGTCAAAGTGCCGCTTTGCATCTTGACTACGTTCACTTAGTGTGTGATTACAGACGTCTCGTGCGCTCTCTTCAAAACCAACGGCATGGGAACCGTCCCAGATTTTAATGGAATAATCACTACTGAGGTATTCACCATAGGAAATAACAGTCTAAATGTTAAGGGGAAAATCCTAGAGCCGGAAAAAACACATTTTCCGGCCAAGAGTCTGAGAATAGATAACTTTCTTAGCTTTGACTGACAGCTTCCCTGAGCCAGATGTAGAGATGAAGCTTTAACCATAAACTTCTAAAAATGTGTTTCATATCCAGCAGCACCACAAAACAGATTTATTGGATGTTTTTCTCTCTTTTTGTTTAAAGAAGCAAACAGTACTTCTTTATTATTTTTATTTGATCGAACTGAGTAAGTTCAAACATTTTAGTGAATCATGCAACCATTACTCAGCACATTCATTACTAGACATGATCCTTATATGGTAATTCTGTCAATTAAAAGTGTTTGATGATTAAAAAAAAACAAAAACTGAAGTTCTGAACAAACATGATATTCTCAAGGAAAATAAATTTGACCTGGCCACACAGGTGTTTCTTTTTTGTATTTTTTTAATGGAATCCTTCATGAGAGAGCCCTGCTGAGTTTGGAGGTTTTTAAAAAGGCATGAGCAGATAAGTTGAATGTCTACAAAATGTTCATAAATGTTCAGTTAATATGAGACTGATTTTAGTTCACCTGTGTGTAATCGATGCAAATCCATGATAAGTAATCTTGCACATTCCTTCTGGTCTTGCAGTAAACTTGACTCATATTGAAAAAGCATTTTTCCTTGTTTCTCTGAGACCTTTGGAAAGAGTCTGCACAGCACATCTGTAGCAGTTCTAGAAGCTACAAATACCATTTCTTCCATCAACAAATAGAAGAAGGATATTCAATTTGGCACAGTAATTGAGAAAAAACATGATTTTACTTATGTAGAAAGTGGACTTTGTGCCAAAATGTCCAACACATTACATCTTTAGAGACTGTTGCTTTGTAATGAAGAGATGAGAGGTATTTCATAGGAAATGGCAGCCTGTACTATAATACTTGAAGGAGTAATACCTACAAACTTAAAGCTTCACTATACACAGTATTAACTTTGCCTATACTTCATGTTATTCATTTATAGATATTTGCCTAATTATCTAACTATGCCCATGTATTGACACCATGATTTGTAGATGTGCTGCATCTTTCATTCATAGGTTTGATGAGTCATCCTGAGTCATTGTGACGACCGGACCGGTACTACTGGTGTCTTACTCAACCTCCTTCACATTAGTTCTCCTTTCTGCAGTAAAGCATGACCAAGCATTGATTAAGAGATGTGATTACGAAATGAAACGCAGATCTCTATGAAAACTGCACAACCAAGTCCGTCGTCACGCTCGGCCGAGCCTGACGCAGCTCAGCCGGCATGAATTAGCAGCTCAGATGGGACCGCTCAGGATTTCATCTCATTTAAATCAATGACCCAGGGATCTGAATCAGCAGAAGGCATTACAACACAATTGCCTTTTTCATTCCAGCTTCATATAAACATGCAGCAGTGAGTGTCTTCATTACTGGTGAATAGTCGCTCTGTGGGGTGCAAGCTCAAGTTTTGACTTTCATAGTTTACATAAAAAAAAAATCTACTGACGATAGCAGCCAATAAAGTGAAATTAAATATTAACATGTGAAAATGTAATTTCTCAGTTTCAGCCTTTTTGACCATTAACAGATTTGCCCTTCACTTGATGCCAATAGAGCTGTTAATGCCAACAGAGCTTTCAATCAACTATAAATGAGGCAAGACACTGTTTGTGTCTAGACTCAAAGTGCAGCACAGAACATTTATTTGCATGAGGGTCACTTTTAGACACGTATTTAATTAATTTAAAAAACAAAACAAAACATATGGGTCAGCATTTTTACAGCTCTGGTTAACAAACCCCCAGTGAAAGATCCTGCAAAATCCGGCCATGTTTGTACCCAATTGCTGACCCCTGATCTACAGAATGCAACAAACTGCAGGCGAGTGCTTGTTAAATTTTCTGTGCTCAGTTTTCTCTTTGTTCCATTCACAGACTCACAAGGGATACACACTACACGTTAGGACTGGGCGGTATCTATTTTTTAATACCTTCATGTATTTAACCAGGGTAAATGGTACAACAATGTGAAAGCTGAGCTCACATGTTGATGAAGAAATGCTTTCATGAAATGGAATCACACAAAAGCAAATAGTGAAGCATGTATTACAGTGACTTCGCAATAAATGACTTAAAACTCTAGAATAGCAGTGGACGTTCCAGCTTTCAGTTTTTTTGAGGATGTTGGGTAATGTAATGTGGTGTGAGTCATGGCACTTTTGGATAAACTACCTCAAAAGTAGACAAGAACTTACAAATTTAAGATGACAGTCTCCAGTTCAGCCTCAGAGCCACCAGATTAGAAATCATGACAAAAATCATAGGTTCTCATACTAAAACTGAATATCATGACTTTACTGTGAAAACACCGGACAGCAGAACAAACAGAAACTAATGACATGAGCTGGAGTCAGACTGGAATCATTTACAAATTACAGGATTCATTTAAACTGCACAGAGTGATTATTTAGATGAGAATCATATGCTTGGAGGTACAGAGAAGAGAGAGAGAGTCAGACATTTAACATTTAAATAACTGCTTTCTTTGGAGCGCGCATACACACTAACAACCTGTTCCTACACAGCTGATGTGTGTGTGTGTGTGTGTGTATACAGATATAATTAATATTACAAGAGAGGGTGTGCTTTACCATCATTAGCATCACTGCACAGACTCCAAATAAAAGATTTAATCAAAACATAGTCATATTTTGGGTCAAGTCGCTCTCAAAATAATAATAATAAAAAAAAAAAATGAAGTTATTGTGTCTGTGTTTCCTTGGAAATACACGAGGTCCGACTAAAAACTGGAAAACAATCAGTCAAACTACTACGTAATGAAACCTCATCACCTCAATAATGCATCTCATATCAGTTTAATAGAAAGAGCAGCATCGGTATTAGTGATAATATTGAAAATTATACTTAAATTATTTCTAAGCATGCTGGAATACTATAATACATTTATAGCACAGAAGCCTACAGATGGATGTTTGAACCATGTTGTCATTCATAGAAACACAAGCTGTAGGGTATATATTATTGATGCCTCTTGAAACCTAGTTCGCTATAGTGTGACACCCAGCGGGATGATGTTTGGCAGGTCAGTTTATAACTATCTTGGATTAGCATTAGATAATAATTAGCACCATCCACAGCTGAGGGTAACGTCATTAGTTGAGCAAGTTTTTGGTCATCAACCAAGAGAAATTTAAATAGTGGCCTTATGGTGGTGGTAGAAATTCAAATTACTGCAATGAATCCTGAGAGGGGCAACTACATCTGTATCAAATCCAATGACAATCCATCTAAAAATCACACACGTGCACACACACGCACTAAGAAATTTACAGACCAACCTTATATTCTGGCTAACAAATCTCCCACAGTTTGCTTCTGTGGTACATAGAAGATATCACTCTGTATCCTGCACACAATCATGACTGAAAATAAATAATACAGTGATTCAACGCTGCAATATCTTACTTATCGTTAGCTTGTATCAGTTGAAACTTAAATTTATCAAATGGATATTGAAAGTATGTTTTTTTTTATCATTCTCATGCAAACAAAGACCCAACAAACACCCATTAGGAGGGAATCCAATTTTCACATTTAAGGGATTAATGGATTAACATGCATTTGGCCGGGTTCTTATTCACTCCAAGCCTCCTGTATTTTGACAGAAAGGTCCGACAGCAATCTACTAAATGTAAGTTTGGTGCCAGGCCATCTGAGGAGCCAACTACACTGGATCTCATTTGTTAATGTGTGTGGAGGAAATCTTGTGTTGAGAACCAAACAATAAAAAATCAGAGCTGCCTGTCAACAGCTAAGGCCAAACATAACAAAAAAATGTGAAAATCACACAAACAAAAGCCTTAAAGCCTAATAAATATTCTCATTCATGACCTGAACTATTGCAGGATGATTGTATGTTGTGTCTATATTTTGCTACTTTCAGCTTCAGCAGATGTGAGGTTGTCATAGTTGTGCAATGTTCACCCTCTAACCCGAGTTCCAGCAGCGTACTGTAGTTAACTACATACCAGCTGTAACCTCATAATAGCAATCCAGAGATACGGAACAATGTCCGGGGTGTAGCCATCATGGCTACAGAGGTTCGTTTGTGCTTGCTGGCGATCTCGTACTCAAATAACATAGCATTCATTGTCACACGCGTTTCAGAGCGGGGCTCCAATCCAGACCAAATTGCAAGAAAATTTGCATCAAACACACCTAAATTCCAATTAGTTCACACACCAGCACAATGTCAGAAAAAAGTTTAGGTTGAAAGTTAGTTACATGATAGGCTTCTTATTTATATGCATTTATATTTTTCTAGACTTAAAGACCGTTTATGGCGTCACAACGAGCAAAAACTATGAGATAAAAAAGTCTAACATAAAAGATTTTTCATTTTCCAGTTACATTACTTAAACACTATAATTAACACCATGAAGGTCATGATGGTTTGCAAATCAAGAACACAATCAGTAATCATTTGTACCATTTTATTTGCAGGTTCAAATATAATTGAAGGATTTTGTTTTCTCTGTGTCATTACCATAAACGAATGCAAATATGTTTTACTGCAGAGTTTACAAACTCCAAACATCAAGAACCTGCTTTGAAACACAGCTGAATCAGTTTGAGCCTGATAGATTGTTTTTCCCGGTCTTGTATTCGCATGATGCTGCATTTCTGCTGCAGTGATACCGAGATGCAGCGAGGTGAGAACTCGAGTCCATAACGCCGTCTGTAAATCAAAGAGCGGAGGCTGCTCCAGCACACAAGCAGATTTCTGCTGAGCCAGACCACAAAGGGTGTGGAGGGAGGAGGAGGTGCTGGTGGTGAGCCGGCAGTATGTCTATATTAAGGAGAGCAGAGAGTTTACGACTTGAGGTTTTTATTAAAATCATCCTGCGCTGTCCATCATCACTAGTCGTCTATAAAATACATCCTAAGCTTTGTCCTACAGGGATGCATGTGCTGTTATTTAGCGGAGAGAGGACGTCTCATGGATATTTTAGTCTGCGGGGTCAGGTTTGGGAGGGGAGGCTGCTGCAGGAAAACAAACTCCAACGCAAAAACTTTCCAAAAGTCAGCCGCTTACATCATTACTAATTTAATGTTCAGTGTTTCTTTTTATGGGAACTGCAGCTTACAATGCTTAATTAATGCAGTTTGCTCAACTGTACATTCAGTAACTTCTTTGAACAATCGCATGCTTTTATGTGATATCGCCTTTATCATTTTTTTACTATTTGTATTAATTATTTACATTTTTAAAAAATCGTTTTATCTCTTCATCGTGTTTATCTTTTTATCAACCCTTTGTTTTTTTACCATTTGTCCTGTTGTTTTGACTTTGCCTTACTGTTCTGTTATACTGCCTCCTGGGTATTCTACTGTCAAAGTAATGTAGAAATAAAGTTAATATTATTATGCTCCAAGTTAAAATATATATAGTAAACACTTCAAAAAACATGGGATTTCGGCAGAGTGTTTAAAACAACCCAGCAGAATACATAAAAACAGGCTTTGTGCCAGTGTATGAAAGAAATGGATTTCCCATCATAAAAAAACCCACAACCACATGCTGGTTTACAGAATGACTTGAGAGACCATTTCTGAGAACAGCAAACACTGGTTCTGTTTATGAGGAGGAGGAGGTGAACCAAGTCTCAGGCATTTCTCCTCCAACATACTGCTGCTTTTTATATGAAGAAGCTAAAGACAGAGTGAATTTTACCTAAATTTCACATATACACTCCTTCGTTTGGATTTGCTGAGGTAACAGAAAGGACGGGAGGCTGCAGCGCCAACACAGAGCAGCACAGAAAGAAGGAAAGAAGGAAAGAGCTCAGAAATATGTCTGATGAGGAAGGATCCTCAGAGACCAGTCTGGTCTGTGTTGAGAAGTCCCATAAATTTACTGATTAATTTCTCTAAATTGCAATCATATTACTCTAAGTAGCAATTGGATTACCAATTACTTTCAAGTTACTTTCCAACAAAAAATGATCCTAAATCATAGAAGTACTGACATTGGTTAAATTCTGCATCTTGGATTACTTACAAAGTTACAAAGTTCTACTTGTCACGTGTGACCTGAGTTTAGAAGTGAAGGGTCAATCAGTTTTGGATGATGAAATTGGGTGATGAGTTTTGTTTGTTTTTTTTCTTTTTTGTAAATAAAAAAAATTATCATTTCTTCTCATCAAGATACTTCCACATCAAAATTATAGAAGCCCTTCTAAAGCTTCCCCTCCACGTAACAGAACGTCCCACCAACGTCCCACTGTGGACTCACAAGCTGCAGCAGACGACACATTTGGAGTAAAAGGCAGAATTCACTATATTATTTGGAGAAATAATTTAAAAACACACTAAAGAGCATATGCACTTATGAAAAACAGGAGGCTAAACTCAAAGATTGGAACCCAAGTATTAAGTCAATAATAATGTAATGTGATTAATGGGATTTTAACTGTCAGTCAGCTACATTGCTGCATTGCTGGAAAAAAGTTATCCAGTTTCAGTAATCCATTACTCCTGACATTGTGTCTGACTACACGTACACTTCTATTATTAAATGCATCAGTGCTCTTACTGTAACCCGATTATCACATCTTTTTTCCTCCTTAGATAGCAGAATAACAGGAATGAAATATCTGGTTTCTCTTGTAAGACAATTGGGAAGTTTCATCAGTCTTTCTTACGTTAAAGACGGATTAATAACAAGGGTGTGATTTTTGATGAGATTAATCAGTCACATTTTATTTATTACGCCATCAAAGTAGCATCACAACTGCTTTTGAGTTCAGTCAGTAACTCATGTCACTAACATGTCTGCCCACTTCTCTGCAGAAAATGTATTTCTCTATGAAGATTGGACTGCCTGATTCACTGTAATATACAGTACATATACATGTATTATGTGGAATGAATGTTCTGTGATATTCAACCTTATCAGCTTTAACAGAGGCAGTGCCTTCTCCTTTTTGTCAGCTGCAATCAAACAAAAGTTGTCACAAATAATCAAATGTCTCTAATGATAAAATCCCTGTCCTTAGACTGTCAGTTTGTATTTTGTAGCCCAGAATAAGTGGAATTTAAAAAACAAACAAACGAATAAATAGGCACAGTGCTTAGTTTAGCAGATTACAATGAGTCTAATAGCTCAAGCATGCAGGAGAATCTACGGTTGTCTGTGATAAAAACACAAAAAAACGGGTCGTCTCTGGAGCCGCTGTCAGGTTTGTCTGCTCTTGGCTACTGTAGAAACATGGCGGTGGAAATCTGCGGGCTTCGTGAAGGCAGACCTGCTCCTAGGGTTTCAAAATTCTGGGAATTTTTAAATTGGAAACTAACAGGAAAATATTTGAATTATCATAAATAAGTCCAAAATTTACATAACTGAAGGTTGGTCCGGGAACGGGGAACTTAAATATGGAGAAAATATAATAAAATATAATGTAGAATATTCTCTGCTAAAACATCCATATTTAAAATGAATAGTTCAACAATTTTTGAAAATTTGCCCATTGTCATAGCAATAGATGCTTCACGTTTTGTTGATGCCAACTGTTTCCAGACCAGAGCTGCTCAGCTACTACTATGCAGCTAATGGTATTTTTGGGGTTTTCCTCATCAAACTCAGCAAATATGGAATCCAACAACTTCTAAACGCTATGGTGGACAAGTTGTGACCTGTACATTCACTGCGCTATGACACAATAACTGTAACAGATGACACATGAAGCAAATACTCAGGACTACTTTCTTCAGTAAGCCACTGGGCGGAGTGATACCGTACTCGTAGCTTTACAGTTATGTTCAATATAATAGCAGTGTGCTTAAAAATGTGAGTAAAGCTAAAGTTCTTATAATAATTTTTATTTCAATGCATTGGGGAAACTGCACTTTATATCATAAATCAAAATGTAAAGAAAAATGTGTCAATTTTGAATTACTTTACAGAAAATTAAAAAATATATATATTGAGCTGTTCAAAGAAACAGCAGTGTCTATACTGAAAAATCTATTTATTGAATTGAACTGTACCTTGAAAACAGTTCTGTCTCATAATGTTCTGTTATCGTATAGCATGTTCTGATAATACTAAAGGTACTAGGTACTAAACACTGAATATTTCTAAATTTGCAGCTTAACATGGAAGATTTCTGGAAATTTAAAGGAAATTTTCAGCTGCTTTGCGACCCTACCTGCTCCCCATACAGAGCATCTCAACCGTTGCCCCAGCTCGAACTAACTTCAGCCCGGCCAGATGTTTAAGTAACAGGACGGCCTGGCCGTGAGAGGCCTGGATCCAGCTGCTAAAAGGAGCAACATTAGTCCCTGGAGAATTTCACAAAAGGTGCTTTTCATCTGACTTTCCATCACTTCTGTTTCCATGGTTTCACACTGAATTAACGACCTTGGTCAGTTACAGTGCCTCAGCGCAGGTCGTGATCCTTGAGATGATTTAAAGGCCTTTTAGAACAAGTATCAAACTCAATGTGTCACAGCTGCTGTCCAACCTCCATGAAACACACCCTAGTTTCACTTAAGGAGGACGAGAATCTAAAGTATGATGAAACGCAGGTTTGTCTCCACAGGAAGTGTGAGCAGCAGCTTAGTGACAATGATTATAATGAATGTCTCACAGGAAAAGCAAACTATAAAGGAGGTCACTGATAGCGCAGGACTGAAAACAGAACCTACAACTAGAGGAAGCTTCTCCAGCTTCTCAAGAGATGAAACACTGATACTAGTCAGCCCCTAGGCTCACCCTGGAGCTACTATACTGATAGACAGGTCTGAAGAGACTAAGACGCTCTCTAGTAGTACATGAATTATGATGCCATTCAGGAAGAATAGAGAAGAAAAATGAAGCCAATGTGTTTGATAAGATGGAAACACAGTCGCTGCTGCTCTGAGTCAAAAAGATACACGTTCAAACAACATTCCTGGGTTGTATTGCACCACTGCAGCATTAAAACACTGCTGGAACAGAATTTGCTCAACATGCAGCTGAAAACTGTGACCTTAAAACATACAGTAACCAACAAGCAGCAATTAAGTTGTATGTATTGTAATTATTTTTTATAGTAGAAATACTGCTACTACTTCTTTTTACAGAATTGTGTCTTTTCTGTAAAATAAAAAACAAAATAAAAAAGTTGTATTTACCTGTGTTATAATACAGTAATTATTCGACTACTGCGATTTATTGTGAAATATACAGCAATCTACTGTAATAATCATTTACAGTAACTTTACTGTCTTTATCGCAGTAAATAACTGCAGATTTCACAGCACAGTTTTAAAGTGTGTCCTTTATTAAACTGCAAATTAAGGACTTTTTTTGCCAACATTATTTGACTAGAAAACAAATCGGCAAGTTAATTCCCCTCTCATTTTAAACTACATGAATGCTACTTATTCTAAAATGCACATATTTCTCCAGGTATACAAATAGAGACAGAAAGTAGACGTTACACATTCACAAAGGATCGTCTGTTATGTTAATTTTATCTTTTGGCTCCTAAAACTGTTGTTTTTGGAAGTTACGTTAGAGCTTGTGTTGTTTCAATGACTTCCTGTTTACAGAGTTGATTGCTTCTTAATGGACAGCCCTGCAGATGTTTCCTAGCAACTGATTTACAAACTGATTTGCACATCACTAATTCTTACCTTATTTAGCAAACACACGTTTACTAGATAAAACAGCGTTAAGATTGATCAGTGGTAGAGTAAATCACTGATCACAAACTGAATCACAAACTTAGTGACGTATTCACTGAATACTTCATTGTCACAATCTTTTTTGTTTGTTAGACATAAACAGATTTTATCTGATTTGAGAGCATAGACAAAAGATAAGTTTATCACCCAAACAAAGTGCCAATACACTTTTTTAAAAAAGAAAAACTCTGCCATCCGTCCTTCTCCAGCCCATGAGAGCGAAGCTGGGCTGATAAGGAAGTTGTGTCATCATTGTCTATTTCTGGTGTTTTATCACCACTGTTCTGACTCACGACGTCATGAAGAAACTACTGAGAATGATGCCTCAGTCTAGTATAGATGATTTTTAGAGAATGCATGAAGGTATGCTCCCAGCAGGCCGTCTGCAGACATCTCTTCAATATCAGCAGCAGATTTTATCAGTAATGGAAGACTAAACGTGTCTCGGCTGCTTCACCACTGGACATATAAACTGGGTCTGAACCTTTTCTGACTGACCTGCTCCATCCGTCATTCAGGCCTCGATGTGTCTGTCGAACATTCCTCTGAGGAATGTCAATGAAGAGCTAAATCCCTCAAACTTTTAATTAGACACAGTCCATTTACCTTCATTTGATTTAAAACAAGCATATTTTCTTTATTATTGAATAAACATAGGTGCCATCTCTCTTTATGCTCCTTCCAAAGTTTAAAATGAGGGGGCAAAACCCTCCGATAATATATCCATAAGAAATGATTCTAATCAATTCCATATTTCAAAGTAATTTTTTACTCAATTAAACAATGCATGTTTTAATAAACATCAGGCTGAAAAAAACTTTGCAAACACAAGTGTGTAAGAAGATCAGCCAGAATGAAAGAAACATATGAAACTCACCACATTCTTCACATCTGCCCTAAAAACTGTCTCCGTCTGTCATTTAGTGTGATGAATTCTTGGAAAAGTGTCCACGTTTCTCAATAAATTCTTGTGTAAGTGTTTCTTCTCCTGTCAGCTCACATTGTCTTTGTAAGTATAGAGGTGGAATCACTGCTATTTTTTCTAATGTTATTAGTTTTTATTTGCCTACACTCACCATTTCCTCCTGAAGCATCTAATCCAATCTCACTGGCTATCACCAGTCATGACAGAACGAACATATTAATAAATCATGATGATCATAAAGCTACTGACTTCAAGAATTTACTCAACCTGTCCCCGCAGCTTCATTTCAACATCTTCTTGATCTGGTAAAATCACAAGAGAGTGGAAGCATTAGTGCATCTGACCCAGGAACAGAAATCGTACATAATGAAACAGTCCCAGTGAATCTGTGTCTGAGAGGAGTCAGCGTTTGTGATTGATCAGATACATTCAAACCACAATTAATCGATTTCCATTGGTTCGTAATGTCTTGTAATTCATTGCCATTGGACAGAAGCGGCCATGGCCTCAAGCCAGATGACAACCCACAGTGATTGATTTCATCAATACTAATACACTCTGTGGCTGCTGCCGTCACCATGATCATGTGATTGCTGTCCACAGCTGAACTGAATCCATTTATTGACAACATGCAATCAATACCATTTAGGAAATACTTGGCAGTGCACCCTAAGTGACGATTTTAATTGTCAATGTGGAAAAAAAATGTTGGGAACTTAAATCAGGTCAACGGATCACAAAGGTCGTGTCACCACTGTTATAGAGTTCAAGCTAGTTGAGTTGTAGAGTTAAAACTAATTTAAATATATACATATAAAAGTGAAAAATATCTCATGATCTACTGCTTTTATTTGAAAACCAAATATCTCAGTTTTAGATTTAACATCTATATTTTACAATAAATAGACCACATTATTATTCAATTTATTGAGAAAATAACCAGATATGATTATTCATTAATGAAATTATTTTTCAGCAGCATTATTTACAGCAGGGGTTGTCAATCTACCTCCTCATTGACAGCTTGGTTTGGTGTAAGAGCCGAGGACTGCTGTGGCTTTCATTAATGGCCCGTTACCAAATTCTTTTAGAGATGGATCAAGGGCATTTTGTTTCACCTTAAGTCGGAAAAGAAAAAATTCACTGTGAGAGGTAGCAAGGACAAATTTTTGAAGATTTGAAGATGCCTTTTCTGGAATAACATTTCTGATTTATTTTGATTTGTTGTCACTGTTATATTCGTTATATATTGTATATTATGGATGTTTGGGTTTTTTTTCTGTCTTCTCATAGAGGATTTGGGAAAGGGGGATGGTGAGGGAGGGAATTTCAAACTGTAAACATACACTGTGATTGACGTGTAAATGGGTTTATCGAAAAATGTCAATAAAACAGATTTAGAAAAAAAAAAAAAAAACACCAACACCCAATCAAAAGGTGCTGAACTTACTACAAAAATGTCCGCCGGTGGTCAGCTTAGAGGGACCCGAGGACCAACTGACAGCCTGATTGTGACCCTGACAGATGCTCGGTGTGATGGATGAACATTATCATGCAAAACAGCATTAATGCTGTGAACTGTGGATCCTATCACACAGTCTGACAGCTTTGTTATAAGAGCAGAGGTGCAGCACTAAGTGACCCGAGTGTGTTAAAAACCACAGGCAGCTTTAAGTCAGTTTTTGCTAGAACACTTTAAGAAGAACAAAGCGTTTTATCTTCTACGGGTCTGAGGTAAGTAAGTAGATCCGGTAGAAAGATTCTTTCTGAATAATTCTGCGAGGACACAGAAATCGAGCTATTGACACAAGCAGCCATATTGACAGAGAGGTCGGACAGACAGCACTGACCTCATTTAGTCTAATGGTTTGGATGCAGTGCTGCTGAAGATGATTTAGTATGTTTCACAGGGCCTCTGGCTGGCATAATGAGTGGCATAGTGTAGACTGCCCGTTAGACTGGAATAATGTCGCCACTTTCCTGAAAAACTAAAGACCCCTGCAGCCTGAACGAGCTTTAAAATGAATGCTACAGAGGAGAATTTGAGTCCTGTGTATGGGGCCTTTAATGGCTTCATACACCCACCTAGACCTAAAGGGAGGGAGCAAAAGTATAAAAACTGTGGAAACATTGTAAAAAGTAAAATAAGTTGTTATTTCAGCCAGATGTTCTCCTTTAAAGGGACAGTCCGTGTCAACACAAGGTTGCTGCAGCACCGTCTGTTCAAACAAGGTCTATATCATGAATGGTTCCAAAACTGATGGTTCTAAAATTATCTGGGGAGCCGTGTTTGGGCTGTAGGATGGAAGACAAACACGTTTTCTAGCTGCCAAAACTATTCAAAGCTTGTATTGTACACTGTTTTATTTTTATATGGCCCTAGAGATGGGAAAAAAATGAAAATTACTAAACAAGAGTGATACTGAGAGTACTACAAAGCCACATTTTTGCTGTTTTGAATAAAACAAGGCGTGGAGGAAGCTTATTTTGGTACTTTTCATGGTATGTGGGGTAGCCTGTAGGAACATAAAAACACATGTAGGAACTGAATGACGTATGGTTATCAGGGTACAAAGTGGTGATGTCCTTTATACAAAAATAGACTAGAGATTTGAGAGATATTTTACCTATGGTAGAAAATCATCAAGGTTTACATTGTTTTGCCTCACTATCTATGAATATTGAATTCCTGTGTTATAAGGATTGTAAGAAATAAAGGATGAACATGTTTATGGGAACTGGGTCTCCAGAAAAGACCCCGTTAATGAAAATAAGTTAAATATTTTCATAAAACCTCCAGTATAAGAAAGAAAAAGTGGTATCCTTAATAGTTCTCTCAAGCTCCAGTGAGAGCATTTAAATGAGTTTCCACATGAATGGTTGCATCTGTTTATACATGTAATTTATTTAGAATCGATAGATGAAAATTGTACTGAAACACATGTTAACCCACTGTGAAATGACCAGCGTTACGGCAGCCCTTCGATGTAATTTAGAATCAGAACATGTTTTCCTGGTGTGGATCTTGTCTCCAACATGTATAACAAGACCCTGATAGAAAATATACAGCTTGCATTAATGACATATGGAAAAATGATCCGACAGAAAACATGTTTTTCCTTACTCCGATCACTATTTCAGAGGATGGAACACACATAAGTAAAGATAATAAGAGAAGAAACTTCCTCATCATGGACATGTTGTCCTAGAAGTAAAACAATGACATTAACCATAAAGGGAACAAGGAACGAGGATATTTTGTTCACTAAATGACTAAGGTAAAAACCTGTTAGGTCACTCTCTCAGGTTAAACCTTAAGCTGCGTTTGACAGTATTTTTCTGAGTAAATAATACTTTCTTCAGTTAACAAAAGTCTACCGTTTCCTGCTCTGACAATGACAGGCCGTATAGAATTGCAGCATATTTCGTCTCGTTAAAAATACATTTTGCAGATTGGGAACTGCTATCTGGGTCACACTGTGCCACTGGTACAGGGCTGTATGGAGGAGAAAGTTTATGCGAGGCAAAAAAATTACACCCGATATTTCTGCATTCAGACAGGACAGCGTGGTGAAGGGGATAAATAACGAGATAAAATTAACTTTGGAAACATCCAATTATTGTGCATTTTTCCCTCAGGAGTGATTACACCTCTTGAAATTGTATGAACTCAAAAGGAGTAACGTTGTCTCATGATTCTCAGGTGTCTAATGTTTAAAAGGTTTGTTTGCTGACTGGGGTTACTGAAACGTGACTCTATACCGCACCAGTACTATTGTTTTATTCATTTCAGGAGTAGGGTAAAGGTAATGCAATAGCAGAGCTGATAAGAGACAAGAAGCCAGGTCTGTACAGGATAAACCTCTTCACAGGTTATGATAATATGAAAACCGCCTCCTGTTTTTCAAGTGTCTTTTATGTTGCTTTGTGTGACTGTATCAGACCTTCTGTACCTATAGTGGTATTTATTTGGTAAAGGTAACAGAGCCTTTGACAATGCTGAAAGCATAAAATAAGCAGAGAAAACTCTTAGATGTAATCAATATATTTATGTGGATAAAACAGAAATCATGTCAAATAATAAAATATTGTGATGGCATAACTGAAAAAAATATTCATAAAGTCCCATATCTGCACTTTTCTGGGTTTTATTTGAAGGTTTGATAAGCCTCACATGATATATTAGCAATTTTAAGTATAAAATTCAACTTACTCTAGTTTTACAGCATCTTCGCAAGCTAGAGTTCCAAAACAAAAAAACAGACCTCAGGCATTATCTAGTGTAAGTGTCTAGTTCATGATAAGGGACTGTTAAAATAGAGATAGAGAGATATAGACAGAGATGACAGCCAGCACGTAATGACGAAGCAAAAGTGTCTAATCTGGCTAATCCTGAGGAGCCACTTTTGGAGTTTCACTATCATAGTGATTCATAAATTATCAGCATGGGTTTCATGAATGAAAAGTGAAGGTGATGCACAGATTAAATGATTCGTCATTATTATCACTTTGTATCTGCAGTAGAGAAATTAGAATGGAAAAAATATTATTTTAGCAGACTGTACTTACAATGAGGATTCTATCCATTTAAGTTACTGTAGCACAAACTAATTAGAGCTACAATAATAACCAGATCAATTGATTAGTTGTCAATCAATCACCAACTACTTATATAACTGATTAATCATTTTGTCTGATTCCAGCTTCTCAAACATGAAAATGTTCTGGTTTATTTAGACCTCTATAACAAGGAAACTGAATATAGTATTTAGGTTTTGGACAAAACAAGGTTGAGAACATCTTGGGCTTTGTCAAACATTTTAAAATCAATTAAACGAAAAACTAACTGCCGGATAAATTGATAATTAAATAATAGTGGCAGCCCCATTAACTTGGAGCCTTTAGAACAGACACAAACTGACTCAGAAACACTTTTCCTTTTGCCTCAGGTCCTTTTTTCGTTAAAAGAGACAATCGATCAGTAGATGATCAATGATCAATTATATCAAGTTGACACGTGTTGTCTTCATACATATGAAGAGTCGCGTGCTGCGGGGAGTCCGCTCACATCTGCGTTAACTCTAGGACAACCTGCTGCTCCGGTGGATCTCACCGCCTCTCACCGTCTCTCAGGCGCCGCTGCCGGTCGCTGCGGTCCCGGACACATCGCGCCCACTTCTCCGCCTCCTCCAGGTTGTCTCGCGGGTCCTGCAGCTCTGCGAGGCGGAAACTCTGCTCCAGTCTCTGCCGCGACGCCCCGGAGCTCATCCAGCGGCGCTTCAGCGGGTAGAAGTAAACCACCAAGTACGCCGCCGGGTCCGCGCTGTCGTCGTCCCGGTAAGCCCGGCAGCCGACGCAGTCCTCCAGGCTGAGGACCACCTTGTTCCGGCCGACAGGTGCGGAGGTGAGTCTCTGGACAACGAGATCGCTTTCTGTCAAGCTCAAGGCGCACCTCATTTTCCGGTTGCCGGTGAGCGTGAATTCCCCGTACAGCGTGACCGGGCTGCGGCGGCCCGGGTCTGCTGTCCGGGGGTCCATCCTCCGGAGCGGACGGGGGAGAACCGGGATCCAGCGGCGGCCACACGGTCACATAGCTGAAGCCCGCCAAGGAGATGCGAGCAAAGTGAAGTCCTCAACGCGACTGACTGGCTGATGCCGCCGCACCGGCGTCAAGAGCGGCGGGAGCACGCGCAGCGCTTCCGCTTACCTTTTCAAAATAAAACACACGTTTACTAGCCTCGAAGTGGAACATAGCAGGTGAGTTTGTTGTGTGAAATGTTGTTCTTCTAATGATGCTAGTTTTATGTCGATTAGATGATTCCATGTTCCATATCATAGAAAAGAATATTTTAATCGCTCTGTTAATTATAATGAAGGGTGTCTGTGCCCGCCTCCCATTCACAGCCATTCAAATAATAATTAGAGCAGAGGCGCATTAACATTCGCGAGACAGACACAAGACAATCTGTTCTTTTTAGAGTTCCAAAGAGAATCTTGAGAGAGGAAATGTGAAACATTGTGAAATATTGTGATGATTAACCACAAATCATAATACATAAACCACAAATAGGCTATGTTTTGTTATGGATATAAAAACTTCTAAATAAATCCAGCAAAGTGAACAATATGGGATCATTAAAGTGACCAATTACCCAAACATAGGAACAATTAACTCAGTCACTGTGCAATAACCCCATAACAATATAATATCCACTGAACCTATAAATGATTTATTTTAGTAATCAAAGAATGTGCAATACGTTACGTGCATTACTGCAAATTACAAGACTACCTGTTATAGAACTTTAAAGTAACATGACACTTTTTCTCCAGTGTGTCATGTTATAGCTTTAACAGCTATAATGTGATTTTCTGAAAACACTTATTATTCTTTAGAAAATCTACTAAAATAGTTTCTGAAATGAAATCAGGGCAAGGTGCAATAGGATATCTCTCCAGCCATAACGCAGTTTTTATCAGTATTTACCAAGCCACAGGTTAACACAACTACAAATCTCAGTTGAATATTATGTTGCAGCTCTGTCTTATTTTTAAAGGGATTCCCGGACAATTTCATGTTGTTGATATGTCTTCCAGCTTGACGCATCCACATGGCTGCAGTTTACGTTGAACTTCAACGCTGTTCACTAGTTCAGTGCGTTGAAAAGAAGCAGTATGATGCTCTCTAGTGGTGAATATAGTGAAATATACAAACAGTATCCAGAATCCTGCACTAAACGTGCCTTTACTCTACCATTTATACTTCACAGGAAAGCTGCCATCAAGAGAAATATAGTTTGATTGAGTTCAACTACTTCATAAAAACAAAATGTGATAACACCTGTAATAAAATTATAACACAAATTGAAATTATAAAAAAATACAAGAGAAAGAGAAATAAATATATATATTTATATTTCATCTGTTTGCATTGACTTTCTTGGTGTCTTGGTTTTTCAGTACAACTTCACATGTGTGTATTCATACTTATTTTTCGGTTTTGACATACTATATTAAGAGTTGTGTTTCCATCTCCTTGTTACGCGAATTTCACAGATTGCGTGATTACGTCACGCATGATCGTAATAAACCGAGTAGAAGAAGAAGAAGGCTGCAAACATGAATAAAACCAGTCATGTACGAGAAAAACTGGAGAGATTTTCGGTATTAAGTTAAATTCAGCTTGTTGTTATAATTCCTCCACGTTAGCTAGTGTTGAGTTAGCTCGTGTTAGCTAGTGTTGTTCGTGTTTATTTCTGTACGGAGACGAACACAGAAATTAATATGAAAATGCCGGAAACAGCTGTTCACGTGAGTTAAATGTTTGCTACGAAATTATTCTACACACTTGTTTCCTTTTGCGCAAAAAAACAGGTGAGCATAAAAACGTTTTTTCCGCAATTGCGGATCTTTTTCCCCTAAATATTGCTTAATTTTATTATTTATTATTTCCACCTGTGCTTTTCCTGAAACATTGTTCGTGAAAAAAGTCTTTTGAGAAAAGTTTAACAACTTTATTCTTTACCTTATCTGTTTCTGTGTAGACTGCCAGTAATGCAATATGTCGTGGCCAAATAATTTGTTATGTTACCTTTGCTGTTACTGTAAATTTAATCAATCATTTATATTGCTTTTGAGGGGAAACTGGCACAAACAAAAACAGTGCTAATTGTTGTATAAAAATATACCATATACAAGTGTACAGAACTATTACTATTACCATTACCAGTATATTCGTATTAATTGACTTTTATAAGAAGACATAACAGTCAGTCAGTCATTTTCTATACCTGCTTATTCCTCATTAGGGTCGCAGGGGTCTGCTGGAGCCTATCCCAGCGCGTTACGGCGAGAGGCAGGGATACACCCCAGATGGTCGCCAGCCAATCGTGGGGCAGAAGACATAACAATTTGTATTATTTAAACCCTATTATAACTGCATAAAATTCAAATAAAGACTCACATATCGTATATAGAATTTTCACTCCAGTGAGACAACACTCAATTTTGTTCATTTCTAGTTTTGAAACCTGACTTAATTAATCAGTAATTGGGGCATCATCAGAGTATGAGAAATAGAACATGTTAGCTCTCAGGATATAATTAATTTTATCACATGCATACAAATGCACTTGTATTGTTAACTACAGCTGAGCAGAAAAGTTGATGAGCAAAAACGAGTGATTAAAAATGTGTACTTAATTATCTTGATATCCCTGGTTGAAAATCAAAACACACGATTCCACAAAAGGATTCCTGCAAGGAGAAATAACTGCAAGAATTAAAAAAGAGGATGATTTGGTAAATTTCATGGTTTAATTATAGATTATATTATTTCTATTAAATCCTGCTTCAATCCCCCACATGGGGATGGTGATAACTGTGTATGTGGGAAACTGAAGTGGATGAGCAGAAAATGGTTTGAGAAGAATGACGAGTAGTGCCACACACATAGAGAAGAGCTGCAACTTTAGCTCCAAAGAGCAAATGCATTTGAATACATCCCAAATACAACCAAGTGTAACCAAGTACATGTGCATTGTCACACTTGGTTTGCTTCCATTTTTACTCCACTACTGCTGCACTGCATTTTCTTTATTCACCATATGTTTTCTGACAGACACTAGTCACTTTTCAGAATAAGAATTTACACATTAAAACATATAAACAGACAAATAAATATGGTTATAGATTAGGCTTCTCATGAATATAATATCTTACAGATTAATAATCTTTTTTTTTAATATTCACAGATAGATAGCTGAATCACCTATAGATGAGAAAGACTATGTGATGTGATACTGATTATTGTCTTTTATTTAATGATATGTTGGCAATGCTTTTTGTTTTCCTCAATTCAGGTAATAACATACAACACCAATTCATGAATATTTGGATAATGTTTTGTATCATATTTGTGAAAATACAATGTGAGAAGTCAGTCAATGCATACTATGCCTTGTGCTTTCTTATTTACATTTTCTTTGCTCCCATGTATATGTGATGAAATGTTCTGTGTCACATTACTGTTGTTGAATTCATAGTTTTTATAGCTTTATTAAACAGGTGAAGCTGTTACGTTAGTAAACCAACAGATGGCGATGTTACATTCAGAAAAATAGCAGCTGATAATCACCAGGCCACAGTGCTCCGGTTTGAAAGATTTTTTTTTTTTTCTTTTAAATATTCAGACCAAACAGCATACCATATGATTAAAAAATGATGGACTCCACTAATGATTCTGTGGTATTAATACAAACACGATATGTATGTTGTACGTATCTAATTAATATTAATTTGAGGCACTGGCCCTTTACTTTTTATTTTGTGAGATGTCATACTTTAAGTGTGAGAAATAATGTTCTTATTACTCTACTATGTGATGCAATATGCAGCATTTGGGGTTTTAATTTATTTAAAAGTAGCTTGCAATAAGCACATTTTTTAACTCTCTTAATCCATTTTTAACTTAATTTAAGGATATGACTACTTTCTGCACTGCAGTGAAAGTATGCTTCATGTTTTGGTCATCGGTGCCATAATTAAACCAAAACTGGCAACACTGTTCATCTTCTATCTTCTGATGAGTACATTGCTTTGAGGAAAAAAAAGTCATTGTCTTACTTCTTTCCGGACAAATCAAAGTTGTTCTTGCATTCTTTTTATGCTCCAGGCACAGAAAGGAAAAGGGGAGTGGGAGGAGTAGGAGGCGGAGGTAAGCATGTATGCAGATGGGAATTAGTGGTCCCAGTAAACACCTGGAGCCAGAGGGGAAACAACACGATCTTATTCACATGCAAGGCTTGTGCCACCAGAACACATCGCGGCTGAAGCGCATTGCTTTTCATGCACTTCACACTGCACGATAAGTAGGCATCACCTTCAATTCCTTCTTGGGTTGTGAATGCAGCTTTTTCCCCATTGAATCTCTACTTTGAACATGAGCATATTATGTAATTTGCTGCATCAGGGGGAAAATGCTTCTGAAAATGTGCATGTTTCTTCAGCGTGAGATCATTACACACACTGTGGGCTTCACAACAAAAGGGGCTTTTCATTTCAAACTGCAGGGTAGATGCTGATTTCCTAAAAGCTATTGATTGAAAATGGCACAGCTGAGGAGCAGAAGAGGTGCCATGAATGGAGACAGTAGATTCTCACTTCCACCGTGCTCCAGCTGTGAGCTCTATTGCTGCCTGGTCTTGAAGAGGGGAGGGAGAAGGCCGTCCCTGCATATGGTGTTTTTCACAAGATTTAAGAGACAGGGCTGCCACCCTCATATGTACTTGTGCTTACTTTATTTTTAACATGTTTACAACGGAGTTTCATTAGTGCAGCACACATGTCAGCTCTGTATATCAATTCGGTCAATACATTAACTTTATTATTGCTTATATAATATGCACAGAGACATATTAACTGAGTGGGAGGAAGAATGTCATATACCTCAGTATTTAGTTAGCATTGGCATCGAACATGACAGTTTCCCAGTCTGGCTCGTGTAGCCCTGATGGCTTGCAGAAAGGTTTTGCCTGTTTGCCTGGCTTTCCTTCAGTTGCCCCTTAATTCTGCTCTGTTTCTTCAGATGCCCCCCCCCAACCCTGCTTTGTCAAGGCACTGAGATAATTATGTAAGAGTTATGCAAACCTGTCTCCTGCTGGCAAACAATAAAACATTTCTGAAATGATAGGTTTAATGGTGATAACCGTGAGGAATGTAAGCCACATATTGTTAATTTCATCATTTAGGAAGAATAATGTTGTCACTGGCAGGATGCTGCATTGAGAGTCATAGGATTTTCTATAAGTTTATTAAATTCTTCTCAGTCTTGTGTAGATTAGCTGTGAAAACTGACAATGTAATTTTTCACATCCATGCTTTGATACAGCAGGGCTCTGAGCTAAATTATAATATGCTAACATGCTGATGTTATAATGGTTGCCGGATTCACCATCTTGACAGGTAAATTAGAACTTAAAGCAAAGTACAGCTGAGACCGTGGAAAGGGAATGAAATAATTAGTTTTGCAGGAATGGAAAAATAAACCTTTTGGCCATGAAGAGAATGATATAAGTGCAGTCAGTAGTTCACTAGTTATTATAAGTCATCCTGGAGGGAACATGATCTGGACCAAGTTTTATGGAAATGCATCCAATAGTTGAGAAATTTTATTCAGACCATGAAGGTGAAACTTATGGTGGTTTTAGATTTGAAGTCTGGAATCTCCAAAGTCATTAGGATTGATCCTCAAGGCTCCATGAATATCTTTAAAAATGCCATTGCAATCCATCCAGTCATTTTTAAGTTATTTCAATATGGATATTGTGTTACAAGCAGGTGGTGATATGAGCAAAACTATTTGACCCATTCTGTTTAAAACAAACAGGATTCCACATGAGCCTTCTCCAGCATTAAGACCATACCACTTACATCAGACTCTCTACATCAATAAATCTGATGATTTTTTGCTATTATTATATTATTATATTTGATTAATCAGTAAATTGGACAGATTTTTGAAATAGCATCATATAACTCCTTTAGTTTTTTCTTTTTACATTTTCAGATTGCATGTTTTGTACAACCACTAGCCAAAAATCCAAATAAATTCTCCAATCCAAAAACTCAAAAAATACATACATACAGTGCATGCATACAGTCATATTTGAGGGACTGGAATCATGGGGGGGGTTGGCATGAACATGAAACACTACGCTAGCAAATAATTTACTGTCAGTAGACTAATTTGACAATGAAATCACTCGAAAGGGCCTACTACACCATCTTTAATCCATCTCGGTCTAGTTTTTCCAGCTGACACCCAGCAGCTATGGGGCATCCAGAGGTCTGAGTCACTCACTGAACTGAAGCTATGCCAACAGGAGCCGACTGGGGTGAAGCCCCGGCTTCTCCCTCTCAGCGGGGGAATCACTCCTCATTGTACAGTATGTGGATGTGGTTTATTGACTCACCCCCCATTCTCTTGGCCTGGTTGTTGGAGCATGGTTGTGGGGGATTCGAACAGAGACGGCTGGATTAACATGATGGTATGAGCGCTGATACGTGTCACAGGGTGTGATACGTACTCCACTTGCCTGACTCGATTAGAGGGAGTCCATGTAACTCTTGAAATGCTGCCTTGTTTTAGAAATAAATTGAATATTGCGGCCAGTGGGCATTAGAGACTTGTCTGGGGGTGCGTTCACTGAGATGTAGTCATGTGTGCTGTCAATGGTATAATGTGTTGATGGGGAAAGGTCACCTCTGTGTGTGTGTGTGTGCCCTTTAAGATTAAAACATTTCTGACATACACGTTCATAGCTGGACTGGATGTTAGTTCTTTAAAATCTGTGAAAACTTCAGAGACAATTATGAAGTGATGTGTTACAGACAAGTGATTTATGTACAATATATCAAAATATATATACATAGTATATACATATTAAAATTTCAATTGAAAAAAAAGAACAATGAACAAACACACACATGGTCAGTTACATAAAATAACAAATCAACATACAACGATGATTTGTATTCAATCCCATTTCGCACGATTCCTCTAAATAAAAGGGAGGACCTTAATATAATAGATAAAGGCTCAATAGCGACGGCAAAGAGCAAAGGCAACAGAGGACAGCCTTGGCGACATCCGCGACCCAGGACAAAATAATCAGAGTAGATATCATAAAGAAGGCAAATCCAAGAAATAAATTTATCACGAATCCAAATTTCTTTAAAACTGCAAACAGGTACTCCCACTCTACCCTATCAAAGCCCTTTTCAGCATCTAATGAAATACAATCTCAGGAAGTTAAGTTGAATACTTAGAGTAAATTATATTAAAAAGTGTACAGGTATTAAAAAACAGGCGTACTGTTATAAAACCATTTTGCTCTTCATATATAATAGAAGGGAGCATGTTTTCTGAACGAGATGCGATTACTTTAGCCAGCACCTTCACATCAGCATTAAGCAGAGATAACAGTCTAAAAGAACCACAGCTGGTTGGATCTTTATCCTTTTTGAGAAGGAGAGCTATAGTGGCTTGTGTCAGGGTTGGTGGCAAAGAACCAGATTCCAAGGATTCGTTGAAAACGGATAAGAGTAGTGGTGCCAGTTTTCCAATAAATGTTTTAAAAAAATCAATTGGAAACCCGTCAGGGCCAGGGGCTTTATGGGATTGCATAGCTTTAATTGAATTGGACACTTCCTCAACAGAGGGGAGAGAGGGGAGTCCAATTGTTTGGCAGTATCAGAATCAATCGTAGGATTAGAACGATTTTGAAGAAATTCATTAATTCTAGTATTGTCTGCAGGAAAGTCAGCTTTGTAGAGTGACAAGTAAAATGATTTTAAAGTAGCATTAATTTCCAGACGATCTGTAGTAATTGTACTACTAGTGTTTTTAATACTAGGTATCAATCAGGAAGCTGCTTGTCGCCGTAGTTGATGTGCCAGTAATTGACTGGCCTTGTCCCCGTACTCATAGTATGAGCTACGACTGTGTAGTAACAAACGCTCTGCCTCCGCCTTTAGTTGACATGGTGAGCCTCTTTGCACTAAACTGAACGAACCAGTTTGAAGCAGAAACCAATTAGACTTTATTGCTCAACCTCAGTGGGCAAGTTTACTGATGATCTTGTGGCTGAATGGTTTGTGGCAGGTCCCAAAATCGTGTGGAAAAGTTTCTCAAGAGATTTTTAAGACTGAGACTGTAAAAACATGAATATCAGCGATTATATATAAAGATGGATGTTATGCTATGTGTGACATCACACGTTTGCATATGAGCCAGTGTGAAGCCGAGAGCAGCAACTCAGCTCCTCTATTTGGAGCAAGGACCTTCTAACTAAAGCATGCAGGTGTTGCCTTTCATACTTTGGAAACAGGCCCGAATTTAGAGAATGAGATAATAATGGGCTTAGTATTTCTGAAGAGAAGTTGGCCTTTTTTGAATGGAGGTCAATTGGAGCCAGGGATTTATTGGAGTCTGTGTAGTGGCTGTGGGTTGTTCTATACTTCTGCATTAGCTTCAGCTTCAAGCTGTGGCAGTTGCCACAGAATTAATAGCAGCTATGATTTTGGAACAAGATGAAGAGATTGTGATCAGTATTGTTTATTAAAAAATATCATTAAAGTAATCTGGTTAAAAATCTATAGACATTCTGATCAATGCACATTTCAATTTCAAAAATTCAAAAATTTGTTTATTTTTTGTTGATTGTTTCATATAGAACGTTTCATATAGAACGTTTAATATGTGTCTATCCTTGGTCAAAATCTTTAAAATGCTGTAGCGGCTATTTATGACAATGACTCTATGCTGTAAGGCTGCATGCTGCTGTGGTTCCTCATCATCTCATTACCTCCATCACTGCAGGGTCACCTCTCCTGATGCTTATATGTGACCTGATAGAAGGATCTCCTTCCATATAGTGTAGTGTATAGTGTATAGTATAGTGTTGCTTGTCCCTGCTGGTATCCGAGAAATGAGAACAAACCTATATCGCTGGTCGAGGGAACACCTCGCTATTCTTACAACTCTCCAAACCTCTCAAGCCCCCTGACAAAACCTCAACCTACAAATCAGGCCTCTATAGGGAAAGAGTGTGTGGGTGTTTTCAACTTTGGGTGTCTGAGGGGGTTGGTAGAGAGTCTGGAGAACTATTATTGTTGCTGCTGCATGCTAATTGCCTCTGAGTGGCGTCTCATCAGGCTGTAGCTTGCACTGCAGGATGTCGCCGCTCCATGTACCAACCTGCTGGTGATTATGAGCCATGCTCATCACTGTATGGGTGACTGCAGAAGCCCATTTTCATAAAGGTATTTATGGCAGTAGAAGAACAAGGTGATATTTAGACAAAATCCCCACACACTGCCAACTTCATTTCCAATCTTTAATTTATTATTCTACATGAACATCACAAAATTTGAACCACAAAGTTCACAAATTCTTTCTCAGGTGATGATGTGAAATGCATGTTTATGCAGATGAACTGTGGTAACCAATCAAATATCATTTTTTAACCGATAATTGATAATATATGAGGACGACATGCCATGTGATGGACTTAACAGGTAGCCAGAGGGATGGAGGGTTTAAATGTTTTTATCTATTTATTTTTTGTTTTTTATTCACCCAAAAGTGGTATTCAACTAAATAAACTGAATAAAATGCAACATCCAAACATCAAATTGAATTGCACCAGAACCACCCTTTCCACACCCCCACCCATCCAAAAGTCCATTATAAATTTAGTATTAAGAAAGATATTCACTCTTTCTTGTGGCTCATAGATTCATATGCTTTCTAATTAATAAATCGCTAAAAAGCATAAATGCAGAAGGAAACTGGGATCTAAAGTAAGTAGTAGGAAAAGTGTCATTTTAAAGTGTGATATAACCTTTCTGGACAGAACAAAAACAATAAAGTACAACTAAACAAATCATATCAGGCCAATAAACATTACTGATGTTCCAAAGTGAGCAGACAAGCATTATTAAGTGAGTGTGTCAGTTACATATCTAGTCTTGTAGTACAACATAGAACATGCTTTATTAAAGTTAGACATAATTACGGAGAGTTTTTTTGTTTCTTTTGCCAAATGAGTATTAACATTTTTCTTAAATTAACGAATCATAACATGAAAAGGAAAAACATGTAGTTGTGTGTTTCCACTGTAAAATGTTGTCGCCCCCCCCTCCCCCTTCTGAACAATATTGGAAAATAGATGTCCCTTTATGATATCGTAACATGAAAACGTACCTGAAACAAAACAGCAACAAAACAATTGCTTTAAAACCGGTCAAAACCTTACCTAAATTTGTTCTGTTGGCATCATCCTACTGTGCAGTCTCTGTAGGGAAATGAATAAGTGTCTCTCCTGGTCATTAGATTAGCTCCCGTGGTCTGCCAGTGTGTGCAGGAAGACCATTCTCATTACCCAAGCTGCTCCACTTTACCAATGCACAAAAGCCCCACATTCACCTTGCAATTTGAGTCAGCCGGGCTCATCAGGGCAGGAGGCAACAGCGAGATATGGAAGTGCCGCCACCACTATCAGAAGATATTTATGTCCTATACCGCCTTGATTACACAGGCGGATTTAGAGTGCTCGCTTGGCAGAGGCGATGTTCCTGGGGACATATATTAGGCACATTAGTTCCCCCGGCTTCTGCCAGTAGTTTACTACAGCTGAAGGGACACGTACACAGTTGTCACGATGACAAACAGAGACATTTACCATAACACAGTTCTTAATACAGGGGATGCATAACAATCATATATATTCCTGCCACAGTGGTGGCTTCGGTCTCTCAAATAAATAACCCTATGGCATCTTGGTCCCAGTGGAATGCAAATTGAAAGCACACTGTGATACCAAACAGGAAAAGAACCTTAATATCAACATAGATTCAATCATTTACTGTATGTAATCAGGCAGGAAACAACAAGAACTAATTTGCAGGCAAAGGAAATGGCCCAGCTCATAAAAAGGATGAAAATTGCTGAGATCCTGTACATTGGGGCTTAATCGTAACTGGATATGCTAGAGAATCCACATGCACAGGTGTGTGTGTGTGTGTGTGTGTGTGTGTGTGTGTGTGTGTGTGTGTGTGTGTGTGTGTGTGTGTGTGTGTGTGTGTGTGTGTGTGTGTGTGTGTGTGTGTGTCTCTTCAAATAATGACACAACATACTGTGTAAATCCCAGAAAACACTTGTTTATTTCTGGTCTGGCAGGACGGTAACAAAAACGTAATTGAAACATTTCAAGTTGGAAACAGCTTTGTTTTACTTTGTTTTTAATGATACTTAATGAATTTACTTTCCTCTACTGAATGTCAAACACCAGCTTACAAGAGATGCATGTGTCTTGATGGGCATGACATGAAGTTTAGCCTGCTGTGGGTGCCTAATCTTCGGTGGTGTTTCAATAAAAGCTCAGTAAACATTCAAGCCAATCAACAGTACAAGCTCTAAACCTCTTCTAAGTGTTTATTTAGTACAGAAATATGTGATTTATCTTGAGATCTGCCGCCTCTCTGGATCAGTTGTTTGACTGGCGAGAGACCTGCTGTGGTTTAATATAGATGGATGACTCCACTCTGGGCTGTTTCCACATTTATAACGAGGATTTTTCTCCAGCGAAGCATTCTAGGAACAAGAGAAGGTAAATTAGTTTGACACTTCACTGCCCCCAATAAGCTATAAACGACCACTTTCACAAACACTGCAGAGAAACTCTGAATTTATTACATTACTGACATCTAGAATTGGCTTATCTATCCAATCATGTTACAGCCTTTGTTTGAACTCAGGAAGTAGTTTTGCCTCAAACAACATAAACGGTCAACTTACCAGCTGTCTCGCCATGGACCTGAGGACACCCTGCACATCTAAAACCCACATCTGTGTGGAAGAGAGAAGGAGGGAGAAGGGTGATAAATTAAGTATTTCATCATGCTGCAAAGTGGAATTAGCTCATGCTCTTTTTGATCACACCAGAGCCAGTTCTGAACAAACCAAGTGGTTTCATGTTTTGATTGATAAACCCTAAAGCAAGCTCCAGGAACCACTCAAACCTTATCGCACTTCTTTTAGACAGATTATTTAATTTAGTTTTTCAACTAATTCAACTAAATTATCGGTGGAAAATTGCAAAAAAATAACTCTTTATCTCAGCTTTTCCCACTGTATACTATCAGCCCAGCATACCCAACTGCAGACAGCTGGTGAACATAATAGAGCATTCATGAGCTTAAAGAGCTGGAGATGTGCCTCCGGGAGCTGGTGAAGACCATGACTGAACTAAAAGGAGAGTGAATATTGGACTTAAATTCATCAGGTAATTGGAAATCCAGATTAATGCTAATGTGTCTAATAGATTACTGTTTTTGAATGCAGTAGTTGCATTTGACTACATTCTATCATTTTTATTTGAACATGTCTCATGCAAAAGCTGCCTCAGTCTATCGCTGACCCCTCGGGCAAATTCTGACCTTGAAAGGAACTTTGTTTTTACCTTTCTCAGGTGAATAAAATACAAATGGTTTGAAAACTTAAAATGTTTAAACCTTTATACTTCAGTCGATTTAGTGATGTCTGTCATAGTTTCTGATGCTGAATCCATCTGGCTGTGCTTGTTTTTACTTTCTCAGATCTTTCTAGCAAAAGATGATTAGTTTGATCTAAATGAGATTACCCAACTAGGTATGTTTTACAACCTCTTGGATATTTACTTTAAAGATATGTTAAAGACGTTCGGAGGATGCACTGTTCAGGATCAACTCCGCTTACACCTGTGCTCATATTCAGTGTAAAGTGGTTCACAGGATCCATTACACTAGGCCCAGGCTGGTGAAATGGTTTCCTGGTGTGGATGATTCCTGCAGCAGGTGCTCTCTCCTTAGCAGACCACGCACACATTTCTCTTCCCTGAAGCTTGACCTTTCTGGATGTCCTTTTTTTGACACCCTTTATGAAGTTCTTGACATTTCCCTGACCCTGTGACCCTGAACTGCTATCTTTGCTATCTGTCTCCTGTTGAAGACAGGTTTACTAAAACCAAGCTGACCTTGTCACAATTGCTTCCTTCATAGATAAACATCATATAGAGCCTGAATACTTCTGCCTTCTTGTTACTCTATTTCAGAAATAAATGTATGGTGGTCAGAATTGGGCTATGAAACACTCATATGCTTGTCACCTTATATGACTACAAAATGTCCTAGTGAACTTCTCTGTACCAAAATTTCTGGACTATTGAGCACACTTGAATGTAAGCCAACAAAACAACAAATACAGGCAGCACTTGAGTATAAGCCGCAGGTGTCCACATTTCAATGAGATTTTTATGGTACACAGAAAGATGTTATTTTTATCTAATTCAAAGGCTCTTATTGCCAAGGGGAGAGAGAACAGGCACACTACCATAAAACAATCAAATCCCCCAAAAATCCCATGTTTCTCTACTGCCCTATTGTCACCAAACCACACCTCCATCTCTCTCATACTATAAATGTGGTCATCTTCTTTAGTGTCGGAATTTAACAGCTTCAGATAAAACAACTGTCTATCTGCTTATAGTCCAGATATTATGGTAGGGTAGTTTTTTTGTGATACGATACATGTTACCAACTACAACATGGGGAGCTTGTGACAGGAGAACTAATTAGTTATTTTTACATCTTACACTTCAACAGTTTTATGACAAAATGGCACTTTTTTGACTTGCAAAACTACTTTTTATATAGTCAAACATCATATGTGTGATTCATGGCACTATTCAAATGGGATCAATAAATTGTCATTGACCATCATACATAATTTTGCTGAAACCGTGTCCCATCGGGTAACTGGAAGGCAGAAGTCCTTAGGCTTTCTATATTGTTACATTGGAATAGTCCTAATCTCCCTGGTATAACTTCTTGGTTAAAATATTTCATTTTTTTTTCTCCATTTAGAGAAAATCAAGTTCATAGTAGCAGGATCTGTGAAAAGATTTCAAAGAATTAGAAATGGATTTTCTACCCATTAGGACATGTGGGAGGGCGGGACAGTCAATCTGGGATGAAGCATTTCATGCTGCCTGTTTTTAAACAGTTTCAACCCACAAACTGTTGTTTGTTTGGGAGTTTAAACAGTTTACATATCAAAAAAGACTGTCAGACCTTTCATTTCAGTTTGTAGTTTGTTCAATAAACACATTTATTAAAAAAAAGAACATCCACACACGGCTGGAGATAGTCTGTGCCCACGGGCAGATTTGTCCTCATTTAAGGTGATATTTACTGTGAGCACAGCATGGGACACAAACAGGCATTGTGTTAATCTGCTCATTAAGGAAGCTAATTAATAAGTTTGTTTATTAGAAACACTGGATCATGAAAGAGATGCAGGTTTATTAGACCACCTGGCCCGATCTTAAGTAATTATGTTAATAAGGACAGGCAGATGCATTATTTTTAGCTAATTATTTCCCAGGCACTATGTATTGTGTTGAAAACATGCAATCATAGAGGCAAATATACAATAAAAAAAGCTCAATACATTACTATATGTGTTGCCTCTGAAGATGAAACTTTATTGATCCCTATCGATACGTTTATAGTTGTAGCTCGTACAGCAACAAAACTCGGCAGAGAACAAATCAAACAGGAAATGTCTGTCAGTAATTCCTCATTATGACTTTTTGTCTCATCACATATGATCTTTTAAAAACATGCAAACACTTAATGAAGCTATTACACAAGTAATACAGTTTGAAGTTAAGTAAAGGAGCAGTGACATTCATTGATCAGCTGGACAACAGCCCAGAGGCATAGCACAGTACATGAAATACATAACAGACTGTCTAAATGACTTAGGATCGACTGCACAGGGAGAAAACAAAGCAGGCCAGCTCTGAGTTCAGCCTGAGGTAAAGCTTTTCCTAGAAAACAAGAACACAGAAGGCTCAGGCCACTGCGTGCGTGAGGTCTTACTCTGTGGTTTTGTCTCTTCTCTATGCTCCACTCTCGAACATCCCTCCAGTGCCCTGGAAAATATGCATCAACCGCCCGGCCGTGTCCCCTCCGAGCCATGATGTCTTCTCCACACAGCGTGTCCCTAAGCCAGCAAGCTGGTTCACTGCACTGACTATGTCTGCCCCCTCAAGTGTCCAACACGGTTTCCTACAATGTAACTTGATTCTAGAAACTAATACTCTGTGGGTGGTAATCATGAGCACACTCATTCTGCTGCTAGATACTATAGCAGTATAGCTGTGGCTGCAGTTCAGTCACATTATTAGTGCAATAAAACCTGACAAAGTTATTGTATCATGCACATTTATAGGTCTATATTCATAATTCAGGGCTCTGTATTAATTTACTGATTTACATTAGTGACTTTTATACCACAAGTTTGATTATTTGGTCCACCCCAGGCAATAGAATTTGTACTAATCAGCATATAGACTCCAACGTGGTCCGCTTTCACACCTACAAAGGAACCAAAATGGTCTGATTGATGTTTTATCAATGTTTAACAGGAAATTAAATAATTATTATCCCCTCCCATGATGCATATCGAATGGTTCATTTGAACCCGAGTTCACGTTCTTACGAGAGACAAAGATTGTCATTTGGTGCCGAGTCAAGCAGACCAAGAACACCTCTTTTTTGAGGTCTCAGCCGCTCGATTTAGTGTGACTGATTCTTTAACACCAATGAAAACAAACAAAATTAAGTACATTTGGTTGTAATTGGACCGTTCGATCTGTATCAACTGCTGTTGGTGTGAAAGTATCCTTAATCTTGCTCTTTATGGTCATTTATATTCTGATTGGTCAGATCCCAAAACTGCATCTCAGCTGCCCTCAGCAGCTCAGGAGGCTGCATAAACAAACAGTCGTCAGGTTTTTGCTTCCTTTTCTCGTGCTTTACTCAAAATGCTTGCATAATCCATGCTTACATTTCTGAGCCCAAACCTGATCCGAAAAAATGTGAGTGGATAAACAATCTTAGCACCAAAGCCTACAAGACAGCCTGGGCTTTTGACTCACAGAGAGTTCAGCTCAAGTTTTGAATTTGACTATGTTTATCATAGATGCCCAACATCATAATAGTATGATTCATTCATTCATCTTCTATACCCGCTTATTCCTCATAAGGGTCGCAGGGGTCTGCTGGAGCCAATCCCACATCACAGTCACCAGCCAAGGTGGTGACTGTGGGGCACACACACCTAATAGAATAATATAACAGGAAATCCCAAAAAGCAGGCATTCGCCTTTAAATTCTAGATTACCTTTCCCTGCTCTGTGACTGGAAAACCACATTAAATAAACGAGAGAAACACCAGACCTTTCTGAATGAATTTGAGATGTAGATGGTGAGTCAGAGATCACATTAAATGAGTTTGGCAGATGTGGCTCAGCGGTAGAGCAGCCATCCTCCAACTGGAAGATCCACTAGAATGGCCCTTTACCATTTAAGTAATACCATTAAATTACAATCTGCAACAAGGAGGTGTTTACCCACGAGCTGCAGATCCTGACATCCAACATTGGCACATCATAGAATAAAGGTAAATTTGACCCAGTTAGGAGAGATGAAGTGTATTTATCTTTACCTGAGCTGGATGACTGGGAACACAGAGCCTTATTTTATAGAGTTGCTGCTCTGCACGTCGGATGACTCCTTCTGCCCCGAGTCTTCTGGAGAGCTGAAGAGAAAGTGAAGGAGGTCAGCAGAGGATAGAGGGGACACAACACTGATTGCTAACATTACAATACATTAGATGATGATTGAAGTGATGGTGGTGAGATAATCACTGCCAATCAGGCTCAGTAATTATTTATGATAGAGGTCTGGAACAACGTCTGTCTCATTTTCATTTTGCCATCTTGTAAACAAAACCCTCATATCATTTGAATATAAATGCAAAGTGAAAAAGGGTTAACTCTGCAGTATAGCAAATTGGATTCCCTGATGATGTCTTTTAATCCCATTAGGACTTTGAAAAGTTCAATCTATGTGCTGCAGAACATTTTTCAAATCAGGTTTTAATGATCTACTCTCCCAAGTCTACATTCCCAGCAGCCACTTGTTTCCATTTATTTATTATGGGACCAAATGCAACGCTAGAAGCTTGCTTTAGATTCTGAAAATATTATATCAATCAATGATAGACCAAAATGCATGAATTTAAAGACAATAATTACATTTGGATATATGCAGGTGTAACAAACATATTAGCCTGAATTGGTTTAGCCTAGACTGATGTCTTTGTTCTGGCATTTATGTAAAACAACTTCAAAAAAAGGGCATCTTAACCCAGCATCAGTGCATTGAGGCTGTCCGTGTTATTGCTTCTCTCAACATAATAATCTTGACATTTGCAATCATTATTTACCAGTTTCAAGTCGACTCAGAATAACATCTCGCTCTTGGAGATTCCCCTCAGTGACAAAACAGTCAATATGAGGCCGTCTAACCGAAAAGGACAAAAACAGTTCACAGTAATCAGCGCTTGTTTCCTAGCACACCATAGCCACCTTGGAATCAATTCAAGCCCCAACCGTGCTGTTATTCACACCACATAATTGCTTTGTTCATCTGTAGATGCTGAACAGCAAGTTTAAGGCCCGTGGTGAGACCCTGACAGCGGACTGAGCATCTGAAGGTAAGGAGGGCTCTTAGAAAATGAGTCATGTAGTGGCCCTTACTTTGTCATGCTCTGACATCAGACATGGATCTCCAACTGAGGTGCAGCACCTCATTACACATAATTGTATGGAGGGATCAATATCTGACAACTTGAGGATGATGACATCTAAAGCAATTTATTTCTCAAACATTATACAGATCCCTGGCTGTCTAGACCACCTGAAGGCAAAACCATATTACTGTATTTATAAAAGTGGTACATCAAAGAGATAAAACGTTAAGCTTTTATCTGAGATAAAACTGGACCAGCCTGAAGGTAAATCGACATGCCCAGCACTGCTTATGACCAAGACCACACCGGAGAAGAAAAGTGGAAACATTTAGTTTACTTGTGATCACAAATGAATACTAATTGGGCCATTTTTCCTTGAAAGTGTATATATTAAACCGGGAGTCATCTTTCTGAGACACATCTGAAATTTGAATCATGGCTCGTTGACTATTAAGTCCTGGACTCAATTAAGCAAGATGCAATTTAAACACACAGTGTATTAATCTTAATTAGTGAGAGCATATGCACACAGCACCGGCCTGCGGATGTTCATTAAAGCTGTGATGGATCACAAAAAGGCCAACAGTTTATGATGATGTTTTTTTTTTTTTTAAACATGGGTAAGACAAACTCTCAAATATTGATTTTACCTTATTTAAATAAAAAAACTTGAGGTGCATATTTGTGCAACAAAAAGATTCTGTTTATTCTTATTGGAAGGACCATAATGATTTAGAGTTGACATCAAACCATATTCCTGCTGCTCTGAAGTGGCCCAGCAGAAGGTGGAGCTATGAGACAGATCTGTAGCTACCATTAAACACACCAAGGTCACATATCCTCTGCAACATTTCTAGTTTATCATGACATGTTGTTGAGTTTACATTCTAAAATTATGACAAAACCTGGCTTAAGGTAGATTCAAATTTGTTTTAATTAAAAGAAATTCCTCCGCAATTAGTGTCAAGTCAGATTTACAGAAAATATAATTTAACATTTAGATTATTGAATAAGATGTAATGCATTATTACCTGCAATTGCGAAAAAAGTTAATGTACAACACATACAGCAACATGTCTACAGTGAATGGCAGCATAACCAGTTAAATAAAGTAGTTATGGAAACTTTTACTCTGGATCAACACTAATAGTGTTTTCCTTTTAGGGCACATTCTGAGACAATTCACCAGGCTTCATTTCTTTTATGAAGGGTTTTCCAGTGGATGTGATAGGTCAACAATAGAAGACTTGACAATATAATCCTAAATTAACTTGCATGAGAAGTAGCAAAGCCTTGCCCTGCTTTGATTAAGGTCAACAACAAAACAGCTTACGTCTTGACAGGGCTGAAGAAATGCTGGCGCAGAACGAAAACCAGAGTGGAGAGAACCATGATGGTGGTGCACATGGTCCCCAGTGACCGCCACCCTGCAGCTAAAGAGAGAGCAGGGTGGACTTATTCATACTGAATCCCACTCCTCACAGCCAAGGTGTTGTCCAGGTGTGGGTCTGTGTCTGTCTCTGTCCGCTGGGTTGGATCAGGAACATGAAGGGATTAGTCAATCCCAGATTAGCGAACATGACCGGATGCATTATTGTACAGCACAGTGCTGAACTCATAAGCTATGTTGAGACGTACGCTCACTAACTGAGCATGATTCAGATGTTTATCGCATTTTCTCCACATAAAAGCGCATAAATTCAGTGTATTGTCTGTGGTATTGCCTATACACCAGTTAGCTATTTTATTACCTGACATTTATCACAACTGTGATTCCCTCAATGTCCAGTAGTTGTCCCCAGGTCCTCCTGCCGTCACCTCGTCACCTTCTGCTCTTTCCCCTAATCAGCCACCTGGTATCATGCAACCAGTCTATCTATAGCTCATATGTGCTGCTCAGCTCTGTATTTTGTTCATATCATAATGTAGTTGCCATAGTTTCCAATTTGTAAGCAGCATATTCACATCTAAGTTGTAGGCAGGACTCTGATATACTCGACTTGTGTCAGTTGCTGTGCATTTTATTTAATTGAACCCAAATATAATAGATATTCTGTATTATCCTTGGACAGTATGTTAACCCTCATATGTCTTGAGATGTCTGTTGTATGTTTCTACCATCCCAGCTTGTTCTTTTTTTTCTTGCCCATCTGATCCGTTTTTGCTTTTTGTTGACTGCTTACCTGTTGACAATTTGCAGCAGACAGAAAAATGCAATGTTTAGAATTCCATACTTAGGAACAGATGGCAGTCCATGGCTCTATAGTTGTGACATCACAACTTCACAGAAGCTTGTTTTAAGGGACAGTTTCTGAATATGGGTTGTGTGCACTGCTCTGTGGTTTTGACATTGTTCGGAAACAGACGGCAGTATTTTATAGAACACCTACATCTCCTTATAATCAAAAAGCAATTACAATCTCACTATGATATGAACTGTTAAAGTCTCCTACACTTCATATAATATGAATTTATGTATACGCATGTGTGCCGTTATATTTCGCACTGTGGCAGTAGATGTTAAAAAGCAATTATCGGTGCTGAACATGATTGTTATTCATCTTGGGAAACTAATTCAGCAGCTTTTAATTCAGCATTTAAAGACGTTTCCCCTCTCAGATCCAATTGCATGATGACCATTGTTAAGTGGAACAAAACAACAACTTGGCAACATAATGAGGATGGCTTCCATACACAGAATGGCTATAAATACACGCACAAACACACTCGCAGACACAAATCAAACCCTCCTCGTTCTTTTTTCATTCGCTGAACTTATATTTCTTGAAGACGGCAGGCCACGGATATTCTGAAGCCAGTGATGACATTCCTCTCAACGGCCTCTGTGACTCTGCGGTTGCTGCTCTGTCACAAAACCTCTGGTGCGGGGACGGCACACAGATGGAAGTTCACATAAGTGGCTGCCAGGAATGTCAAGTTGCAGCGATGTGGCTGTGCATCTCATCTGCAGCTTTGAGACATGTTCCCACTGCCTAATTGGAAAACTCTCCGGGCCTCCTCTCAAGCTTTGTGTTGATGGAACGCTGCATGGACTCAGCGATGCCTAAAAATCAGGGGGTTTATGTGTCACAGAGCTGTTACTTGTGTTGACCTGCATGCGCCGGCTGGCTTAACCACACTCTGGGCTTGTTTGACTCGAAGAATCATGAGATTTCTTGGGGGCAATTTTACAAGCATTCTAAGATGGTCAGTTTTCTTTATTTTGGGGAAATGGCTTTAAATCTTCTCAACAAATGTGTGTAGTAAGCCAGAATAGAGCCGCTGTCATGTTCTGCATGCTGGATAGTTGTTTGCCCTTTTAGACTGCAGGAATAAATGGTTTCTATTAAAGGTTGTTTTCTATTGATTAAATCTCTGCTTGGGTTGAAGACGGATGGAGCTACATCGGCCAGGAATAGCACGAGCCACCAAACTCCATGTAGGCTACTAGTCTGGAAGATATCAGGCACACTCTTGTGCAGGAACAGAAACAGAGTCTGGAAGAGATAGCGACAACATCTGTGAAGGTGAAGAAGACACGTGCCAAATCTCAAACCAAACTAGTCTGCTGGTTTCTCAATACACTATGTTGTAAGACTCATTACAAGCATGCAACCTTTAGTTCATGTCAATCTTATGTCGAGTTCAATGTACTTGCTTTGCTGGAGCATTTAACTACATTTCACAGTCTTTCTGAAAGGATGGAGTCTATCCCCATGACAACTGGGCAAACAAAAGGTGATTATGATTAGCATGACTTGCAAACAATCACCTTTTTAATCATCCTGCATATACAGATCAACATTTGCATCTATTTAGAGGTTTCTGGCCATTTAGTCTGCTTTACTCTGCATCAGCTCCTCAGGAAAATATCTAGCTCTTTAGCTGCCAAATGCTCCACTTCCATACAAATGGTCATATTGGACTTTGCTGCTGATAAACAAACAAACAAAAAAAACAAGTTCAAAGATACATATATCATGCATGATCATTTGACATTTGACCCACTGTTGATCAAATACTGAGGTTGTTTTCTTTTGAGGGGGCACTTGAGGGCAGCAGAAAGTGCTCATGAACATTTTTACAATGATATAATGAACTTATGATAAAGCATTTTCTTATTTAAACATCCAGCAGTATTATCATTCATCAGAAGTTGTTTGACTGTCTACCTGGTGAATGTAAGTATCTTTTTAGCTGCTTAATGCTAACTGTGTCTGTTGCTAAGCAGTGAAATTAGTGTGCAGTGGGTAGAGCTTTTTTCTCTGGAAACAGTTGCTTGCTGCAGCCAAATGAAAACTATGAGATTTCTGATAGTGAACCAAAAAAGTAAAGTTGCAGCTTGATGCCTAAACAATGAGCTGAAAGTCTCTGAAGCTGCAGGAGCCTGTAGAAACTGTTGATAATTCTCTATGTTCAACGTTTATGTGCAACGCCTGTGACATTTCACATTTGAATATAGTTTTTCACCACTTTAAAGGTACATTGTGTATTTCCTGGTGGCATCTAATGGTAAGGGGTGCAGAGTGCAAAGAAACATGTTGAAAAATGCTAAAGTCATCTATTTTGAGCCAGTGTTTGTCTATCTGAGCTACTGTACTGTACCAAAAGAGATCCACTCCCCATGTAGATAAAAGTGACTCAAGCTTAGATAATGAATACAAAACAATTCCTATTTTGATGTAATTCTATACTAAACATACTTATTAACATTATATTCCATTTATGCTAAATCCATTCCAGCTTTATACTGCTAAATCTTACACACTGTCCCTTTAAAGGACACTCACTTATTTTCTCATCCCAGATGAAAGTAGTGATCCTCAGCAGTGCACCCAGTGCACCTGCTGCCACCAGTAATAAAAAGCTTGTGATTCCCTGGAGGTGATGTCTCCCCAGGTCCTGCTTCTCTGTGTCATATTCAGAATAATTGGTTAATCCCAATATCTCATTATCTTCTGACAGAGACAGATGTGTGCACGTGTGTCTGCAGGTACGCCTGATTAAATGATAAATGTTATCGCATCTCGAGGCTCAACTAGCTGAAGTCTGGTGATATTTTTGGCTTCTCAGTAACGTGCTCCTCAGACTTTAACTATTATTAGTCTCTGTGTGTTTTCAGGTCAGATTGGAAGCATTTGTTCAGGTGTGGTTGTGCAGCCATCCCATAGGGTCTGTTGATCTACGGAAATGATCTGTCGGTGGGAAAATTGTGTCGCCATGGTGACAAGTCAGAGTCCTGTCATCATAACTGCAAAAATTGAGACACTCATGAAAAATTACTCTCCTTATGTTGTTTACCTGCTTTACCTATTATTCCTATAAACTTCGCTTATTATTATATCATTCAAGCCAGGCAGAAAGAAACTCAAATTGATTTCCTGAACATTATATTGATCGATATTACACACTAGTTTTAATTCAGAAATTACACATGAATACACAACAAAGATATAAAAACTCCAATGCACAACCCTGCTTTCAGTTTTCCTGTGCAACAAGATCCTCATCGTTTGAAGACAAGATGTACGGTTTGAATAAATTACTGTATAGGTTTGAAAAATGAGCGTCTTCCTCCCTGCACGAACCTCCCACTGGAGCCTTGGATAGAGTCTTGCCTGGAGCATCAAGCAGTGAACAGGCAACCATTAATCATTGATTAAAAACATTTATATCTCATTCCATTTAATTATCTTGTTCCTGAAACAGCGGGACAGCCAAGCATAGTATCTGCAATGACTACCTGCAGGCGGGAGATATGTGCTATGGAGGGTTATATGGGTCAAGTTCACCTTTGGATGAGAAGTGTGTTTTTAATGACATTTATTAAAAACTGATTATATGGAAATGGAAGACAGTAAGAAAAATTGTGTTTGAAGAGCAAAATCATAAAACAGACTATCTAAGCCATACAATGAAAGATTGCAAAGATTTAAAAATTGTCCTTTTTTTCTGCTGCACACCTAAAATAGAACATTCCAGCTTTATTATATATATATATATATATATATATATATATATATATATATATATATATATATATATATATATATATATATATATAATTTTTATTTATTTGAAAATGCTATTGCTTTATAGTGCACTGGTTCAGGGCCAAAACATGTTTCTCATCTGAAACATCCAGACCTCCCATGGAGAAACAGCATTCATTTTCTGAGCATCATACAAATGAAACATTCTGCAACTAAAAGATTTCTTTTTGCCTATTACATTCAGGTCTGTTTATTTGCATTTCTCACTAGTGTCATTATTCTATACATCCAGTTTCATTCATATTTATAGTCACAACATGTATATGTATGTATATATATATATATATGTATATATATATATATATATATATATATATATATATATATATATATATATATATATATATATATATATATATATATATATATATCAAATCGAATGTGTTGAAAACACAAAAACCTAAGTCAAAAGTGGACAGAAACAAATTTACAAGTATATTTTATTGATGGCCATTATCCATTTTTACCAGGTCTGCAAAGGTACAAACACTACAAAGCCACTGCACTCGCTCCCATTGACCACGTAGTATACAATGACATAATCATAATCATATACAGAATTCAAATACATAGACTCCTTCTCAGAGATATATTTAGAAAAATATAAAGTCCTAACTTTTGAACTGATAGACAAAAACATTTCACAACAAAAACACATAGTTCCACATTATGCTGTGATGCCCTTTTTTTTTGCTCAAAGAGAATGAATATGTGAGATGCAGTAATGCGCAAAGAAGTGTTTGTTTAATTTTCACCTTAAAATGATTTAAAACAGATATTGGATTAAGAGCTGCTGTAGTTCACTTGTTATGCGAGGGCATGCCCAGCCTGGCCAATTTGATGCAAGACCACAAGTATGTAAAGTGACACAGAGTATGCGTGATTGGGATGTGTCTGCACAACCGAATGTGTCCGCACATAACTGTGCGTGTGTGTTTATAGTGTAGCAAGGAGAATTCTGCATATAGACGAGTAGGGATAGAAAACCTGCATCTCAGCAAGATCGACGGTGTATCTCCATTGTGTGTGGGTGTTTGCAGATTTCAGGTTTCACCACGGTGTTTAATAAACAACATGTCAGAGGAACTTTAAGAAAAATATTCATGAACCCTGAGCTGCTTGAGGAAACCAAGAGCCCTGATCTCAAAGGGACGCTGACGTCAGGCGTCGGGCAAAGAATAGGATTGGTGTGTATTTTGAAAGGGATCATTTATGAGCCATTTGAGCCAAAGTGGAGGTAGTTTACCTTGAGGATTGTTTGACTAATGTGTATTTGTATCCACTTGTCTGACTTATCATTGTCTGACATAAGCCAGTTCACCTTGAAACGGAATTTGTTTATCAGAGGCTTTATCAAAGTTCTGCAAGAGTCGGATATAACTATAATAATGTTTTTGATGATATATTCTGAGATTACGGTAGTTAAACTTTAACATCTGTCAGCAAACTTGTCATTTCAAATCAACATTTCAATAAATCTTTAACGGTCAAGTTTCCATTGCACAAAGTTCTAATCAAATTTCCCCCAAACTGTCAAAATGCATGCAAATAAAAATGAATTGACGACTGCATCATGTTTTTATTGCTACACAAGCTTTTTAGCATCAGCCAAACCTTTTTTGTGATTTTTTTATAACTTTCTTTTAACTGTCATAATTTATTTTTCTTTTTGTCTTTTTTTCCTAATTATTCAGAGTGCAAAAGGGCAAATTTTCCTCAATAGAACTGAATTTGAATAATATCACTTAGCTCTTTTTTTAAAAAACTATTCTTCCTGGTTACTAAAAATTCAATCCGTTGTTTTCCAGCTTTATGACTAAATGCCAAATATGAAACAAATGAGTCGCTCTGATCTAAGGCAAAAAATAATAATAATAATTATACCTAAGCCTATGCAGGAAGTCACTGAATGTATATTAAATATATTTGTTCTTAGTTCTGTTCATTCTTAAATGTAACAGCTATTATCCTGTAAGTGAATTAAAGAGATTTCATTGTTGTCAATGGCTGCACCATCTGTCCAGTCATAATTGTTTTTGTTTCCAGTGACACAGTCTTACAGTAACAGAGGCAATGGGAAGTTACAGTAGATGAATGACCAAATGAAGAGGAGAGGAGACTCATTACTTCCTCATTAATGCCAGATGCCGATGCCAAGGGGGGGTCAGATGGGCGATACAGGACGTCACTGGAGCAGATGCAAACTGGAGATTGGATCAAATGTCCATGCTAAACAGATTTGCTGTGTGTGTTTGGGAATTTAATAGAGAGAGACTCACAGATGGGGACTGCAAACAGCAGCGTATGTGATCCAAAGATTCATGGTGATGGAGATGGAGAAGAATGTGAGGTTATGTAAGGTAAAGGAGAGGAGGACTTGTGAAGGAAGGTAGTTTTCAACACACACACACACACACACACACACACACACACACACACACACACACACACACACACACACACACACACACACACACACACACATATATATATATATATATATATATATATATATATATATATATATATATATATACACCCAGATGGTTGCCTCACACTCACACCTATGAGCAATTTAGAGTCTCCAATTAACCTCAGCATGTTTTGGACTGTGGGAGGAAGCTGGAGAACCTGAAGAGAACCCATACAGACATAGGGAGAACATTCTTTTCATTCATAATTAGTAATATCAAAGGGAACTTTTATTTTACTTTTACTTTAACCTATTGTGAGTAGTGTATATATATTTCACTTATCAAATGTTGAGAAATGATCCACGGTGTTAGTGCGAGGGCGGTACAATCCACATTATGCATCTCATGTCTGTATGTAGTAATGTATCTGGACATCATTTTCTGTGTTAGACGGATTATCCAAAGAAATGAGAATAGAGAGAGAAAGAGTGATGGCACTTCTGAAGCTGACCTGTTTTCCGTAGACCTCCGGAGTGAGTTTCTAAAGCCCTTAATGGAGCCTTTAATGCAGCATGTCCCTCTGATGGCGGTTTGGAGAGGTAAACTAAGCGACGGTTGTGTAAATATTACATGAGGGAGGTCTGTGTGTGTGTGAATGTGCACGTGTGGTTGCTGATTGTGTCCACCTGCTGACATTTCCATCTTCACTTTTATGATGTTGTCGCGTGTTTTCTAAGTGTTTGCAAAGGAAAGTGGAGGAAACCCTAAAGCGTCGTGGCTAGTCCGAGACTCCTAGCAAAGTAGAATCAGCCCTCTTCAGCACGTGCAACGTGCCAATGAGCTGTAAACAAAGGCAGAAGAGTATGCATACTTGCCCATTGTACACTTATACAAACAACACCTCAGTAAAGTTAAACAGGACACACAATGCATCAATAGAGAGAGAAGGGGGCACAGGTCCCCTAAACATGAGGATATAGTAGTAGGGCACAAAGAGAATCTATTAACAGTCAGCAGCTCCATGGTCCCGTACACAGGGCTTCAACCACTAACTGCCCTCCTATAGCTTAAGAATCATTCCTCGTCTCAACATTTCTTAATCTCTCTTTCAAAATATCATGAGGCATATTCATATGTTTGGCTTAGCCAGAAGATGCGTTACTCACTGCCGGTTTCCACAGGAATGAATGAAAATCATAAAGTAATAATCCGTAACGTCTTCTCTAAAAGACATAAAACAAATCTGTTTCTGCTGTTTCCTATTCACTGTACCAAAACAATACCCCAAACAGCAGTGGTTGCTATGGGAACATCAAGCCTGTCAAGCTTTGAATTAAATTATTATTATTAAATAAGGTAATCTATTTTTCTGCAGGGTAGTGTCTTTTTTATCATCTCTCTAAAATAAAAAATCAAATGGTTTAAAGGATAACTTCCATAGTATTGAATGTGTTTAGAGTCTGAGCCACTATCCTCAAGCTCTTAGGGAGGTTATCTGCATTTACCATTTCACATATCTTCATTAACCCATGTTTTATATCATTCTACTTATATTTCAATTGATTATTATGTTTGAAAAAAGCTCTGCTACAGACCAGCAGTATTAAATGAAAGTGTTGAACCAATCCCAAGTAATACTATGATACTTCTACATTGTTTTGTATTGTATTATAATAATAATTGTATTATGTTCAGTACAATTCAGTATTTTGCTTTTATGTAACCTTCAAATGAATTTTTAAGATTTTACAGGGTTAAAACAAGCTGCTTGGAGACAACATGAGATTATTTCAGGCAAAGAGAGCCGTCTTCAGCTAGACATGCAATGCTGTTTTCTACCTCAGCCCGAAATCAAGGAACATTTGTTCCATAAATGACTAAGTGGTAAAGCTGCAACCTCTATCGTAAACTCCTAATCTATCTAATCTAAATCTTGACAGCCTTAGCAACGGTAACCAAGGGAGGTCGCCTGAGAGAACACTCGATGAAAAATGATGAATGTGGTATTAATTAAATCTATACCGATTCATTAAACCTTTTAGATTTGCTCATGTAAGCACTTGGTGGATCATTAACATTAAAGATCCGGGAAATTGTTTGATTAGAAAAGGCAGGAGGCAAACTAGATAGTTGCTATTTAGCCACCGTGGCTAAAAACACAAGCCAAAGCCCCACTTGAATAAGGTAAAAGGTCAATAGAGATGTTGTCTGGCTACAAGTGGACAAACAAAAAGTAGAACTGTGCAGATTACCACCTTAATCTCATTCATGTCTGTGAAACCATCATCTCAGAGCCTGTTGCAATTCCACTCAGCAGCACAAATATACATTATCACAAACACATCATTTTCCTTTTTTTGTCATTTCATTAAGTCCACTGGAAACACTGGATTACTCCCCCCCCTCTTCCTCCTCACTCTTCACACCGCTGAGCTGGAGACCTGGAGCCAGCCCACCTCTGTATAAGCCCCGGTCACATGCCAGTACACCGCCCCCATTAATTTGGTCCAGACCACCTGCACCTCCGCCGTGAAGAATTCAGGGAAATCTTCAGACAGCACCTCCAGCATCACGCCGCTCAGGATCTGAAAGAAGAGACAGGGGGATAGAAAGAGAAGCTATCAAGTTAATGGCAGGTGGAAAGAAGAGGGAGCGTAATGCAGAGAAAATAATATTCTGCAGGTAACGTGGAGGCAGAGCTGTGGGGAAAAAAGGGATCGAATTCTCTGTGATAGAAAAGTGGGCGAGACAGGTGAGAATTGAAAATGATGACAGTAAAACATGAAAGAAGTGGGTGGACAGGCTTTACAAAGGGGATGAGAATGACAAAGTGGAGAGAGAGGACAACACAGATAGCGAGTGAAAAGGAGCATAATGTACAGAAAGGGGAAAAATAAAGAGGAAAGCGTGGATTTAAAGGTGGCAGGCGAGCTGTGGTGCTACAGCTGCATCATCTGCACAAACAAACTCATCTTTATTTATTTACGGTAAAAAAAAATCTATGAGAACACGCAGAAACTTTAATCATGTCTCATGTCCGATTTTCAGCAACTGATTTTCAAAACAAAATGACTGAGAACAGATGCACGTTCAGAAGCACCCCCCCCCCCCGCCCCCACCGTCCCCTGTGCCCCCCCCCCCCCCCCCACAATTTTCCACAGCCTTTGAAACTTCTTTTTGTTCTATCGGTCAAACCCTGGATCCAACGATGTACCACAAAAGCAATAAATCATATTTGAGAGGCATTGAACCAGCACATGTGGCATTTAGCAAATGTGGCATTTAGCTTGATAAATTACTTAAATTAAATTGGAATTCTCTGTGATTGACTGAAGAAAATCTTAGATCATTTCAGGTCTAATTATAAAAACTAATCAAATTCACTCAACAAAACAGTCATCTAATTATTCTAAAATACCTTTAAAGCAAACTTACATTTTTTGGAACTATTGTTCTTATTTGGTTCCTACTTACAGTCTTTCAATTCATAGCTCATCATATTCATATTAAATCCTCTAAAACAGTGTAAATTTGTTTTTCATTCTATCATTATACGCAAGTATTTTATTCAGCTTTTTTCCTCTCGATAGACTCCGGAGTTCTAATACCACACACTGCTTTATCACACCACCCTGATCAACATCATCATAGGACAGGAGGTGAAATTCTAAAAACTAAAGGCTTCACTCACATGGGTTTAAGGGTTCAGGGTTACACGGTGGGACTATCTATTTAATGATGTATTCACAAAGAGATCAATTAAATCTTCAAACGCACTCTGAAGGCAATCGGAAGGCAGTGGAAGGATGCTTAAATGGCAGTCGTGTTCTCCTCACAGCTGCATTTATCAACCAACTGCAGATGACATTCAAAAGACATGAGGAGGGGAAGTATATGCCTCCCTCTTCAATAAAGAGAAGCATATTAGTGCAAGCTGAAAATTATGCAACCATATGGACTATATTAACATGAAATCTTTAACATTTTTGATGATACTCATTCTGATTGTGCCTCAACAGATGATCACTATTGCCTCTAGTGGCACTAGGGCCCCTGAAACGATTTTTCTGAACTTTTAATCTTTACTATTTTAATAGATTTAATCTCATTTTGTACATTGCAGTATCAAGTGATTAAAAATGTTTTGAGTGAAATATCTCGACAACTACATGATGAAATTTTGTATAAATGTTCACCTTCTCTTCAAGAATGACTTTTAACAAGCCACCATCAGGTCGAAAAATCTCTTATCTAATACAGAACTAATAATATTCCCATCAGTTCTGCTTTGTGTAGGAGAGTTGTTTTTTTGCTGGTGAAAGTAAAAGGAAGGCTTATAGTGTGCACTATGAAATGTAAACATAATACTCATTGTTTATTTATTCTTACGGTCTTCCATTACAGAGGGCTTCTGGAAAATTCAACAGCGCAACTGAAAAAGAATTTTCCAGAAGCCCTTGGAGCAGAAAGTCCTTCAATGGTGGAGGACTTTGCTGCTTTTCAGCTCAGTATGATGTTAGTCTTTAAAGTAGATATTAGATGTTGTTCTTAAAGTTGTCTCTAAATTTGTGTTCATATTTTCTTCTTTTTCATTTTTTGTTATCAATTACTAATGTTTAGGTGTATGTAAAGAATATATAGAAGAAATATAGAATAATACATTACACTCCTATGTTATGTGTGGGCCATAATACACGAGGCTTCACAACAGCTTGACAACTCAAATATCAAGACTTGGCCGACCGTACAAGTATTGCCCTCAACTTTCCACCAAATCAAATGCTCACAGCAAAAGACTTGAGGAAATAGCTACATTTGAGACATAATAAACATATATGAGTAAAACAGGAATAGTAGCATTCAGCCTGACTATATGCAGTCCATTTACCAAATAGCAAGCAGAGTCCTCACTGATATTACACTGGTAATGAGAAGATTACGGGGTGAGCTCAAACTGCTGAAGCAAGGAAATACTTCCATCGGGCTATTTATCCAAAAACATAGTGCTTGACAATTATCATTCAGGACACAGTTTCATTTGTTTCAATTGGTACACCAATCAAAACTGGCATATTTTTTTCATATAATAGTGAAACTACTCCTTGTTGCAATCTACTGTATCTTGTTGTTGAGAACAAGTCCTGGAAATAGAGAGATGAAGTGAAATGTATTTCACCAAAACAATAATTTGCAATTGAACAGCTAAACAATGAGTGAGTTGAAACTCGTTGTGAGGCTCCAGAAAGTTGATAGTGAATTAACAGCTGCAGAGTCAGCTGATTATTCATTATGATAATTATAAAATATTGATTATAGCCGCTTTAAACACACGTTAAAATCACTCCAGGAACATGTTTCATTGTTTCAGAAAGACTGACTATGTGATGAGTTATTCACATCAGGATTCTTGTTAGAAATTATTAAAGGCATCATCAAGTGTAAAACTTTATTATGTAGTAACTCCTGACCATCACACATAAATAGTGTAGTAAAGTCTAAAGAATATCAGAAGTTACCTTGAAGTACATGGGTTCCACTTTGTGTTTGATAGCATGGGCCTTTCCCACCAGGGCCAGTACTGCCGACACCTTCTCTGGGTCATGGAGGTTCTCCACCACCGTATTGATGGCTTTCATCACCCTGCGGGCGTGGTGCCGGAGCTGGCTGCTGCGCTCCATCTCCTCAGGGTCCTCCATGTCCTGGAACTGGCTGAAGTACTGTTTGGCTGATGGGAAGTTCACAAAGAACCTGAGGAGGAAAATACATTCCAGACACTTCTTTTAAAATAAATGCCATCGTTTAATGCAGCAGTATGTCAAAGTTTTCAATTCTCACATGGAATTTGTCAACATCTCCTGGATAAATTGGAACTAAATTGGGCATGGGTGATTTCCTAGATATTAAAGGGACCCCAATTACATTGATGGTCACAACTCTCTACAATACAACTAAAGTTTATAGTTTATGAAGTGATGTAAATACCTTTGGTGATCCCTTAAATTTGCCCCTGATACTTCATGTACAAAAAATACATTAAAGTGCTCTGAAATTTCTATTAATAATTACATTTATTATGCTAAGCTAGGCTAATCAGCAGCTGGCTCCAGGTACATATTTAAGAAACTGACATTAGAGCGGAACCGTCTATCGCCAAGAAAGCAAATAACAGTATTTCCCAGAATGTCACACTTTAAAAGCAACATAAGTGGCCACTTGGAGCTTTTTTCAGATAGAAGTGTTGGACAAGAAATGCAGGCTGCCATCCTCGTCTATTCAGTTATATTTCATGTTTTTTACATACATGTTACATTTTTATATATATTTTTGAACAGGGCCATGCCTCTTCAACAATTTGTTACAAAATGAAAGAAAAAAATATTATTATAGAGAAAAGACATGTTATTTCATGTCATCTAAATGCCACCACTGAACTAGTTTGTGTTGCAGCATGTAAGTGGGAGAAGAGGATGTTGAGAAAGAAAAGCAAAGAACAAAATAACAGATGCAATGTTTTTATTTTAATATAACATGACTCATCTTCCCTAAATTATGGAATGTATTTATCAACACATTATTCACAAAAATCAATGCAAACTCTAGGCACAAATACTTTTACATCAAAAGAGGAGCTTTATAGTTGCTAATTCATATTTGAAAGTTTGAGCTGTGAAATGTTAACTATGCACTGCAAAAACTAAAATCTTATCAGGTGCAAATATCTTGTTTCTGGTACAATTAGTCCAGTATTAAGTAGAAATATCTTATTCCACTGGCAGAAATGTAGCTTATTTCAAGTTTTTATTTTTGATTTTAGTCACTTTAATCTTTATCAAAGAAAATATTAGTCTTGTTTTCTTAAAAGAAGACTAAATTGACCCAAATCAGGACAAAAACTTGAAATATATGGCAGTGGAATGAGATCATTCTACTTAATACTGGATTAACTGTACCACAAACAAGATATTTTCATTTGTTAAGACCTCAGTTTTTGCAGTGCATAGCTCGTTTCACTTTAAATCCCCCTCCGCTTACTGCTACTTCAGTTGGATGTTTGAGTTTCACTGTGCAGAAGGATGTTTGTTTGAGAGTTTGACATGAGAAAGCTGTTTTCACTTCCATCTGCAGGAGAACAGAAGATTCTCTGAGCTCATATTAAATCTCAGTTTAACACATGCACCTTTTCTCAGGATTTGTGACACATGTCTACAACAATACAACAATACACAAGTATGTCAGTATGTCAGTGTACACTTACAATGACCTTGATGTCATGTTTGTAATAGTAAAGGTAAACTTTTAAAACAAGAAGTGTTATATTGACTTTTACAATGAAAGTGATGTAGTTTTAAGAATTTCTAAAAATGTGAACATATCAGACAGCAATTACTGTCCAGAGCAAAGTATTGTTTTAATTTTATAAAACACAGGTCAGGTGTGTGTGTGAATAGCATGTGTGTGTGTGTGTGTGTGTGTGTGTGTGTGTGAATGGCTGAATGACATCCTGATGAGTAGTTGGCTCCACTTCCATCAGTATATGAACGTGTGGATGTAGACGTGTAATGTGACGTGCTGTCATTCACTATTTTAGAGTACATGGGTCACTTGTAGCAGTTACATATTAATGTCAATGTTAAAGGGACATTTCATGCATTTCCAGGTCTGCCTTTTTAATCTGGCGCTCTACTGGAATATCTCATGTATGATTTACACCGATTATAATTTACGGGAGGTTACCTCGACAAACCATGAAACAAACTAGAGTCTACAAACTTCTATCTGAGCATAGACAACACAAACAACACATGGAAACTCTGAGTAGGCTACTGAACAAACAAGTCATTTATGGGCAACAAGCCGACTTCAACTAATCAGTGTGGTAGCTAACATTTTGTAAACTTGGCCTGTTTATCTTAGATATCCAACATCATAACATTATATACAACAAAAATCACTTTTATTTAAATCCCTCTTGGAATTGTTCAAACCTCAACAATTAGACTGACTGGGAAACACATCAAAAATACACTCTAACTTCCATTCCATGGGGCCTTTAAGGAGTCTAGAGGATTGAGCAGGCTGAACTGCTGCTGACATGTTAACATATGTTGAACGCTGATAGCTAAATTAAAGGCTTTCATTCCTCCTTTACTTTAGTATTGTGATAACATTTCCTTACAGAAGGACAAGGAAATGAAGGTCTTTAACCTTTGTTTTTGCTTTGCTGTTTCTGGTTGCTTTTTCATCAGTAGCTTGCAGTGAAGGAAGAAAGAGGAATTAGAGGAGCTCACAGTGAAAATGCTCCTGTTACATATTATTTTCTGTACTTTGCTCCTGAAGGAAAGAATGTGTGACGAATGATTAAAAAAATCCTGAATATAAACACAGACAGGAGGTGGAGTGGAGCATTAACACTCTAAATTCATTATGTAAGAAAGACAGTGTTGTTACTATTATTTATTCTTGGATTGTTGTTGGAAATAAACCCAAGAAGATGACAGCTATGACATATATTCAGCTTAACTGGCACAAATCCCATCAGAAGCCTGGAATGAAGCCAGTGGACATCTATTGCACTGGGAACCATGCATGCTTCACCAAAGCATGTGGGGACTCATGCTTGAAAATTAAGAATCAAACCAAGAAACAAATGGCCTGAGGCTACACACTCACTCACTGTTTCCTTTTTCATAACACGCTTCCAAAAAATTGACCTTCAGCCTGCAAACAAGGTTTTAAGTGCATTTATTTAATAAAATGTGATTCACACACACACACATACACTTTGTGTTGACTGTGAAATGTGTGATTTCACCTACAGCATGCACCATCAGACAGTACCTGCCAGAATTCTTCACAATGCAGTAGCACTGATGAGACCTTGGTAATTAAGAGTGATCAGACTGTTTGAGTGTAATTGGATGCAGGTGCGCTGAAGTGGTACCCATATTTGTGACTTGTGAGTGTTCATGTCGTAGTACAACTCGACAGTTACATGATGGAAGTTGTGTGGGAGAGTTAAGAGTGGTTTGTTTTGCATCATCGTATGGACTTTAGCTAAAATGAGCTATCTCTATTTTTTTTATTTTCTCAGCTTGTCACAATCACAGCTAGAATGTTGACATGTTTGAAATTTACAAGTCTCAATCTTGTGAGTGTTGGACAAATTGACACAGGAAAAAAATCAAAAGATCACCTCAAGCTTCACCAATTTGAAATTGACATTTCAGTCTGAACTAGAAAAGCATTCTGAGAGCCCAGACCTCCGCCAAGCATACAGCCAAGATCTGCAGGTGCAAGATATCACCACCAGGTGGCCCCAAATGATAGTGCCTGTATGAAGGTCCATTTACTGCAATGTTATGAAACAACAGAAAATTCAAAGCGATCTAGAAACCAGGATACTTTCTGGATTGTTGCCAAAATCTAGTCATCTGTTCATGGTACCATTCCCAACATTCCCTGAAAGTTTGAAAAATATCTGGCCCAAACTTTTGGAGTTATCTTGCTAATAATCAGACAGACAGACGGTCACATAACCTTCTTGGTAGAGGTAATCAAAGTGGCAACAAACTAGCAAATTTTTCCATTAAATAGCTAGTGTGGCTTCAAATAAAAATTAGTAAGGTTTGGTTATGCCTGTCTCAAGATCCTCTCGCAAACACCTTCCACTGTCTAACAGGAGATTCCTGGTCTTTGGCAAGGCTTCACACAAGAACTTTTTGAAACTCACTCAGTGTATTAAAGAGCTGTGATGTGAAATTCCATCTGTCCCTGATGTGTCAGAGTGGTGTTTAAGTTTTGCTCTCAGTGTATACTGTACCACGATTTATTTTAGGTGCAGATGTAGTAAATTCCATTCTTGAACCACTCTAGTAGACGTAGGCGGAGAGATAAATACAGGATTCTAGATTTGTTTTGATTCACGGGTTTCACAGCGTTCACCATCAGCAGCTCAACTAAGTCAGAGCAAAGTGTGTGAGCAATAAGAAAGTTTTCACAAGCTTAGCTGAGGGGTCCTTGCACGCTCTGACCCAGTTCAAATCTTGCTAGTGCAGTTATTTCCCAGTTGGAGTTTGGCCCTCGGCAGCCCTGCAACGCTGCAGCCACATCCCCCAGATCCTATGTCATGCTCGGCCAACAAAAGCTCGGCTTGCCTGTAGCACTCTGACTGTAGCTTTCCTCTACCAGCTGTCACGGTACAAACACTCTCCTTTCCTGGCTTGATAGCAATGATACGGACAGTCTAGAAGCTCTTGTTCTGCTTAGACAAACATGAAAGTTTAAAAAAAGAACTGGGTTCTGCGCTGTTTTCTTTGAAGTAATATAAAATTTTTGTGTGAGTCATCTTTACAATACAATAAAAAACACTGATATCAGAATTATTCCAACTCTGATATCCAGTCACATGTTCTTATGTAGACTCTCATAATGAGAGAAATTTCACATTTCGCACCACATTAGTTCACAGTCTGTAAAAGGTAATGAGTATCACATCTTCCCAATTGCAATTAAAAGCCTCAGTACCTAGAAATTAAGGCAGTGTAGGGGACAGAGGAATGAAACTTAATGGAAACTGAAACAACTTTACTAGGTCTGTATTTTATTGCCTGTTACCAAATAAAAAATGTTACCAAAAGCCTCAATCACTTAATGGAAACTGATCTCATTACATTGTATTTCACTGTCCTCAATGAATAAAAAAAATATACAGATAAAACTCTCATTAACTGACTATGTAAAAAGTGACTGGATCTGAGCATTTGCATCACAAATATCAAGTGTGTTTGATTTGTGTGGATTTTCTCCACACAAACTGTATCAAGACGTATTATGTCTTGATACAGTAAGTTAATATTTTCATATACAAAGACACCTCAATGGTTATCTGCACAGATCAGTTCACACCAGGTAGGAAGCTAATTTCTAGGTATAGTATGTGGTATCTACTGAAAGCTTCAATGGTAGAATCTGTATAATATAATTTACCTATGCCACTAGTTACCTAGATCCCAACACTGTAGTTGCTAACTACAGCTATTTGCTGCTTGAGAGACAATCATTCGCGATGATGAAGCTGCTGCACAATGTTTGCTGCATTGTCTGTGTTGTGGCTTGTTCTCTTCCTGTGTTGACACCATGAAACAAATTAGGTCCTAAAAGTGTAAAACCTCTGCTGTCTGGATAACTTCACTCTATGTAAAAACAAAATGACTCTCAGTTCAATACTTTTAGTGACCTTTTGAAGACACATAAGTCATTACAATGTCTGCTGTTTGATGACTTTTATTGCATGTCACACACCTATCTCTGCACTGTCTGGCTTTGGCTCAATGAATCAATGACAAAAATGTAATGGACTAATTAAAGGAAATGTCATCAGATGCTGGTATTTTTCCATCTTACGTCATTTGTGAGGCTCACCTGAGAGACACACTGAACAGGGTGCTACATGATGAGAAAACCACCAGGGCCACAGTGACGATTTGATCCCTGTGTCAGATCTGTAAATTGACGGACATGTATATACTGGAGAGGCATGGTGAGGAGCATTTTGTCTCTGTGTGAGGAGTATCAGAGTTTTGCACTTGAGTCATTTTTGTTCCTGTCCTTGCATTTATATGAAGTCATCAAAGCCAAAGCAGCACCATTAGTGGTCCTTTTTAATCATATTTTGAATAACTGATTTTTATTATTATTATAATTCTTTGGATAACCGAACCTTGACCAGTTCTTATTGCTGGAACCTTGACTTTTTTCAAAATGCAATCTCTTTGACTCCGTAGAGAGTCTATGTATTTCCACCTTCCAGTTATCCCATGTGACCCTATTTCAGAAAAACGATTTATGATGGTTGATGGTGAGAGAAATCATATTTTATAACCCCCATTTGTGCCATGAATCACACATTTGATGTTTCACTGAGCAGTTTCACACAAATCTGCTATCCACTATTTTCCATATGTGTCAACATATACTACTTAAAGTTCATACATACATCTCAAAACAGTAAAATCAATACTTCTTTACATTGTGGTCCTTGGTCTTACACAAAAAAAGAAATGCATTCATAAAAAGAACAATAATTCTACCACAACACTGTAACAACCATGATGGCTACTATACAAAGAGGCACATACAACAGAGCCTATAGTTATGTGGGTGTTCTGCAAAGATGGTGTGTGTGTGTGATCTTTTGATTTTTTTTCTGTGTCAATTTGTCCAACACTCACAAGATTGAGACTTGTAAATTGCAAACATGTCAACATTCTAGCTGTGATTGCTAGCTCATAGCTCATTTTAGCTAAAGTCCATACGATGATGCAAAACAAACCACTCTTAACTCTCCCACACAACTTTCATCATGTAACTGTCGAGTTGTACTACGACATGAACACTCACAAGTCACAAATATGGGTACCACTTCAGCGCACCTGCATCCAATTACACTCAAACAGTCTGATCACTCTTAATTACCAAGGTCTCATCAGTGCTACTGCATTGTGAAGAATTCTGGCAGGTACTGTCTGATGGTGCATGCTGTAGGTGAAATCACACATTTCACAGTCAACACAAAGTGTATGTGTGTGTGTGTGTGTGTGTGTGTGTGTGTGTGTGTGTGTGTGTGTGTGTGTGTGTGTGTGTGTGTGTGTGTGTGTGTGTGTGTGTGTGATTCACTTGCTTGCTCTGTTGGTGCCAGCAGTTCAGCACAATACCCACTTTGACCAACTTGTATAAGTTGTTTTATCCAATAGCAAAACTTAAAAACAATAAAGTAGTGTTTTATATTGTATCTGTATATATCTTTCTCCAACATCCTATTAATATCATTTTCTTATATATCAGAAAATGGCTTTAATGAATGAAATCAGACTGAATCCAATTTTGTTTAATTGTGATTCGCTAATATCTTCTGCTTTAAAAAGTGCTTGAATCCTCCGTTCCCACCACCATTGCTACAACAATACAAATGGAATCAAAGTATATAGGGTTTGGTTGTATTCACGAAGCTGCCATACGCACTGTTCTGCTGACGCCTGGGGGGCGCTCACTCTTTGGTGCAATTGCATTTATACGCATTGGTGAGAGGAACTGGGGCTACTGTCACTGTCTGTTCTTCCATGCATTCAGACTGATGGATCGACCTGAAAATGTAAATCTGTGTCCAAACAGGCAATGATGTGCACTGATGTCAAAAATCACAACCATGCAAGACGTTGGCGTGGCATTAGCCTCAGGTTATGTTAGGTAACTGGGGAACTATGAGCCAACTGTTGACAATTACAGTCACAGCTTATTTGAATACTAGATTAATAGGAATTTGATTGAGAACACTTTGACTGATATTTTAGTAATTTCTAAATCAATAATCAATAACATTCACCAATTCCAGTATATATATAATTTTTATTAAGATTTAGAAACATAAAGAGTTGTTTCTCTGTGTTATTTGATTGCAGCCCAGGTTGTTGCAACCTTTGCCGATGCTGTTATTAACATTTCTAGGAATTGGGAAGTGTAATGACAGGATGAGACTGTTTGGTTTAGTAGGCCGTGAAGCCCATATGTTTGGGACAGATGTGTGAGCACCCGATTCAGTAGGTTGATTTATGTGGGTGAAGAAAGATGTAAGGGATTGGAAAGAATGAGAGGAGACGATAGACAGCAAAGCATGGAGGAAGCCAAAGCTCGTTTCTGTCAACGACAGATAAGAGCACAAGACACACGCATTCGCACGCACACGCACAAAAGATGCGCTCTGCCCCTTCCATTTGCTTCCTCGGGGAATCTCGTTACCCCAAACCAAAAATCAGTTGGTCTCACTCACATCAGTCTCCTCGGCTACGACTCGCTGTCCATATTAACAAGCCCTTAAAGGCTTTCTTAGTGTAAAACTAAGACAACTTGGGTAGAGACACACACAATCCAGGCTTCTTTCTTTAAGATATAGGAAAGAAAACATGAAAAGAAGCAGAAAAAAAACATAGTCACATGTTACAGCCAGTGAGTGAAACATTTTGCAGTGATTCTTCACAGAGCATTTCTGCCTGTTGCAGATAGATATGGCCTCACACAAAATGTTTGATTTTATGAATACATTTTGACAACCTAAGAAGACTGTAACAGTGAGCAAGAGCTCTATATGAAAATATGAAAACATGGTGCTTACAGTTTATCCAAAGATGACATTTTTGAGGCATAAACTGTCTCATCTATATGTCACCCCCAAATAAATTGAAAGACAATAATTCAACGTATCCACCAAAATTACTTAAAAAGAATGTTATCATATCAAATGTTATCACATATCGCAAGGGAATGATGAGTTCAGAACGGTGTGTGTGTGTGTGTGGCCCTTGCAGACTGCAGCCTCCATTATTCATCCTATCTACTGGAATGGGCTTAAAATGTGGTCATTAGGCTTAATCAGCATTCTGTTAATTCCTATGCAAGAACTGGAATGGATTAATTTATATGTAAAGGTTTTGTACTGCAGGTAGATTAGCTTGGTTATAGTGACATTGTTTTAGCCTGATCACTGCCTGTCTGTCTACAACTGTGTGTGAGATAGCAAATTCCGCCATTGGCCAGCCATGTTGCACTTTCCTCATTGGCTACTGCTCTTCCAAAATAAATCGGTGCGAGCATGCATGCAACTCACCAAATCCAGTGAGGTCACAACATGAGCATCGAGTACAAATTGTCTCGTAATAATTTTAACCTTCCATCCATTTCTCTTCACCTCTCCTTCTGCAGTGCCCTCACTTCCCTGCATCCTGGAAAACTGGGCGAATACGTTGACGTGTGTTGCAGGTGAGGTGATTTCCTGCCGAGGCCAACATGGTGACTGCGACACAGTGATGTCATTTTACAGCCAAATTGTACGCTAATGTATGATTATATCTAGAAACAGGCAAAACAGAAGCAGCACCTTGATTCACATTTGATCAGCACTGCACAGATTTAATAGTAAGAGGCTTCTATTTATGCTTCTTCACTACCTGTCAACCCAGACCAGCCAACAAGTGGAAATATAGACAGCACCACTCCACCACCGCAACCTACATCATGGTCAGATTACAGCCCTAGTCATGACAGGCCTGTTGGGAGCAGTCAGACTGAATCATAAAGTAAAGCCAAAAAAAATAAATAAATAAACGCTCTGCAGGGCTATGGAGTTGTGTGTTGATTCCATGTGAGTGACCCCTTTCACATCACACATGGTGATTTGCATTAGTCTTCTAGTACTTGCAGTCTATCATGCAGTTGTATGTTAAATTTATCTCAATCGCATTTTCTCCCTTTTTGCATGCAAAATAAACAAAATTCCAATAGAAACCACTAACAAATATATGTTCCACAATTATATGTTCCAGGGACTACTGTGTTGCCCCTATGAGAAATACTGTGACATACAGAGAGAGACTGAGGTATGTTTCCCAAACTGACAGTGAATCAATCAATCAATCAATCAATCAATCAATCAATCACTCACCTGTATTTGTATGTGATCAGAATGGAACATATTCCTGTCAGTTCCTTCATTTGTGCAATTAAATATATTCAATTTAATCATTTAATTACTGACAATTAAAAAACAAAAACAGCATTAATACTTGTGTATACTGATACCGATATAAGGTTTTGATCTGTTGTGCTGTTCAATGAAAGGACCTCTCTTCCTTTGCCTCTAAAACAAGATAATGCCAAGAACAGAAGACAAATGCAGACATAAATTATTATTTAACTCCTCAACCTGTAAACAGGTGGAATGTATCACTGAGGATGAATAGAAATCACCCAGATTCACTGAGTAGAAAGCATCCACATCCAAACATTCCTACAGATGCAGACAACTCCAACAGGAGGGAACTGCTGCTGATGATGTTAAAGCATCTGTAGAGTTTTCTTTCTTTGAGCCTTATCTCAGAGTTCACGAGAGGTTTTCACCTCTTGTTAGGAAACTCACCTGATGAGCACGGACACCCCCACGTCCTCGCAGCTCTTGTAGACGTGCCCCCACGTGTCCTGGATGATCTCCCTCTCCGCGTCGGACAGCGGCTCCGCGCGCTCCGGCCGGTCCTCGCACTCCACCTCCCCTCTCCGCACGCCGAGCAGCTGCGGAGCCGGAGGAGGCGACGGCGGCGGAGACTCCCTGCGAGACATCCTCCTGCGGCGCTGGAGCACGGAGGCTCCCAGCAAGGACCGGGGGAGGTAGGGGGCGAGGGAAGGGGGGAGGGAGATGGAGAGCTGAGACCCCACGGCGGGAGCTGGTGAGAGTCGAGATGAGAAGAGGAGCAGAGAGGAGGAACAAGAGGAGGAGGAGGTGGTGGTGGGGAGAAGGAGAAAACAGGAGGCAGGCAGCGATCACACCCCCAAAAAAAGAAGAAAAGGGGAAAATGAGTCCCCCCCCCACTGCCACCCACCCAGCTCTCTCACTCCAAACTCACCCTCTGTCTCCTTCTCCTCTGCTTTGTTTGTCCTCCCTCCACCTATAAACTTATTTCTCTCACTGTTCTCCTCTCTCCTCTTGTTGTTCTTCTTCACTCGTTCCACATGTCCTTTCTCCTTCTCCTACTCTCTCTGTCTTGTGTTCCTCCTGTCCTCCCCCCCCCCCTTCCAGTGAGGGAGATCCTTGGTAGTGATGCTGATGTTGCTCCCCGTCACTTCTCCTCTCCCTCTGCTGGAGGAGACAAGGCTCGGAGGATGTAGAGTGAGAGTGTGTGTGGTGAGGACCTGATGGAATGAGAGGGGGTGGAGAGAGAGAGAGAGAGAGAGAGAGAGAGAGAGAGAGAGAGAGAGAGAGAGAGAGAGAGAGAGAAAGAGAGAGAGAGAGAGAGAGAGAGAAAGAGAGAGAGAGAGAGAGAGAAAGAGGAGAAATCTAAAAGGAGAGAGAGCATCAAGGGTCTCTGATGAAGCCCTTTATGCACATGTCTGAGCACACAGTAATACATCCAGCCTGTTTGGAAACACAAACACATCAAAATAGATGTATAAAAAGTATAAAAGACATCATGATAAAAGTCATAGTAATCATTTTAGAATATTTCTCTTCAAAATATAAAAGCCACTAAATATGTGGGGAAATGTAAAATGAGTCTTCATGCAGCCAATGCTCTTTTCTTTGTTTCTTCTTCTTCGGTTCAGCCCTTGAGAAGTTTATAGATGCTCAATCACTTTTTAAGTGATGAATCACATGACTGCTCATATACAGTATGCATATATGAACTCATACATGCCGATATCATACTTCGGAGCGTTATAGCGTATTTCAGCTGATTTTCAACAGTTGAAATCCATTGCCTGTTGCAACCAGAAATAGCACTGAGAGAGTTGTGAGCAGGAACCAAATAGTAAAGATAAGAATAAAAAAAACAAAACACTGAGTTGTAAATGTTGTAAGGTTTCTGAAGACAACAGCAGAATCAGGTGATAATTTCTCTTTAAGTACTAAGAGTGATCACTTCTGCATTACACATACATGTGATGCACTGTTAGAAAAATATTGATTATAGCCACTTTAATTCATACGATTTTATGTTCTGCTGCCCCAATGTGTCAAACAAATCACTTAATGCACTGCAATGTGCCAATTATTCATTTCTAATTAGTAATTAATGACAATAAAATGTTTTTCTTGCTGTTCCTTTGATCCATGTACATCAAGATCCAGAGACAAATGACCATGAAAAGCATTTCTCCGCTCTGGCCAGGTTTAATATGGAGAGAGTCATAGAATCTCAACGTCTTACCATCTGGCTTGATGAGAACTGTTAACATTAGCAGGGAAAACCTTGCTGGTAAAGGACAACAGATGGCAGCCAGCTTGTTCTTCTGACTGAAGAAGGCTGTTGAAGCAGCTTCCCCTGTCCGACTGCTTCACAGTAATAACCACAGGTACTGATCCAACAAAGGCCTTGTTGGGAAATTGCCTTCTTATAGCTTTGATCCTCTGGCCCATTGTGCTCCGATGACCGGCAGATTCTTCAAGAGCTCTGAACCAGCACTGATCTAGGAAAGATTGCCTTTGCTGTCAGTGCAGCAGTGTCCTGCAATAACCTAAAATATCTCAGAAAATCCAAATAACAATTTAGCAACCACTGACCATTCCAAACTGTCCCTGAGCTTTGCTGTTGTGGTTGTGCTGTCTGTTCTTGTTTCCTTTCTGCTGTTCTACTCATATACATGAGGTAAATAAATAGATTACAAATATAAGCAAGGATGACAAGATAGTTCGTGTGGACGGCATTTGTACAATCAGACTGGATGTACATCTTAGGAATATAACACAAGACGCTAAAATCATTTGAAAAGTATATATTATGATTATCTTTCATAACAACAATGTTCATTGTTTAGACAGTAATTTGTTTCTTAGTTAATCAAGAAAATATTTTATTATTTGTCTCAATCCACTATTTTCCTTCATGGGCAGAACAAATATATTTAGAGTGCATGCTGTGGCAGTAAAGCAGTGTGTAGTATTTTAAAGTTTAAAGGAGGTCTACGTACAATTGAGACAGAAGAATCACAAACTCTCTTTTTAGTTAGCTAGGAGTCTGAGGCTCTAAAATGTTGAGATTTTTTTTTTATTTGTCATATTTTGTTTATTTAGTTAACTGTTGAATTATATTTCCTTAAATTTGTACATGACTGCCTGATGGTCTAAATCTCTCAATTCGCAGGAATATAACTATATATATAATACCACATTCGTTAGAATCAGCCTATGAAATAATCACGTGTGTAATTTAAACTCACCAGACTGCTAAAACTCATGATCTCAGTGGTAGCTGTGATTTTGCCAATGTCTACTGAGTCCTAAAAAGGACTGAAATCATCTGCAGTTGAAGTTATATTATTTGGAGAAATAATTATTTCTGCACGAATAGGACATAATAATAAAATAAAAATGAAACTTGATGAATATTTCAGGTAAGGTGATTTGATTTGGAAATAAGGGAACCAATATTAATAAGTGAAGAAAAACACATTTTTAGAGCTCATATGATCAAAATTACTTATTAAGATGGTGATTTTTGCTGAGAGCAGGTGCCAAGATAGCCCATCAATCTACAGTACTTGTGCAGGAAAAAAACAAAGCAAAAAAAACGAAGGCAGTGCACAAGAAGGTCAAATATGTATCTCTATCTAATCTGGCATGGTGGTATTGAAAAAGTCACATTTGACATTACTTATCTATGCTTGCAAGAAGAAAACAAAGATATCTTCATCTTTTTGTTTGATAAACTGCTGTCTAGACAAAAGCATCAGCGGGATGGTGGAGGACGATGCTGATGACAGGTCTATTATGCCACAGAGGCGACTGGAGAGGCCCACTATTGAGAGATGGAGCTGTGACAGCATTTTGCAAAATGGCATATTTCTGCCACCACACCAAAGGGTGTCACTCTGTCACTCATCAAGACGAGATGAAATAACTCACTCAGACAGCTTGCATCTGTCACTCAAGATATGCCGGTCCTCAGTATGTGACATGAAATTTAGAAAGGAATATTCTCAGCCTAATACTATTTTGTGATCTGTGTGGCACTTTTTAATCACTAGAGAATATAAATGATAATAATAAATTTCAGTTTTTGCTTTAAATTCTGGTTAAAAATAACAATATAACATATTTTTAGGGCCAAAGTCCTGAATATCATTTAAAAAAAGAAAATTATAAGTTGAAATTGTGAACTGGGATGCACTACCCTGTAACTTTGTTCCTGTTTTTTTAATCAACTGTTTTTTATTGCTTTTGATTGTCATGACTTTCACGTTTTGTGAAAAGCACTTTGAATTACCTTGTTGTTGAAACGTGATTTACAAATAAACTTGCCTTGCCTTAATTAGTAGTTGTTAGTAATTGCTTCATTAAATTAATTATTGATTCTATCTATTAAGTCTGCTGTGTTCCATGTATCACAAGTGTGGTGTTTTCATGGTATGCTTTTTTTTCTTCAGAATAAAATCAATAAATTAGATGTTTTGCACTTATTTTTTTAAAGCAAAGTATACTTAAAATATATAGCATGTACAATACATGAAAATAAATATTTGAATTACCTATAAGTCTGGCATTATTCTATGTAGTGCATGAAATGAACTGAGCAGGATTTGCTAATTTCACACCTTCACTCAGAGCTTTGATCTATCAGTCAACCTTCTGCTTTCCTTTAATTCACAGAGCTTACAGTAAATGTAGGTCTGCTATGTAGAATAAGTAGAAACATAACTAAAATAAATGTATGGATTAATAAAATAATATAATCTTAAAGATATACAAAAATAAGGCTTATGACCTGGATGAATAAAGATTTAAAGATAAACCACATGTCCGACTAGTTTAGTTTAACACCTTACTCTCTATTGTGTCTGTCTCCCCACCAATAGCATCAAGGTCAAGGTCAAGGTTTGGCTTATTAGTCTTATTAGTCTCCTTTGTCTTTTTCCTTTTTATAATATCTATAAACCCGTTATTAAATCATTAAACGCTAACATATTCTCCAATTGGACTTCTTACTGCTGCTCCCATATTCCCTCCACGGCTCTCTGCTTCCATCATGTGGACAAAAGCAATAAATGCACATTCTGCTTGGATAAATAATATAAAGGTTGAGTTAGAAATAAAGAGGGAAAATTAGGCAACTAGTGAGAAAGCATAGATCAATCTGTGGTCTGTGGCCTTATGCTAAAGGGTATGACTTGTTTTTGTCAATTACAAACATTGGGCCTCCAAGATTATAGTACGTTTTATCCCAGAGTAAAAACTGGTATTAATCTTGGTGGTAATCTTGGTATCTTATCCAAAATGATAGACTACTAATTCCATAAAAAGAATGACTCATCCTGATGAAATGTCCTTTCTGTTGAAACACTGGAAATATGTTAAAATATACAAGTACCTTGCAGCTTAAATGTGTGGCTGCTCTATAGATTTTTTCAAGGTCACATTGTTCTGCAGGAAGTAGCCTACCCAAAACCTGTTTGTTAAGATATTCAACAATAGTTGTTAGTAGATGGAGAGACCCACCACATAGAAGACAGAGAGATCAATCTAATAGAAAAGATGATTTGAGTAAGAGAGTGAACACAGAGTATTCATGAAATGATTCAATAATAATTTTAAAGGGGCTCTAATTTTTATCATTTTCCTGGTTTTGAATTTGTATGGTCTATTTGTCAAGAAGCGAATTTATTTATGGTGCAAAATCACCTAATTAGACTTGTAGCAGCAATGCAGTCGGCCTTCTCACACACTCACTCTGTAAAACCCTGTTCCCCCCCTCCCCTCTCTACTAAAATGACCCCTCTGCTGAGTTTGGCCTATAGGACATGTCATGGCCTCCCAGTTCCAGAGATTCACAATGATGTATACATGCTCATATGCAACACATGGAGCCATCAGTCCTGTTTAAAGTTACACCTTTAGTTTTCCTGCCATAACAAGCATCTACTGTGAAAAATGCATAATGCTTGATTACAGAATATGAACACACCCAACTAGCCCTGTTTAAGATGCACATCTCCATTCTTAGAGCGGTTGGAAAACATTTATTTGTTTTTGAGTCTTAAATGTTATCTTCTTTCTGGTTAGGTCCAACGCTTTAGTTCTGTTGTGTTTCAAGACATTAATCCTCAACCCTGTGAAAATCCTTTAAGGGGAACTGACACTTTGTCATGATTGATATGAGGGGAAACCACTACTGCAGCCTACAAAGATGAATACTTTGAGATGGATACCAGGAGGTTTAGGAGAGGACCCTGCTGCTACTACTACTATTACTACTGCTGCTGATGGTGATGATGCTGCTGCTGCTGCTGCTGCTACTAGTAACAAGGCTTTACCAGCATGTACAGATTAGCAAACTGATTCCTGAGGAAATAGTGGCACTGGATTCAACATGTTGTGACTTGGAGAACAAAAAGAAACATGACACAATCTTATCTCAATTTGTAAGATGATTAATGTACACAGTATGTTACTGAAATCTTGGAGATAACATTGATATAGTATGTAAGTATGTAAAGCAACCAGCTGCAACATTAAAATGTTGTTTACACTTATCAAGACAACAGTTTCAGTAATAATGAAACAATAATATTTCAATCTGAAAAATGGCTATTCTGCATAACAAGTACCTTTAGGTATTTAAAGTACATGTTCTACAAGGCCACCTTTGTACTTTTACTTGTTACTTTTACTTAGTTAAATGTTTAATTCAGTACTACTATTTGTAAGGAGGAATTGTAATTCAAATTGTACCTAAAGGCTTTAAATGCTTCTTCCATCAGTGCTTGTTATTACTGTGTACGTAACTTAATTGAGTTTTTGTTGCAGCTCTTCATTATTTATTAATTTAACGTGGACTGCAGTGGCAATGCCCACGTTCATGCAACAGGGGGCGCTATTTAAACACAGACGGCCGCTCTATTTACAAACCATAGAAGACATATTTAATATAACTGAAAAATGGAGCAAATAAAATGAAATAGAATAAACATCAAAAGTACATGATACATTAAAAATGAAAGATATATATATAAACTCTTAATATGAGCATCAGTTGGGTTATCGTGAACATTCCTTTTGCCTGGTGTTTGTTATCTACAGCATCACACTTGCTTTCTGTTTTTCACTGGACAGTTTGACTATAGTCTTATTAGGAAAGAGCTGCAGAGGATATGGACCAAAATTAATTTACTAAGAACCAAGGATTGCTTAGAAATTCATACTTAGATTATAATATGTTTTATTAATGACTTATTATATTGTATAGTTGTTGAATATGACTTATTAAATTTTGATCTTGGGGGATCTTTTCTTAATAACCCAATATGATTAATACCTGGAGGTTTAATGGCCTAGTAAAAAGTGACAAACTCTTAAGAGTCACCATGACTATTCACAATTTGGCCACCCATAAGTTTGTCAAACTAATGTTTTATAAATGATTATTATAAATGTATGGTATTAATAAAGCCACTAGTTACAACACATAAATCCTATTGTAAAAGGTAAATTATTAGACTGTGGTGGATAAAATAGTATTACTATAGAAATGATTTATGATAAATAACATGGCATAGTAAAGTATTTCAATGTAGTATTATAATAGTAGTATTTCACTACAGCTATATATTAAATACTACTATTATAATACTAAATTACTGTAAATATGTAATAAAATAAGGCAAGGCCATGAGTTAAAACTTACAAATCCTTTGTAAAGGATAACTTGGATGATTTATGAAACAGTAGCAGCCTACTATAGGAATGATATTGCTTAAATAATACGGCATAGTAACAGATATGTAATTGTATTTGTAATGTATTATTATAACGCTAGTATTTTGTACAGATATGTATTAAGTACTACTATTATAATACTAAATTACTCCAAATATGTAGTAATATAAGACAAGGCCATTAGTTACAGCTTACAAATCCTTTGTAAAGGGTATGTTGGATGATGGATGAAACAGTAGCAGCCTACTATAGGAATGATATTTCTTAAATAATATGGCATAGTAACATATTTGTAATTGTATTTGTAATGTATTATTACAACGCTAGTATTTTGTACAGATATGTATTAAGTACTACTATTATAATAATACTAAATTACTGCTAATACAAATATCTGTGGTTTCATAGTTTTTCAGTGAAACCTTCTTGGATTCAATAATTAATGTGATCTTATATCACAAAGCCAGCGTCTGTACCACAGCAGCGCAGCAGCATCACCGGTCTGCAGGTGTTGAAATGTTGGGCGGCAGTCTTCCACTATGAAAGTTTAGGGATGGAAATTATTTTGCACCAATCACGTTCAGGCATCAGACTCCGACAGCCAATCACATTGCGGATTTACGTTGTGGGTGTTGCGCAAAAAACGGGAGTGCGGCAAAGCGGCGCGTCCTCCTCCCGCGCGGCGGCCGACAAGAGTTCGGTTGAGAGGCTGCTGGACGGTGGGGGAGTACCACTGATGAGAGAGGGACTATTCTAACACGCACTGGAGGACTAGTACTCCTATCTACTGGCTATCCATAAACTCCCGGGGACGGTTTCTTCATCTGCCGCGTGCGGTAAGTCCAGCAGAAAGTCCTCGGCGGGTCGTTTTTTTAAGGATAACGGCGGTTAGCAGCAGTAACGGTTCCCGTTAGCTAGCGGATTATTGTCCGTGACTTTAATGATGGAGGGGCATCAGCTCCTGCTAGTGTTAGCCCGTGTGCTAGCCGGTTAAATACCGACGCGTATTCGCGGTTTTTGTGAGAGATAACGTTAGGTTTCCGTGCTCGGAGTGTTTGGGCGCTGCGCTGCAGCGGTGTGGTCATTGTCCGCACCCGGTGCTTCGGTTTGAAGAGTGACCGTGTTAACTGGTGGCTCTGGTTGTCGTGGTGACGGCAGCTATAATATGTAGGTGTCTTCCTAGAAATGTATTATAAGATCTTAAATCGAACCTTCAACTGTGTAAAAACGCCCGATTCATTTTTATATTACGTAAATCACAATTTCTTCATTTAGGTTTTTGAAATCGAGCAATCACGACCACATTTCGGCTAAAAGTCACCAGATAACACGGTCACCCGTTAAACTGAAACACCATGCCGCTCACCGAGCCTCCCACACCCATGATGCTCCCAAAAACTCTCATTTTAATAATGAAATAGACTAGTTGGGGATATTCTGTTCAAATTACAATGACTTGACGTCCTGTGAAATTCACAATAGGCCGCCTTAAATGAGTGAATCATTGCAGTCCTTTGCCGACATCTTTTTTTGGGATATGAGGCGTAGAACTTCTTTGAGCTAACGTTACAGCGAGCTAACCGGGCCAATGCAGCTGTTTGGCCTGGTCCCCGGTACGGATGTCGGTCACACGACGAGCAATTTCACAGCTAATTGCACATTCCTGACCCGCTCTTTTTTGGAGATGTCCCACCGGAGATGTGGCATGCTGCAATAGTAGGGCTGCATGTGGGATGGAAGTCAGTGTTTTGCAGCTTTTTGAATGAGGGTCTGCAGCCTGCAGCAGCCTGATCCCCCATCCCGTGACCTGACCCACATTACACTGTCCTGTCTGCTCCCAGATCACTGTGTGGAAGTATTGAATGATAGAAAGCATGCTGAAAAACCCTCACCAGTTACTTAGTGTTATATATACAGCTGCAACGTATTAGTATGCTGATTAATCTGATGATTAAATATACATCTGTTTTATAAAATGTGAGAAAGTACTGAAGAATGCACAAAAACTTACTTCATTAGTGTTTCCTGAACCCAAAGGTGCACTTATTTTTCATGCATAAAAAAAATCCAATTTTCTGAAGCCCAGTGTGAATTATTTAAAATGTCTATTTTGCCCAATTAGTAGTTAAAAACTCAAAGATGTAATATATCAAGACAAAGTAAAGTAGCAAATCCCCGCAAGTGAGAAGTTGATATCTTTTTTAAAATTAAGGTTTGTCTTTTTTGCTTTAAAAACTACCTAACAATCAATTGATTATCAAGTGTTGCCAAATAATTCAGTCAATCGACTAATATTTTCAGCTCTAATTATATGGTTTGAAAAGCCATTCCAAAGTTATTTATTTTGGGTAAATGCTTTGTACATCAGACTTTAGTTAAGACATTTGATTTCTGCCTTATTTCTTTATTACACAACACAGTCAAGGTTTCCCTGGCCTTCTGACAAGGCTCAAATGGTCAAAACATGTGGGTTTGTTACATGCAGGGACGGAGGTGTCAAGCTTAAAGCTCACCCACCAGTCTGGCTGAGTCAAACAGGCTCCTTCTGGAAGAAAAATGTAAATCTTTAAGCAAAGAAAGACTGCAAATGAACCAAAAGACAGAATACAAATAATCCACATACATTTCACACATTTGGTTTCAAGAGTGACATGACTCAGAGTAACATAGCATCCCTCTCATGCTTGTTATGTCACTGTTTATGAGAAATGATGATTCAGAAGACCATAAAGGAAGATTAAGACACTAGTAATCTTGTGTTTTATACTAATTTGCTTTTTTTTCATCATACAATTGAACTTACTGTGCTGATTCTCAAAAACTCAAGTTTTTGTTGTAGTACATTATATAAAGTCATTGACGTGTGACAGGAAAGGAGCAATGACCATTAATGATGTGAAAAGCTAAGGCACTTCCCACCCTTTTCCTGAAATACACTACAGCAATTAGAGCTGAAATGATTATTCCATTAGTTGCTTATCAAAATGAATCAGCAATATTTCAAACATAAATAATATAAACATTGTGAGGATCAAACAGCTTATTTATAGTAAACTGACTATTCCAGCGCTCTTATAAAACAAGTAATTTTAATATACTACATTTGGGAAATTGCCATTTTTTATGTACAGAAAGACAAATTAATTAATCAAGAAAAAAGTTGACAGACTAATAGTGAAAACAATTGCAGACTTGCTTATTACGCCTATTAAGACAATAATGTTGTCATTTTAACCGAGGCAAACATAAGAAAAACAATGGCTTCAGTTTATTAGAAGCAGAACCTCTTGTGTAGGAAATATAGATTTTTCATTTTTAAAAGATTCTAGTCACTTAAAATACAGTCTTGAGTTTGCCTGGAGCCAGCATTGAGCAGCCATTAGATAAAATGCATCATCATGAAAGCACTTTACCATCAACATTCAGCTGTATTGGCAGCAGTGAGGTTGAATCGATATCTTACCTGAAGTGGTCAGAATGTGAGTCATCAGGCATTACATTACATCTCTGGATATATTTGACCTTTGTTTCCTAAGCAATGAGCAGGACTTCTTTAACTGAAATGATTTGTTTATAATGTGACTTTCATTTGGGCAACAGAATGAATGAAGGACTTTCATTTATAAGATATTTAAATGGCTGTATTAACTACAATTATACATTCATTTAACACGCTATACATTTATTTATTTAATTTAAATATATATATATTTCTTATGATTTGCATGTTCAGTTAATCTAAAAGTTTACCGCATAACAGAATTTAGTTACCGGTGGAAGACGAGAGGTTTTTCTCATGGAAGATCTTCTGACATGTCATAGCAGGAAAAGCAAAGTGTTGAGTCAGAGTCATGATTTCCTGTTGAAACTGGTTGGCTGTTCACTTCTGGTCAGATAACCATTATACTTGCCCTCTACACTACAGGTGGCCTAGTGTATTCTGCTTGTGGTTCCCAGCCGCAATGTCACAGAGGAGTGGGCAGGAGGACCCGGAGCGGTACCTCTTTGTGGACCGCGCCGTGGTCTACAACCCGGCCTCGCAGGCTGACTGGACTGCCAAGAGGCTAGTATGGATCCCCTCAGAGCGTCACGGCTTCGAGGCTGCTGGTGTCCGCGAGGAGCGCGGGGACGAGGTGGTGGTGGAGCTGGCGGAGAACGGGAAGAAGGCCGTGGTCAACAAGGACGACATCCAGAAAATGAACCCGCCCAAGTTCAGCAAGGTGGAGGACATGGCTGAGCTCACCTGCCTGAACGAGGCCTCGGTGCTTCACAACCTCAAAGACCGCTACTACTCTGGCCTCATCTATGTGAGTATTTTTCATTCATAATCAATTCACCTGCTACTAACAATTCTCAAGGACTGTGGCTGTGTTCTCCTGAGGATCGTATACAGTAGCACTGATGGTCTTAATAACTGCTGAGTTTGATCATGCAAAAGTTGATATGCATAACAACGGAAAAAACTTTTACTATGAAGTATTAAGAAAGTAATAAAATCCATCATGTAACAACATCATTCATTGTCTCCCTGCTTGAGAAATGTCCAAATCCTTCACACTTCAGTTCATAAAGGCTTTCTCTCTCAAGATCAAGTCAAGCTTTGTAAAGTGAAGTAAAAGTGAACCCTAGAAGCTGTTATAAGACTTTTTTCAAAGGCTGAGTAGTGTTTTATTACAAGCAAATTGACAGAGACAAACCTAATATTTTTTCTGACCAAATGATGCACACTGAACACCCCAAAATTCATGTTAAATATTTTAGTTTGGTTCATTTGCTGTACTTTTTTGGTTGATTTACCAAATTGTATGAGTGACTGCAAAGTACAGTAGTAGTGGTAACAAATCTGAAACTCCATAGTTATAACCTCTAAAAATCATATTGATAGCATTTCATACTTGAGTCTCTTCAAAAAACTCATAACACATTCCCCTTCAATGAATAAGCCATCATGTCCTACATAAGCTGCAGATTTCCCCCGTGATTATGACCCACTTAGTGAAATGCATTCCTGGAATAGCCCAGACACGGAGCTAGTGGGCCACCTGAGACCGGGGCAGGAGGCCGGGGGCCAAGAGGTGGTTCACACTTAGAGGCCCAGTCGCAAACACAGAAATTATCTTGGATAAAGCATATTTTACCAGTGAGAAGAATGGTTAGTTCCTGTTTCAATGTTATGGCCCCATATTGAATTTGCTGTAAATAATTAGTATATAATAGAACACATTTCCACTCATGAGTTTAAAACTATTTCACAATTTCACCCCTTTCCTGTGACTTTAAGGTTAAAGGTTTATGTGTAGATTGTTGAAGTTACATGGGGCTGTAATGGGGCTGCAGAAGACGTTCTCCACTGTTCCCTTGAGATTACTCTAGTAGTTTACAACCTTAGTGACTGAGATGCAGGTTTAGAGTCTTTGGGGATGAAGTCATGATTCATCACATTCGACGGGTTAATGATGGTGCTGTGTTTTCTTTGTGTTGGTGAGGTATGATTACATCAGCGTCAATTTCCAGTAGAAAGAAGTGATGTGCTACACTTCCTGGATCTATTTTGTATTTATTGATCTGTGTGGCTCAGCAATGAATTTTTTTTCTTAATCAATAAATTTGCTTATTTAAGATATTCAATCAACGTATTGAAATTACTATTGAAAGTAGAAGATGCAGATATTCACATTTAAAAAGCTGGACCCAATAGATTTGTGGTATTTTTGCTTAAAAAAGTGCTTAAGCAAATTGATTGATAATCAAAATTGTCACACATTTTTTTTTCAGTTATGGACGAATTGTTACAAGTCTAGATATATTGCATTATGGTTTATTGAGTTAATGTTAGGCGATATCTCTCTCTCTCTCTCTTGGGTGCAATATCAGTAACAAAGAGAGGTCATTATACAGGTAATGCAATATCTGTCTATATTGTAAAAAAAGGCAAAGCTCACCCTCAGTGTTGCCATCAGTGTGGTGGTGGCTGTGTGGGGAGGTGTAGCAGCATTGTGAGCTCTGCCATGTGGCTCCCTGCCAGGAGGCTGCATAGGCCTGTTTGTATCTCATAAGAGCAGGAGTTGCTGCCACCATATTAGATCAATGATGACCTTACCATGAGGACCATGACCTTCTGAGAATGTTGTAATGTAAATCGAAGGTAATGTCTTTATAGACCTTTTCTGACTTGAGAATTCTGAGTTTGGTTTGACACTCCGAGTCTGCTTCTACCTAAGATACATACAGCAGTGTTGTCATCAAGTGCATATTTTAATTATTAAAAAGCCCCACTCCCAAAAATGTATATTGAGTATTTTAGAAGGCGAAAAAGGAAATGACCCCGGCCCCATCTCTCAATAAAGAAGACCAGTGCTGAGTCATACTCATAAACTGCCTTAAAGGAGTTCTTTGTGTTCACTGATAAGCAACAGCTGTTTGCTCCAATAACTGAATTTTTAAAACATGTTTGCCTTCAGACAACTGATGTCTGATTATTACCAAGGAAGCCATGTTAACTCATCTTCTCTGGCCTTGCAAATCCAATTACCATGCTAAGTCTAATTTTTCTGCTGTTAAATTACCATTCTTTTGATTTTTCCTCAAAGCCACAAAGTGTGAATCTAATAAACAAGGGGATTTAGGAGGTTTTAGTTGCATGCATGTAGAACTCTCAGGCAGCTACTTACACATTCTTGACTGCGTGTTTTCCTCTCCTGATTTTAAGGATTGTGTGACCTTTAATGGTCCATCCAGTACCAAAAATCATCTTAATATAGTTTACATATCCTCTTTCGGTTGTATCGGATCGATATCAGCCAATTCAAGACTGTCACATAGATATGAGTTTGGAAGTGAAAAGGCTGTATCTGGACATCCCTAATTTAGAATTTTCCTGGTTTCCTTCTTTCACTCCAGTTTTCATCCTGAACCTGACACTGTCTCTTCATGGTTGACAATTACATGAGATGAACATTGTAGTCAAGCCTCTCGAAATATAGCAATAAAAACATGAGCCTTGTCTCTATAACATATTCAATGTTTTTTGATTTTGACCTAAAATAATATGACATGGCTTTTATTTCATGAGAAATCACAGGAAGTCCTCTTTCTCTCATTACTGCTGGCTTCACAGCAGAACACACAGTCAAGACAATGCAGCTCAGCTGGCTGCACTATCCAGCCAGGGGATGAGAAGGAGACTGACTGCTAGAAGTCAAACACAAGTTCATGCTCTGCTTGCTCAACAGTTTTTTAATGAATTGCTATTGATTTGGATAGGATTTGAATTTCTATTTTTACTCACATTTGTTATGATTTTGACCCTGGTGATTTTCCCTTGGTGTCGGTTTAAAACCTCTGGGTTTGGGCACTAAAAATTCCTCCATGTAGGAAAACCTGATCATCTTGTTTCTGCCTTTGCTGATTACAATGAATGGTTGACCAAATATGTTTCAACCCAGTGGCTCGGGAGAAAGGAGGGCTGAATATAGCAATGATGCCCCTGTGATTCTTTATTGAATGCAGGCCACTATATGCACATCCTTTGTTGCACTGGTGGTGCAGATTGTACATCCTGAAGAGGATGGGAGGCAGCTCCAGGCTGGGAGCTTTGTGTGGATTCTTGCATGTCTTCGACAGGCTGTTTCTCTGTTCATTAAGCCTACCTCGCAGTGGAGCATGGGTCTCTTTGTTCACAACCCAGATGTTTTTTTTTTCTCTCTAAAAATGTCTGATTCAGCTAGTATGATGCCTGATTTTATTTTTGGCTGCATGCTTTTCCTGTGGAGTTGTACAAGCTATAGAGGTGCTAATTTGCAGCTAGGTTTCACGGCCAAAGTTCTACTAAATTGAAATTTGACCCTATAGAAGCAGACCTTCACAAGAGATTTCTCCACTGTCCGAAACGGTTGTGCCAGCAACAAATTCACTAGAGATGGGATGGTGAGAAAGTCAATTTTGTGCATCTCTGAACTCCTAGAGTTATGTTACACTAGTGTCTAATTCCCCTTGGTACTTCTGATTATTTATGCTCCAATGTAGCTGATTTGTAGGAAATAGTTGCAGCTCTTCATTCTATACAAAATAATCACTCTTGCTCATTTTGTCTGAAAGTGCAGTAATATGTTTTGTGAAAAGGGGATCTTTGTCCTCACGCCATTGCTCTTCTGGTCCCCTTCCACATCAAGATCACGATGCTGCACAGCCACAGCAACAGAAATCATTTCTCATGGTAATTACAGTACAACTCATCCAGTTCTTGCCTCAATTGTAATTCCTTTGCCAGATGGCTGGAAGACTTTGGTAAAATCCCCAACTCAGTGACTCAAGCATCCCAATTTCTGTGCAATATCACACTTCTCTGTCTACATGCAAGTAGGTTCCTGCTGCTTGATGAAGTTACCAGAAGGTGTCTGTTTTTTATTCTAATGCTGTCATCTACCTTGTTACAGTTCCCCTTGGTAGCATCCTTTCTGCCGTCAAAGGTGTCCCTCAATAGCAGCAAAAAACTTTCAGAAGCACAAAGCAATGACAGGACTATCACTTTAATCAACAGCTGCTGAGTGAGATTAAGAACACCTCAAGATTTAGAGTAAATGTAGAACTAGGAACAGCTTCTTGTGTGTCTGGGTGCTACTGGAATTAATTAAAATGTACTGTGTGAAACTGCTTTGGTTGTTAGGAAAGAATTGTATTTTTATTTTATTATTTTTTTAGTATTAAAAGACACAGTAAAGCTGTTATTAACTCAGTTATGTCTGAATGAAGCGCACTGCTTCTTGCAATAGCAGAGACCCCCAGAAAATGTCTCCCCTTTTCTCTATGAGCGAGGCCCTGCTGCTAAGCACTGCTCGGTTTATGCACATTTAATTTGGACATTTCCGGAGAGCTGGGAACATTTTCAACTGTGTCAGAGTTCTCTGCTGACCAGGGGACTCAGGGCCATGACTAGCTAAAGCCCATCCATCAGGTCACTATAATGTAGTATTATGCACAGCAGTCAGCCGATACAGCTGATGGTTTCAAAGATCAGTAGGAAACTCTCCAGAGAATAGACGTTCCTTTGTTTGTTCCTTTGTTGTTTTGTTTGTTCCTTCCACAACAACATGCTGCCTGGCTGGTGTCCTGTTCCTCTGGCTTGTGTCTGCATCCAACCCCTGCCCTCAGAGCCCCTCTAATCCCCTAAGTACCCCCTGGGATCCACCGTCAAGAACATCCAGCTGAGTCATCTCTCTCCTCACTGCCTGTGGCCCATGCTGGGTCAGTGGTGCTGATCTGTCTGGCGGGGCCTGTGCCCACCACGGGGGTTTGGTAAGGGGTTGTTTTGATGTTTACAGTCTATAGCCCCTTGTTACACAGCCTGTTCAAGGCAGGTTTCATTAGTGCATCATTAGCCGCCTCACTGTTCTGTGTAAAAGGTACAAAGGTGGAATGGGGCGTGAGTTTTTCTGCCAGTAGTCATGTTTTTGAATTGATGGTGGTTGAACAGCTGGGACGTCGCAACTGTCTGGGACAGGGGTGAGACGTTTTGATGTGTGACCTGCTTCTCTCCAAATTATCCTCTACTGTTTATACTTATTTTCCATAAACATGCAGCTGAAACACAACTCTAGTAATAACACACACACAAATTACGACATACCTATGCGTCAGTGTCGCCAGTCCGTGAAAACCTCGAGAACTATAAACTGAGTGCGGACCGTTTCTCACAGTTGCTACATATTCTGCCTAACTATTGTTAAATAAACAGTCGACCGAAACAGCTTATTTAAGTCAGAATAGGCAGATTCCTTCTCAACAGCAGTAGCCTGCCAGAGTCCTCTCAACCTACTTTACTGGAGTATGTCACTGCTCATTGGTGAATTCTAGCGCTGTGTTTGGGTACACAATATGTCTGATATTCACTCTCCCATGGATCATGCACATCAAGCAGAGTATAAAGTGTTCTGCAGGTAGACAAGATGAGTGAAGGGGTTAGAAATACAAATATATATGCTGCTTTAGCTGACTTAAATAGTATAGTACCCCCAACTACACAGTGGTCACATCTCTGATTCCCTAACACCAGCATACTGTTTAAAAGTTGCACACAAGGGCAGCCTGATAGCTGAGTGGTCGGGGCGCATACCACACAGCCATAATGAGTGGAGCGTCCCTAGATTAATGCCGGCCAGCGGGCCACTTACCACATGTCGCTCCCCCGCACTCTTTCCCCCTTTCCTGTCTCTCTACTATTTTATCAATAAAGAGAAAAAGCCCCAAAATAATCTTCAAAAAACTCACACATTGCAATTGTTTGGTTCTGTGAAAAATGTGCAGACTGTGGCAAAGGTGGAATAATGCAGTAGTGTTCTTTGTGCCATTATGGCAGGATCCCTGTTTAAAAAGGGCTAATGTGAGTGTTGCCCTGAGTAGTGATGCAGAGCAGTGGAAGAACTCATTTGGAACTGTAAATACTGCTGATCAGTCCAGGGTAACAAACATCTATGACCCCATTTACACTTGGTATTATCATATGTTCTGAGTGATTTGATAACAAGTGACGAGCCAGGCACTTGTTTGTTTACACTTGTGACTACTATGTCTCCAAATCTGGCGTGATTACACCTGTACTTGGTGCTGCCTACTTGTGATCAGAACACTTAGGATGCACGATAATACAGAGTGTAAACAGGGTTAGAGGGTGCGTGGCCATCTGGTGATCTTACCCCCCACCTTTCACACACATGTATACTGTAACACCACCAGACCAGTAACATGCCAGAATGCAATATTCTGTCTAATTGAGTTATGTTATGTTCTGTTTTATAAGAATAAAATCCTACAATTTATATAATAATATTTTACTCAAGACCTCACAGGTTGACATACTTCAGCAATGTTTCTACGTATAATTCACGAGAATTGTGAGAGTATTTTTATCGCCATGGCTTCATTTAGACATGCCGTGATTACATTTGGTTATTGCACGACCCTGTTGCAGTGGCATCACTATGTGAATTTTATGGTCCACGGTGTTAGACTGTAAATATCTGCGTTGTGTATGTGTGAACGTGTGGTGTGACTCTCCAGCCAGGTGACAGTTGTGATGTGTTACTCAGAGGTCACACACACACACACACACATGCACACACACCTAGACACACACCATTTCCACACTGCTTCCCCAGCATGTAATGATCATGTCACCATTGTTCCAGCTCAACAACTGGGCTAGCAGGCCTTGAACCCCCAGCAGCCTGCTGGCTGCCACAGACAACATAATTAAAAGAATGTGGCCTTGCAGCCCGGCCGAGCACAGAGATTAGAAAGGTGAAAATGGAGGGAGGGATAGAGGGAAACAGAAAGGTGGGACCAGGCCATCAGGAGATGATGAGGACACAAGAAGCAAATTAAGAGCAGAAGGAAGGAGGAGGAGAGAAAAGGCTGTGGACTGTGGACAGCCTTTTTCTTGATAGAAATGTGTGATGCCAATCATTGATATTTGATTCAAATGCCTTAATCCGGGAGTGTCCACTGAATACCCTTTGCATTTTATGGAATGCTGCAGCAGTAACAAGGATTAACCCTGTCCTGTCTGTCTGCATGTCTGCCTACATTATACAGCTGAAGGTCAGATATACTGTTGTGGATTAAAATCCTCACCTGTGTCTGATTTCTGCTGTCACTCGTAGGATGTCAGGGTAGAATTGTAGCTACTTGAATGTTTAAGAAGAGGATATGAAGAAAAGCCAAACATAAGGAGGATAAGTATGTGGAGAAAGATTCTGTAAGAAAACTATTGGATACTTGGGCTGTGATTTCATGAGCTACAAAACAAGAAAGTTCTAAACTCAAAATTGATATTTGGGCCCAGATGGACTCCCCTAGCTGTTAAAAATAGAAATAGCATTTAAATCATTAAAGCATTTAAATACAGGAAGCTTTGTCAAGGTGCAACAAAATCCACACTGAGCACTGTTCCCTCTTAATTCCTCATATCTCATCTTGTTCTTGAGGCAGGAAACTAAAGGGATCACAGATTCCCTTTTTTGCTTATTCACCGCCCATTAAATCCTCAGTTTAATCAAAGTATATAAATATTAAAATATTTTTAAATATTAAGTGACATAATGGTGACATTAGGGGGTTGCTGTGTGATAAACAAACAGTCAAATGATAGATTGATGATAGACATTGACCATGTTTTCTTTTCACAGACATACTCTGGCCTCTTCTGTGTGGTCATAAATCCCTACAAAAACCTGCCCATCTACTCAGAGAACATCATTGAGATGTACAGGGGCAAAAAGAGGCACGAAATGCCCCCTCACATCTACGCCATCTCAGAGTCTGCATACAGATGCATGCTACAAGGTAAGTGTGCTGTTATATGGGAGGATCTACATTAATTCACTGCATTTAAAAACACAGGAAAAGCAAAGTGTGCAAAACACACCTTTTAATGGTCTTTTATGAGTTATATTCAATCTATTTAGTAGCTACTGTGGGGCTTTTGATCATATAATTCTGATTAGTGCCGCAATTTATGATTATTTTCATTATCAAATAATGTGCAGTTTTTTAATCAACCCCCTGCCCAAGATGGTGGCCGCATTGACATGTCAAGCTACAAGCCATCTACATGTTTATATCTATGGCTGCTTCTCACAAGATGTTACATCGGTGCTTTAACAGATGGCTTTTAATGTGTTATTAAATAAAAAGCTGAGGAAGAAGAAACATATCCATTGACTGACCCACAATAAGGTCAGCCTGGTTGCTCACTCCCTGGTTGCAGATTCCCAACCAAAATACAAAATACAATTTCTGCCTTATACAACAATAAAGCATTTTTATAAACAATCTGAGGAATAACACAGAACATCTATGCTTATGGCTACAGCATGAATTCAAGTATATGGATTGTCAAAACCATTAAAGTATAGACTGTTTTTCACTCAATTTAGACCTTTTTACAGCCACTGCCTCTACAGTATCAACAGCATAATTGAGTATTGATTCAAACCAATATGACTTCCATCTTTCACAGCTTCATCTTTTGCATCTAGTCTTCTCAGCAGTAGCTTTTGTTCGTTACAGTTTTCGTTTATTTAGAAACACAACCTTGTAAGATAAGACACTTCACACTGACTGATGTCTTCAAAGATCCCTGCCTGGTCGTTGGCAAGTTTCCCGGCTCTATGAGCAGTGACTGACTGGGATCAGACCAGAGAGAACAGTGAGGGTGACCCCATTGTGCTCAACAATAGGGCCTTTGTGTGATGGAGAGGGCCGACCAGTGGGGGTGGTGACAAACTGGACAGTGCCGTCAGTCCTTTCAGGCATCACGTTCATCATGCTAGTACACAGAAGAAAGTTTAGGTTGCCTAATGATACTTTATGCCTCTTGAAACAAAAACATATTAGCATGTACTGCAATTAGTGAGAATTTGAGCCACATGTTTTATTTCTGCTTAGCTTTCTTATTCTCTATTCTCGAAACTTTGAGTTAAAATTCCCTGTTATGACTGTGATTGAAAGCATTACGTCTTCAGCACTGATGATGTACGAGCACAGGAACAACAGTGTCAGCAATAGCACAGAAGCTGTCATGTAACTATTGCAGCTCGTCTTATAGTCAAGCTAGTTTTTGTGGTGTTACTCCCCCCTCCTTTTCTTCACACCCTCCATCCTCCACACACTCCACACTTTTCTACATGGATGGACATAGACGCATGGGGGCAGGGTCTGGCGAGTAGTCATTGCTTTGATTCCAACACATTTTTGTCTGGACCACTGCCCTACGGTCCTTTCTGTCTCTCCATGACTGAGCGAAATAGTGAGTGAGTAATTAAGTAGACGCCACTATTGGTTGACCGCCTTGTGTTGGATTTTCTTTATTGTCCAGGATCATTTAGCTGCACCTTTCTCTAGTGCTAGAGGATGTAACGTTCAGTGATGTTGATGGAACTGAACTCCAAGTGCAGTGCAGGGACCCAGACAGACTACAGCAGACATGCTACAATTATTGTTCATCAAAAAAGCTAGCAGTTGCAACCATGTGAGGATTTAATGACTAAATAATTACCTTTGCAAGTGTATTGTGAACTTTATATGCCGTCATTTCAACTATTAGCAGAGCGTCAATACACTGCAGCACCGCCCCAACCCAGTAAGAGGCCATAATTTCCAACATTGACCATACTGTTTTTGGTGTGTGGCATTTTTCATTGGAGAATTGATAATATAAAAGTGAACAGGCGAACCCTAGCAGAAGTGAACAATGGACATGGCAGTTATATGGTATCTATATGTGTTATGGAAACCATCCAGCTAAATGGGTGCCCTAATGCCTGATGTGTATTTTTAAATGCATTTCTATTCCAACCCATTTTTACAGTTGTGGTCATATCAGAATTAACAGTATAGTGGTTGAAAAAGAGGTTTGTAGGTTGGAGATTAGTGGAGGCCAGATGCTGCTCAGCTGTGGCCTAGAGCACTTCAGCAATCTGATTAATATCAGAGAATATCCAGCTGTATAAGCACTGGCGTGTGTGTGTGTGTGTGTGTGTGTGTGTGTGTGTGTGTTTTCTTCAAGTTGGTAGTAAAGTCATTGGGAATCTGTACACTACATTTTCAGGTGTCCCTATTAGGAGCATGGATATCCTGATATCTTTATCACTGTATGCTGGATGTTATTTTATACTGTGATATCAAAAACTAGTAACTAGTTTACCAAGTTACTTTTTTACCTGCTTGACAGGCTTAAACACAAGCAACTGCAATCTTATATCTAATTCTATTAATGTAGAATCAATACAGATTTGCGACTATAATTGGTACAATCCTATCTTGTTAATTGCTAGATCTATATAAATCATAAATACAGACCTATAATTAATATCACAATTTAAATCAAATAATTCAGCCTTAATACTGTACATTTGAAAAAATCCTATAAAAGGCTGTTGGATGGATGAAAAACAAGACAGGAATATTTGTTTTTTGGCTCATTCAGGAAATAAATTCTGGACAAATTGAGATACTTAATCACCTTTATGAAAATATCATGTCAAATTCCAACATTAGTCCCGCTTACTGATCAGCAACATTGCCTACAATTGTCTCTGTTGGCTGACAAACTTATGCTGTCTTGTAATATACTATATCATCACATAACAATCGTGACTGTTGATCTTAGAATGATTCATTATATTTCAGTGATGAACATCAGACCTTTCACACTTAATGTTTAGAATTTGCAGAGTCTGTTACCATTCAAACAAAAAAGAAAACTTGAGCCAAATGATTTGTTGCCTTTAATTTACGGCCTTTGTAGCTGAACAGATTGTCAAATTATATTTACGGCTGACGGATGTCTAATTCTCGCAGGGATCTGTTAATTACCTTGGCATCGCTGTGAAGCCCGTCGGTGCTCAGATGGAAGGTTAAATGAGGTGTTACACAACAAAGATGTGGTGTGTAAGCAGACCACTAGAACTTACTGCACATCTGTCATTCATTAGCGGTCCAGATACTTTACATAATTGCCCCCACTGCTCTGCCGATGTGAACTCAGTGACGTACAAGAAGCCGATTTTATCATATCAGGATTTGTGTAAAGAAATTCTGATGAATAAAAGCATGAGTTTAAGCACCGGTCACGTCAACAGTCGTGATGGATTTTTAAGAGATACATCAACAGGACTGGAAGTGTCCCTAGGTGTGGTTGTGAAACAGGGGGTCTTTGTTTGAGTATAAATAGAGAAAGACCCCCTCCTGGAATCTCTCCTTGGTGATTAATCAGGGCATTACAGTAGGTCAAGTCCAGCTAGATCCATCTGGGCTTAGTGAGATTTTTCCCAAAGCACTACTCTTTGATTTCTCTCCGAGAGGTCCATTTCATCAACAATGAACAAAGCGCTCCTCCTCTCACAGGTCAATGGCATTACTGATATTAATAAAAGATTAAATGAACTGTTTAAAGAATGTAAAGAATGTTCCGTGAAGTGAACTTTACGGTGTAACCTATAGTGTCAAGAATGTATGATAAAATGAACCTGGGAATGTTTATAATGGCAGTGAAAACCCGCCCAGCAAACGCTGACCCACCTGGTACCAATCAGGCCGGTAGCAAACAGTAATGGCTTTGATAGCCTTCTGAACCGAGGCTTGATGCCGGGCTCTTTCAACACTAAGCACTCAAGCACATAAAGTACACATAAAATCTTTGCTAATCGTTTGAAAAAGATGTTACAAAAAAACACTGGAACAGATGTGGTTGCAGACAGCAAAACCTCTGTCAGTGACTGAAGGAACTCCTATTTCCCCTGCAGTGAAGCTCACTGATGCTAATGGGTTTGTCTCAAATGGTTCTTGCACAGCTGGGACTGTAATTATTATACTAAAGAGTTCAGTTCAGGTTCATGTCAGGGCAGGTACTGAAACTATCAGAAAGTAATACTGACTATCAGTACATCTACTTGGCTGCTTGTTTTAGGATACAGTGGATACCATGAATATCCACGTGCAATGTTTTTTTTAAGTATTCTTAACTGATTTATACTTGTTGATATATTTTAGCTACAAATTAAGTATATAACCCAATAAAATGTTATATCTTAATCTATCTTAACATATAAATGATCCAACATAGCTGTAAACACATCATTGAGAAGAAATTGAGAAGAATTATCTCAATCATTACTGATTAACCTGCATATGCTCAATTCATGTTTTGTCAAAGGCAATTTGCTTTTCTGACATTTTATCGACTAATTTCCCAGCACCCAAGTTTGTTTTTCTTTTAAATAGTCAAAATCCCACAGATATTTATTACACAAGACTGGAGAAGTGCTAAAATACACACTTGAGCTCAGTTTTTAAATATGTTATTTTGGTATATTTGCATATAAAGGGACTTAGGGATTATCAAAACTTATAAAAATGTAATTTTAGGCAGGCAACTTATCAGTTAATCACACAGAATGTTAAACATATTACATACACCCAATTGACAATAGTCACAATAGTTGCAGGAGATTGTGGATAGGAAGAAAATTAAATTCATACAATTCATCTCTCTTCTTGCAATTAAAAAACTTGGCAGAGTTATACATGTACAAGTCTGTTCAATTTCAACTAGATTTTACATAGGGACAGGTGTTGAAAATTAGCTTCTGCTATAACCACTATGGGACTTGCATCAGATAGCTGCCTCAGTTTGTCCCATACAATGAACCATAAATGATTGAATATATATTTTTTTTATTAACTTATAGAGGTTAACAAAATCAATTTACATGTAGGATTTAATTAAATTAAAAGCTTTCTGTCTTTATAGCAGCATCTACCTTGTCCTTAAGAAGGTTAATTGAAATAGAATTGACATTTCTAACACTAAAAGATAAAAAGAAGACCCCCACTGTTATGTAACGGTTTCTATCTTGCAATAGGAATGTTCATGGCTGCAGTTAGACCAGAAAAAAAGGACCTTCTTTTGATATTTTAAATTCTTGTACTGTATAACCTTCAGTATGTCATCTTTTCCCTTTCTCACTTAAAGATTTTCCGTTTTCTCCCCTCCAGTCATGTCTATTTGGCTGCCACACTACCTGTCACCACTGATTTATTTTGCACCAGATGTACATATTAAACTTGGGTTTTCTCTGACGTTATAAGACTTAGACACAGCGCCAAAGTGTTTTTTTTCCCATCGCCTAAGCTGAAAGACAGAATAAAGTACATTGAGAGTTCTTTACCACGTTCTGCTGTCATATATGGGTTCACAAACTAGCTTCTATGTCAATACTTAGGTTATCAATTCACCTGTTCAACAACCATAAACGTGGAAAAGTGCTATTATAAACTGCTTTGTCTGTAGTCTCCATCCACTGCCAGTCTGTTTTATACAATCACTGTTCTGGTTAGGTTAATAGCAAATTGTTATACAGACTAAGAAAAGAACATTTCTTTTATTAGGCATATCAAGTCAAATATCATAAGAGGCGGGTATTATTACATGAATAAAGTAATTACATTGTGAAGAGAAAAATGTTGTAATATTATAAGGTATAAAGTAATAATTTTATGAGGATAAATTCTTATTGCAAGAAAGAGCAGTCTGTCGCCTGTGGTAAAATGAGGAATGTAGAGAATCTCATGAAGTTATACTTTAGTATCTGATTCACAAATAATAAAATAGGCTGTTTAATCTTTTGGCACATCAGCACCAGATTATTATCAGTATCAGAAACGATTTTGCAATCGATTGTTTCTATTCCAAACAAGAATTGGAAGAAAATTGCCTCTTCTGTAGAAGAGGAAATGGGTTCAAGGGGCTTTTGCTCTATCAAGACATTTCTCATGCAGTCACTTTGTTCTTTTAATATTACAACTGTATTCTCATATAGTGTTTTCTCGCATTATGAGTTTATTATTGTAATATTATGACTTTTTCTAGTAATAATATGACTTCATTTTCATAATTTATAAAGAATAAAATGTTTTTTCTTATTGTGTCTTAATACATATAAGCGTTACTGTTATATTTTTATTTATTTATATTTTTTTCAAATATAAATCCATTCTAATACTTAACAATTTTTTTTTAAATGTTGATTACAAAACCCAAATTCTTTATTAATAAGAAAGAACCAATGAGAGTATTGATAAAGTAATTAAGGTAATAGTATGCATAAGATGAAAATGTAATTTTAACTATACCAGTACTGACAGCGGCTACAGCTGTAAAAGTTCACTATGAGGCTTATTTTACCGATGTTTTATGATTATTATAGCCCACACTGTTTTTTTATGAATCCATATGTATTTAGATTTTTTATATTTAAATAAAACATGCATTGTTTTTTCTTGACCTAACATCACATTCACTTGAGGGGAACATTTTATGTTACTGGAGGACTTAGGTGCAACCACAGCAGCTAAGCCCTCCAGAAACTGCGGGAAACCCTGTGAGCACAGATTTCCGAAACGATTTTCTGGACCAGATTCTTAGCTTCACTTTCCATGAATAACTTGAATAAAATAAAAATACTGTTGACAGTGTTTCTCGAATACAGTTAATCTCCCTATTAGATTTCATTACAGACTTTCCTTCTCAGAAATGCTCCTCAGATGAAACAAAATACCCTGGATCCCCATCGCATTTGTTTTTATCTCTAAGTCCTTTGCTGAGGCATCAGCTCCAGTTCTGCCCACACCAGAGGCCTTCACCATAATAGCCCTAAAATATAAGGTTTAAAATGATTGACTGCTTTGACTTTTAAAACTTTGTCAGATTCCTCTGTGTAAAGTGCCTCGTTCAAACCATTTTGACCAAGAGTAAATGGTTTTCTTATATTTGGTAGATGTACAAGTATTGGTTCGTGCCACTGAAAACATGACTGTAGCTTTCTTTTAATAGAGCGTAAAGCCCTTTTGGCGTCCTGTCATAAGTTTAACTGCTCTGAGGTGTGGAACTAATAAATAATACCAACTCCCCTCTCTTTTATGAACAAGCTTTTCCTTCCCAGAAATACACAGAATTCTTCAAAATCAGCAGTGATTAAGATTTCAATGGTGTGATAGTTTAGATTCATGCCAACACTCCTGCTCCGTGCAAATCCCATAATTGCCACATGGCATACTCACCTACTACTTTATTTTAGTTGGAAAATCAAATATGTGGTAGTCCATACATGGTCATAATGTGTTTTTTGTCTTTTTTGTCTGGATTTATGGCTAGAATTGCAGAGTTGGCATTTAGCACCTTAAAGTATTATGTCAGGTAGGTGCCACAGGTGTATGAGTTCAGATGTGATTCTTCTTGCTGCAGCCCTCCTTATTGAACATAATATTGGCAGTATGTGCTAGAATGATAGGAACGAGTTTTTTATTTGCAATAATTCAGAGTCAACAGCACATGTCTCTTTAATTCTGTCACCTGATTAGTGGGTATGTACAAATTGTACAAATTACACTTAAGTGACAGAACCTTCAACCCTGTGTTGTTTTTTGTTTTTTTGTTTTTTTATACTTGGGGGCAGTACACCATTTCAGCCTTAGCCCTAGGTTTTGTGACATCACACAATTCACAGCATAGCACCATCCAGCGTCAATCTGACTAGAAATGTAATCTAATTAATTGTAATGTAATTAAAAACACCTGTGTGCAGGGTCTCTAAGAAAGCCTACAGCTTCTGTTGTTGCTACTGCTACTGCTACTTAGACAGCATCATAGTGCTTATGGAGTTGTCTTCATAACCCTATACATTCAGCTGATGTGTTTAATGTTTTCAATCACTGTGGTTTATTTGAGGTTTATTGTCCCACTGTGACACTTTAGAATCAGCTTGATCAGCGTGCCGGACTGCTTTCTGCCATGAGTGTTTGCACTTCATTTCCACTCCTAAATGCAGGCATTAGCCATCAGCGGCGGACACTGGCCCTGGCCCAGCGTGCCACAGAGTCACAATGAGCTCACTGTTGTTTGCTGACATCAGCTCCGCCTCTTCCTAGGCTCCTTCTCTTCTCTCCTAACAGAAAGAGAAAGACACCACATGCAGAGCTGCTCTGTTCACGTCAAAGACATTGTCAATTTTTTTTTTACTTTCAACAATTTGTATTTCCTGTGATGACTTATTCTATCTGTGTAACCTGTAGCACTTCTGTAATATCCTGTAAATCCGAACCACTTCTTCTTAATTTCCATCTTATTTTTTTTTTGCCCTCCAAAAATCTCCAAAATGATCAGCCTCCACTTAAGCTAATTATCTTTTATGTCTTGAGGAAATCTCCACTGCCCCAGACATAATGGAGTCATGTGGAGCTGGCAAGAGCATTACAAATCATGCGAAACCCACAAAACGGTCCTTATGAGAATCAAGTAATGTTACAGAAATAACAGTGCCTGTTTGGGTGCTTCTCATCTGCACACACACAGTCCCTTCTCTGGCAGTAATCAGCGTTTTACAGTCTGGAGGGGTTAGATACCTTAAGGCACGCTGGCAGACTGAGACTCACAATGACTGGATCATATCTCTCCACTGTCTGCAGCACGGCTGATAAAGGACACACAAGCTTTCTGAACGCTGTTGTGTTTGTGTCTAATTCAGATAAAGAGAGACGTGAAAGAGGGAGTGGCTAATGGGTGGTGGGGGGGTGGTGGTGGAGTTGCATGCGTCATGGCTCGAGAGAAATCCTGAAGGATTGGACCAGCTTTAGCGTGTGTTAGTGCCTCGGAGCTTGCATGCATGTGTGTGAGGCCAATCCCCCTTGTCACTGCACTTAAATGCAGGAAGTTCCTGGTCAGAGCCAGGAAACTCAGGTTGTCCCTGATGAGCCGACCAGCTGCGTCCTCAGTCAGATAAACGTCCATCATTCTACTCCATAGGAACACAGTCAGCAGCTCTGCAGTCCAGGAAACCTTCACCTCTGGCAGTGTGCTCAGACCCAGCCTGGCATGCAGCATGTATGCTATGTGTTGAACTATTCACGGAATGGCTTAGAGCGACTGGTTCTCAGCCTTTTTTGACTTGTGACAACTATTCACAGGTTAAAACCCCAAAGAGTGATTTTTTAAAAAATCTTTTTATTGCTTTGATTTAGGGATTTGTAGATGTATCAAGAGGTTAATATGTCCAGTATCTATATTTTTCCCTGCATCTTCTTGTTGTTGACCCTTTAAGAGCTGCAATAATTTGTTGACTACTTGAAAGAAATTAATCAGCAGCTAATTTGATAATCAAATAATCATTCCTGTGATTTTTCATGTACAAAGTCACTTCTTTCAGCTGCTTTAATTTGATTACCGTAATTATTGAGTTTTGGTTATATTTGTCAGTAAATAAATAAAAAAACAAAAAAAACAACATTTTGGTCAGTGACAAATTATGGTCGGCAAGATAAGAAAGTTTCAAGAAGCATTCATCAAGTCTCAGAATATACCTTTTGTGTTCATGTTAGATTCTTGTCATTTAAAAGTCCATTTGTATCTTTTTTTTGTGTGTGATTTTTTTTTGACAATAAATGTCAAATGGTGTACCCGAAAAACAATTTAAAGTCTTTAATCCACTATATAAAACTTGGTGATAGCGTGTGTTTTTAATGTTTTAAAACTTTTTTTTAAGTCTTAAGTCTTACTTAAAAATTACTTAAATTCATTTTAAAGTAATTTTAAAGCACCTCTTTTTTATACCTGTGTTATTACACATTTTCAAATTAGCTGGATGTTTAAATAAATAAATATTATCAGTAGATCAGGGAATCATCACACTCACCATGCTGAACTAAACTAGTACAAACAGTCAAGGATTAAACTGTTAGCTTTCTGCAAACTCTGCTGCTCCTCAAGTTAAATGATGGCTTTCATTTACCTCTAGTACTGTGATCTTATTCATGTACATCTCATTATCTTGTTGCTGGACTCATCCCCTTGAAAAGAATTTTATTTTATTTTGATCTCTGCAGCAGGTTTGTTTGCCATCATTCTGACAGTGCAGGTTCCATCCACTGTTGCATTTTCCACTAATTTGATTTGTCTGCTTTTGGGCAGTCTTGTTTCAAAAGCATCTGAAATATTTTAGAAAACTGTGGATGAATTTGAATGTTAAAGCTACAATTAGCGTGTTCATTTGAACCACAGAGAAGACGTGAATCTCCCAGTGTTATTTATGGCTCACCTCTCCCCTCAATCTTCTAATGCAGCATCTTGCCAATCACCAGTAACTCCTTCAATTATCTAACACGCAGACTTTGCAATATCGCCACAGTATTAATGGGCTGTGAGCTCAGGCCTCATGATGGATAGGTACTGGTTCATCAAGCTGAGGTACAGGATCCTCTGGTAGCAAGGATGAAAATAAGTAGATGCACAAGTATGTGCCTGCAGGCAAGAGTATTTCCGCTACAGGATCCTGCCACTAAAAGGTAGTTGCACTTGAGATAAATCTAGATAAATTAAGGTGGCATCATTACTTGTGTTAATGAATGGAATGTTGCTTAGATTTAAATACCCTGTAGGAATGTTAAATGTAACATTGAAGGCATTATTTGGTCACCTGAGAATCTTCAAGAGTTTTAAAAGATTAATTGACAACGATATGATTGTTTTACTGAATAAAACTCACTGCAGTGTGAGGGCTAAAGTTTTAGCTTTGAACAAAGCAACTTCATGTTTGTAGAGTGCAGAGTGAAGAGTGTCTGGTGACTTTTATCTCATCTTTGGACTTCTTGCTGCCCAGCCAGCCATGTGACTTGACAAGAGGCCCTGTCCTTGTGTTGGGCATTGATGGGAAGATAAAGTACTGTTTCCCATGACATCATCACCATTATTTTGTCCTATAGGGCCTCTAGATGACTCAGATCAGCCTCAAAGCTCATAAGACACATAACGCAATATCCTGAAGATTTCCAGAGACACATTTTATAGGAATGTCTTATTTTACTGCCACGAGCAGTGGCAATTAAAAATCATAAAAAGCGATTTGTGATTTATTATATGCATTTACATTTAATGGTCACAGAAAAGATCCTCTTAGCCATTGTGCAAAAAATATACTTTTTTTAAAGCAATGGGAGTGTGTATGTGTATGTCAGTTTTTACCCAGAATATGAAGCATTACCCAACCTGAAAAGGTTCAGGGTTAATTTATCCTTATGTAAAATGATGTTCCTTCGTGGCTATTTTTTAATTTAATGTAATCTACAACACATCTTTTCTAGTTTTAAATATTAAAATGATACTCTACATTTTCTGTTTACCAATGTAACACTAACATTACAGCAGTTTTATCTATGCTGTACAGTCAGTGTTTTTCTGCAGAAAAGGGGGAGGGAGACAGACAAGAACCCTGTTGTTAAACCACTGTTTTTAAATACATGTGTTTAGACCCAGACTCTGTTCTGTTAGGTGATGCTGGGATTTCCTGAGGGTCTGTGAACACGTCTTGGAGAAAGACGCTGCGGCTAGCGTGTAGAGTTTGGTTCTCATCTGAAAGAAGAAAAGATGGCAGCAATCCCGAACTTTTGTTACGAAGTTCATTGTTTTTGGTGTTGGCTACGGCCACAGTAGCATGTGTTAACGTGAGGAATAAAGTAGCAGCTAGACCCACCTTAGCGTGTGGTTTTTGAGAGAAGGTACACTTTAATGTATGCAGGGATGTGGAATGTTATTTTTGTTTGTTTTTTTCTGAGGGACGTAGGCAAGGCGGGGGGTAGCATTTGTTGTAGAGGTGGCCGCCTCAAATATAAAGCGCTGCTGGAAACTCTGACAGTGATTTGACTTCACAGGGCCGCATTCCCACATTTACACCATTGCAGTCCACAAAATACCTGAAGTGAAATGCTGTGAAGCTGGGAGCTTACTGACAGACATTCCCAGATTAAAGTGATTTTATTTTTCTGTTTTGAAAATGAGTCTCTGGTTGCAGAAAATGTGATATTTAAAACTTCTGAAGCTCATATAAGCCACACTTTGACCTTCAAATCCACTTCAAATCTGCTGATATGTTCAGTCCAGCAGTCTGGGTGTTGTCAATCACGCTGGGTGAAAGCCCAGTAAAGACTGATTCAAAGACAGAATGCTGACATCAACACTTATTTTTTTCCTCTCTTCTTGTCTCCCTCAGATCGGGAAGATCAATCCATTCTTTGCACGTGAGTATCCAGGCTCCAGCCCACTGCTGCATGACTTGTCCAACATCTTCTGTGCTTTATTAACTGTAAACTGTCAGAATACTGACAGTGTTTATGACACTATTTGAGTTAAATCATGCCCACTGGACCAAATTAATAGCATGAGGTTCATTGTTCATCCATTACCCTCAAGCATATCTTCATTTCTTGGAATTAATATCACATGGTGCAGTTTATTCCACTCTGTACTTTGTTTTTTGTCTGAACTGAATGAAATTGAAAGTGACAATAATGCATTTCCTGGTAATTACAAAAGGTCAAGTGCAGTGTGAGTGGACCAGCTGCCCCACGACCATGACAACAGTTATTTTAAGTATCTGTGTGACACTGACCAGACTGTAAGTACTTGAGAGAAAAGTGGGACATTTCTGTTATGCAGCCCCCATGGCAACATTTCATAGACAAGTGTATAGAGATGACAGGAATGTAGCCAAAGAAAATTTGGGTGAAGTATCAAGACATAAACCATGACGCAGCCCTGATCTGACCCTTGAAATGTCTTCTTTCTGGAATACTTAATGGAATACCTTACAAAATAATTTTAGGCAACACTTCCACAAAAAACAGCCTAAAACATATTGTGGGGACTGTGCAAATTCAGAAAACAGCCTCATACTGTGTCCTAACTGATTGCAACATGAGCAAGCTTCAGCTACAAAATGCGATTGCTTTGTTTTCTAGTGGAATGTCCTAATTGCACAGCAGCTTTTTCAAATGTCCTGTTTCTATTTACTTCTTGTTAACTGCGTTAAAACGCTGTAGGACACGGTCTCATGGAGGAACCGTTGAAATGAGGACTTATCTCTATTGTATAGATATATAGAGTTGAGTTAACATCTGATTTAGATTCCTAAAAGTTAGAAGTAGTATTTCCTGTGATTGTTTCCTCTATTTTTTACAACAGGGCCACAACAACATGAACAACATGTTCCCTGTCACCTATACACAGACATTAAAATTATTCTCTAAATTATGTAGTATGCACATTTGAAAAATGCAGAGGCTTCACAAGACATGATTAAGTCAGCACTTGCTGTTTATTTGGCTTGTCCTCTGAAATGGGGGAGCTCAGGAATCTAACACCCAGCAGTTCAAGGCCGACTACAGAGACATTGACGCAATCCCTCCATGATTACCCTTCACGGTTCACAGTGGCCAACAAGACTGACAGCGATTACACACGCTCACCCTGAAACCAAAGCAGTATTTGGTGCATACTTTGTGTATGCAAATTTGCACTTACTGTAAAACCTCAGACATGCTCTAAATCTAAACTGCTCCCCAAAAGTTTTTGCATGGGTATGAGGACTTGAGAGGATTTTCTCTTTTCCTTTTTTTTCTACTCCACGGTCACTGAATGAGAGAGCAGTGAAAAGCAATACACACTACCGCAACCACAGCTGCTGAACTAGACAGACTGTCACAAAAAATATTGCAGAGAAAGACACACATGACCAGATGTGTGCAATTGTTCAGTCTTAAGGTCATATTTGTTCTTTTTTTGAAGAAAAAAAAAAGAAAGAACAAACAAGGGCAGGGGTAGTGCTTTGTCTTGTTTAGCAGCTGTAAATTCACAGCAAAGCAGATAGAAAACCAGAAATGATTGTCCTCGGGCCCACAAGCTCTTGCAAATCTGTAAAGCCATCCTTGTGCTAGTGATCCAATTTTTATGTTCAACTTGTGGCATAGATATGATGGATTCATTCTGAAAAGTTGGGCGTTTGTGCATCCTCTTCTGAGCAAGCCTGTATTGTGTGTACTTTGTCTTCTTCCGTCTCTCAGAGGTGAGTCCGGAGCGGGCAAGACGGAAAACACAAAAAAAGTAATTCAGTACCTGGCACATGTTGCCTCCTCCCACAAAGGAAGAAAAGACCACAACATTCCTGTGAGTATTACCTGAGTGTGACAACACTTCCTCCTTCCCCATTGCATCTTTAAGGTGAGCAGCGCCTGCTGTAAGCCACAACCAACCTGAACAAATCCATAAAAATGTTTGCGATGAAATTAATTACTAAAGTTAATGTTGGATTTTTTATGAAAAAAGGAATTACCACTACTATCATCTAGCATATCGTGTATTTGTATACCTATACAGTCCGATGACAGTTACGTTAAAGGTAAGATTAAAGATCCAGTGTGTAAGACTTAGTGGCATCTAGCGGAACATTTGACAGAAATGGGAAATAATATCCATAAGTATGTTTTAATTAATAGATAATTCAATCAAACTAAGAATTTTGTTTTTATTACCTTAGATTGAACCATTTTTATCTCCCCACATGGAGTCCATTATGTTGCATCGCCATGTTTCTACAGTAGCTTAGAACAGATAGAGCAACCTGCAACCTCGCCCCTAAATGCTGCCAGAAACTACACACTGTATCTTTAAGTAAATTAGAATTAAATCTAGCTCTGGGAAATGGAACTTTAGTGAAGTTCACTACAAATAATTATTTGCAATTTGGGCTAGGTGGGATTGCTCTTGGCTTTGCTAAAGTTATAATGAAGCCACATGTTTATAAGATATACTGATAATAACAAATGGTTTAATGTACCTATCCATTGTGCACCAGATGTGTGCGCACACAATCTAACAATTTGCATTTGTTTATCTGTAACAAACAGCCAGAATCTCCTAAACCAATGAAACTACAGGCAAGTCTTTATGCTTTCTTATACACCATGTTCATGCCACACTGACATTTCCCTTCACAAACAGACTTCCCCTATAACCTGGACTTATTAAATGTTTCACACAGCCTGCCAAGAGTTCAACACTTAATGCACTGTATAGATTAAAATGCCAGGTAATGACTCACACATAAACACTGAAACCAGCACATTAAACATTTACTCTGTTGGGCACTAAATACAGTTGTATTAGGTGTATATATTCTGTTTTATGTGCATATATATATAACTTTGTTCAAATGTGCCATGCTGTAAATGTGCCTGCTACTACTGTGATTCACACTCAGTAAACTATAATCATGAGCATACTGTTTTTATTTATTGTGGCAGCCACATCCGGCAGCTTATGCTCTATGAAATCTTATGCTGGATGAAATGCAGAAAAAGTAAAAAAAAAAAAAAGAAGAGCTTATTTGAATTCATAGCATCCAGAAGAATCAAGTTTAAGTTTAGTAGGTTTCCCTGAGCAACTGGAGTGATTGTCAATCCTGGGCATCAGGACCCAGATCCCTGCAGGTTTTTATTGTAGTCATCTAACCAGTGACTACAGTATTGCTGAGATACAGGGAACAAACAGCCTGTTAGTAATGTAGAGCACGAGCAGTAAACTGGGTCTTGAAAGCCAGAATTACAGACCACTTAGGTATTCAAATAACACCTGCTGCTAATTCCATTCATAGACTGCTGTAGCTTGTGTCTAGACGCTAATGTTCAGCTTGAACTTTAGGTTCACTTATATCCATGAAATTAATGCAATTTATTATTTTCCATAATAACAACCAATCTCCCCATGTCCTACAGAGTGGACCCCTGTTTTATGTGAGTAGTATGTAGTTTCTCACCTATTTCACCTCACTTACAATATAGAAGGGGTGCTTTACCCACTCTGTTGCCACCTACTCTTTTTGCACAAAAATATTTATTAACTCTTTAATTTTGCCTTATTTTGGGCAGTAGACCTGTTATATCAACCTTAATCCACCCGCTGTAGTTCTGCTTTAACGTTTGTACTGCATGCTGTGTACTTTTTATCCTCATACTGATCGGATCTGTTTTTTTAAGCATTTCACGTTTACATTTCTCACAATGAGAAATCACTGCATTAATCCTCATTTAATAAACTAATGGGCTACTATGAAGTCGATAGATCCCATGTTATTTATGTGCTCAAAGAATCACACAGGCTATTGCCATTACATCTACTCTCTAATACTGTATATTTCACCCAGTCTAACCTCCTGTAGGCTCTAAAGTTCACTGTTTGGCTCCTGATGGCCACAAAACAGACAAATGGCTCAGCTTGTCATTTGGGAATAAGAATTGTGAAAGATATCCAATCCCACAACACTATTGTACTGCTGACTCCTGTACTGTTGTATGAACAATTTGAGGAAAATATCTAGTTGAGCTTTTTTTTTCTTTTACCACTGTTGCAACATTTTTGTCTAAGGTATCTGTATTTCCGTTTCTGTGTGTGTGTGTGTGTGTGTGTGTGTGTGTGTGTGTGTGTGTGTGTGTGTGTGTGTGTGTGTGTGTGTGTGTGTGCGTTGTGTGTGTGTGTGTGTTTTAGGCCATTTAGCCTTACATTCATGCAAATTGACGACTGTGGTTCAGTGGTTTTCAAACCAGCTCATGTTAATCACTTGACCTAGTGAGAAATGGAGAACCACTTTCTAAGTTGGAGTCGGCCTAAAAGCTCCGTTGGCCCAGATGACTTCTCCACATCAGCTTGTTCCTGTCCAGATTTAAATCCTTTGTGCTACTTCCAAGTAGCGCTCTACTTCTTCTTGCTGGGGAAAAGAGCAGCTTGTAATATTTGGGTGGCCTCGTGACCTCTGCAGCAGATGTTGAGCAGCGAGTACACATCCACAGCCGGCCTATGCCTCAGAAGATTTAGCAGATCAGTTTTGACTGATCCTCTTTTACTTCACTCAATCTGTCCTGAAGTGTGCTGCAGGGCCAAACAGCTTTTGATAACAGACAAACTTGTAGCTGCAAGGTGTAAATGTTGTCTCTAAAGTCAGACGTGAAGAAAATGAAATAATTAGTCAGAGGGAGAGGACAAGGATTTTGTTTTGGCTTCAAAAGGACAGGGTTTATTTGTAGTGTAGACAGATGGTTAAATGTGGCCACAGCTATGCAACAATTGGCCATCTCAAGTAGAGGAGCCAGTTATGGTCACTGTCAGATGTCTGACACGCTCACTTTGCAACAGGAATGTGGGTCAACTTCTAATGCTGCTAAATTGGACCCCGGCTGGTGTTTGTAATCTGCTTTTTGTTTTTGTGTGCACACAGCAGACCACACATATGAGTAGAGGTTTCCAATTAACAATTTCAGCTACCAAGTTGCACCACAGGATGGTGTTCATATAACACCAAAGGCTTTTGGTTTGAATTCTCTATGCTTTGTGGGATGTGCCATTGCTCCGATACTGTAGCAGGAAAAGAACCAGGTTTGATCCAGTTCAGACCTGCTCCTTTCCAAGTGCTCAAAAACTCAATTAAAAGCAGCCCATCATGCTCTGTAGCCAAAGATCACATTACATGTCTCACATCCTGATTCCTCATCCCACAGAGTTCCCTTTTGTGGAAAAATGGCCCCCTCAGACCTTTAGTGTATGCAGCTATTTTTGACGTATTGGGAAAATATTCTACCCAGCCACAAGAAGAGAAATAAGGAACTATTTTTCTCTCAGCCATTTTGGATTCTCTGGTCATGAGAAAAGCTGCAATGTGGCTTAGATAGAAACATAATGGACCACCTGTCTAAACAGCTTCATAAGTCACATATTTATTTATTTACTCACTCCGTTAAAGTGTCCAATTTGACAAAAGGTTTATAAAACCAGCTTAACGTGTCTGTTGTTGTGGACAGATTCTTCCTGAGATGACGGAGTAGCTGCCTGGCTTCAGTCACAGAAAACAGTCCAATAAGTCAACTTTAGATTCAATCTATTTGTTTTTCTTAAACAGAATATTTTACTTTGGGGAGAAATGATGTGATGAGTTTGTGTTCCTACTTTATCCAACTGGAGTTGAACAATAGCTTGAACATGTTGTCCTCCACCATTCTCAAAACACAAACTTGTTACAACTTCAGTGTTTTTGTGATGATTAGGGACTTAATTAATACAATTCATATTCTAAATGTTTCCATATATTGCCTCATCTGTACACCTGAGCTATAAAATCTTTTATACTATTAATTTTGTATTTTATGCTTGAATCTAGAAAAGTCAGTTTTAATTGTAAGATAGCTTGATATGTATGTCTACTTTTTAAATTAATTAATTAATTTTTATCCCTGCATGAATGCCAGATTGAAAGGATGTTTAAAACTATTTATTATGGACAACTGTTATTTATTCGTTTTATTTTTCGTTTATTCTTTTTATTTTGTTCTTATTTATTAAAATAATAAGTCCACTTCCTCTTGCTTAGGTTTTTTTTTTGTTTTTGTTTTGTAATTCTGCTCCTCATTTCTCTGGTTTGGTTTTCTCAGTATACCTACACAGATACGTAAGGTCCCTGTATGAAACACATTACAATACTTAAAATGCCTGCTGTCTTTGCATGTTCTTCAATGTTTTCTCTGTGTTCAAAGTGAAAATCAATGAATCCCAATACATTTTCTATAACTCTTCTCTGTGGTCTTCTCTTTCACATGATGACAAAGGGTCGCTGCAACGTCTATCTTTTTGTTTTTTCCCTTCAGGGTGAATTGGAACGTCAGCTTTTACAAGCCAACCCCATTCTCGAAGCTTTTGGAAATGCTAAGACAGTGAAAAATGACAATTCATCACGTTTTGTAAGTACTGAAGAATGAAATTCATGAAAGTGGACTACATTCTTTATTTGCATCTGAAAATGTGACTGGATCAGATTTCGGTGACAAGTTAGCATCTTCAAGACTAGAGATAATTTGTTTGAGAATAAGCAGAGCTAAAACTGATTGAAGGTAATCTAATTATCCTACTTTTCCTGTAAGCAATTACTCAGAGCATATATCCTGACTCAGGCGGCTGCTAGTCATTAATGATGCCTTTGATATACTGAAGCCTTTCAGACTAGAGGCAGCGCCACTCAGCAGATCTTTTAATAGCGTTGTAGGACAAGAGGAGCATAAGCAAAGTCTTGGTTTGAGCATTAATGTGGGGAATGAATTATTCATATGTAAGGGAATACTTCTATAATTACTCACTTATTGTGATGCCTCATAAGATGCTGACTAAAGTAAAACTTCATCTGAATGAGTCCTTGACCCACTTAGAAAAGAAAATGGGAAGTTTTATTGAAGGATCACATCCTGCTGTGGAGTAATTTTTTTTTTTTTTTTTTTTTTTTACAAAAAAAACAAATGTAATAAATATTTTTGGGGTAAATATTGTAATTATTGTTCCTGAACATGTCAGATTTGTAGATGTGTCTGTATCAGTGTGTGTTACTGTACAAAGTGTCTTTATGTTGTTAATTGATTTTGCGTATCTTGTCTTGTGTACTTCCTAAACGTTCCTCTTTTGTTCTCTGCAGGGGAAATTCATCCGGATCAACTTTGATGTTACTGGATACATCGTTGGGGCCAATATTGAAACCTGTATCCTTATTTTATTAGAAAGAAATGTGTAGCTAATTGTAGAAGTCGATTTTTTTTATTAATATTAAAATGCATCGAACCTCTGTCAGAGCAAATGTTTATCGGATATAAACTTATTTGGTGTCAGAGGAGTAATACCAAATAGATTTTTTTTCCCCTTGACCATTATGTGTCAGACTTACTGGAGAAATCCAGAGCTATTCGTCAAGCCAAAGATGAGCGCACCTTCCACATTTTCTACCAGCTGCTGGCTGGAGCTGGAGAGCACCTCAAATGTAAGTAGGCTTATTACTAATTTTGCAAGTTCAGTTAAGTTAGTCAAAAGTAAGTTGTCAACAAGTCAAGCCTTCAAAATGTGTCAATTTTCATGTAAAGATTTGTACAGCACTCCACACAATTCTTTGAGTCCACTTAAGTCCTTTCCCCAAAAAATAAATAAATAATAAAAATAAATCCTAACCATGCTCCTAAATGTTTTTCCACTCGTCTGTCCACAGCGGACCTGCTTTTGGAAGGATTCAACAACTACCGTTTCCTGTCCAACGGTAACATTCCCATCCCAGGCCAGCACGACAAAGACAACTTCCAAGAGACCATGGATGCCATGCACATCATGAGCTTCTCCCATGAGGAGATTATGGGTGTGTTTTCCATTGCTTCACCTGTTCCATTTCTTGTTCTTTCTGATGAGATTATTTAAGCATAGGGGCAGCCACTTTTGTTACAGATTACTAACCAAAGTCTCTCTGATTTTCTAGTTTTGAGGAAATTTTACAGGTTAAAAATTGGAATGAGTGAAACAGAAAATGTGGCTGGATTTTCTGGTCTGATTATGACTCCTAAAAAGACAAAAGATTTTGATGCTAAATGCTATTATTTATGTATGTGTCTGTTTTTTACATATATGATGCTCATACAAAACCATTAACAGGAAAATACAATAAGAACTTTTCATTTTTTAATAATTGATAATGAGATTAGTGTTTAATTAAGGTATTCTCTTAATCTCTACAGACCCATGAAATCACCTTGGTTGACAGCTTGATTACAATCATGTGAAGAAAACTGATGTCTAACAATCATCTTATTTTGTCTGGATTCTTATTTTTGTAGCCATGTTGAAGGTCGTCTCTTCAGTGCTTCAATTTGGCAACATCGTCTTCAAGAAGGAGAGGAACACTGACCAAGCTTCTATGCCTGATAATACAGGTAGGTAGACTCTCTCTCTCTCGCTCTCACACACACACACATACACACACCACAGTCCTTTTACATCTGCTTCATAATCTCGTAGTTTGGAGCTCAAAGGTCAACCATTCTGTTCCTCCTATTCCTCTTCTCATATATACATCAGCTCCTCTCTCCCCTTTCTCTGACTCCCTCACATTGTGTACCTCATCCACCGAACAGAGGGGATGGGTGATTTATGTCTGTTCTCTCCCCAAGCCAGCCATTAAACCACATCATTATAAGGATTTACTCCTGAAGGAAATGGGGCACAGCCTTCCAGTTCCTCCACATGTGGCACTGCATATTTGGCACTTAAAAGAGAGAGAGAATGAGTTTAATGCCAATGATGCAGCCTGCAGAGATATTTCCCAAATGCAACAAGCAGAACTTGGGACAGAAGCAGATGTTTTTTCTAGTAGTGTGACTTGGCTGATGTGGAATGCTTTTTCTACTTTTCCACAAGATCCAGCCATGTAAAATAAGACATTTTGACTGTCACATTTCATATGAAAACTAAAACATATTAAAAATATAGGTGATAAATCTTCATATGTATCAGTAATAGACAGTAACTGCATTGCCTGTACCTTTTAGAAATGTTTATATAACAATCCTGGGATCATCTTTTAAAATCATTTCTGCTTGGGCTTTATTTTTTGTCTTGGTAAAAAACATACAGATAAATGTCGAATATATAGTTTGAAACCTTCTATTGTGGGCTCCTTTAATTCTCATTTAAATTAAAACGATTAAACGATTTTTCTTTTTGCGTGTGTGTGTTTTTTTTCCATTTCTGTCTTCCAGCTGCTCAGAAGCTGTGTCACCTGCAGGGTTTGAATGTAATGGAGTTTACCAGAGCAATCCTTTCACCGAGAATCAAAGTGGGAAGAGACTATGTCCAGAAAGCACAGACTAAAGAACAGGTCAGTCACCTGTGTTGTTGTACTGATTAAAGCTGCCTACACACTGGTTGAGTTTGAAGTTCATATTTAGTCGTGGCACCAAACCAATGATCCTATGATGCACAGTGAGGGAGAATCACAGATACAGTCTTATTATCAAATATAGCCTGGAACAAAATTCTGACAGAAGTCACAAGTTTAGGATGAGCATCTCACAACATGACAGCTGATACAATCCATGAATATTTATTAACTAATATAAATGCAGCATGATCAACATAATACCTAGGGCTTCATTGTTTGTCAGTTACCCGTATAGCAGCATGGATGGATGACACACAATGATGGTTTATTGCCTTGTGTTGCAGCCTGCAATTCAGTAGGTGTTGTCATTGTACAGCACACATCATTGCACAGTGTCGCTTGCAATGAAATTATAAGATGCACTTGCATCCATCTCTCATTATAGTACGGTATAATGGTCTCTTTCTTGTTTGTACCCAAACAAACAATAAAAAGTCTTGTTCAGTCTTCAAGACCTCATATGTACATGCACGGGTAAACAACTGCAGTACAGAATCAATTTCAAAATCATGATGGGTTGAGTTGTATTGAATGCATTATGGAGAGCAGAAGTAAGAATGTCATGTCCGGGTCAGCCTCTGTTCCACTAGCTTCTGTAACTCAATGCAATCTTCCATTCACATTTCTTTCATCTGTCTATCTGAAAAAAAATCAGACATGTTCCTGAGGACTAATTCCTTATTCCAAATCAAATCAGCATTTACTACAGCCACTTTGTTACAAGCTAAGATCCACCATAACAGGGATAGTGATCCACTTTGTAATAATAAAACTGAAATTGGTCTTTTTCACTATTAGTTAGCTTCAGAATTGTCTCACCACTCTTGTCTTCCTACCTCCAGGCTGACTTTGCTGTGGAGGCCCTGGCTAAAGCCACATATGAGCGTCTGTTCCGCTGGCTCGTCCACCGCATTAACAGAGCTCTGGACAGGACCAAACGACAGGGCGCCTCCTTCATTGGCATCCTGGACATTGCGGGTTTTGAGATTTTTCAGGTTTGAATTGATATCTTCAATTGTTGAATCTTTAAAGCAGACGGTTTGTCCCGTTGTGGTCAGAAGACATACAGTGTTTGTATTTGTTGTTCTTATCGTCATCAGAAAGCTTGTTGTTGTCTGCACACATTTCAAATCAAATTTTTATTCTTGCTTGTATTTCTCTTCTATTCTACAGCTGAACTCATTTGAGCAGATGTGTATTAACTACACCAACGAGAAGCTGCAGCAGCTCTTCAACCACACCATGTTCATTCTGGAGCAGGAGGAGTACCAGAGGGAGGGCATCGAGTGGAGCTTCATTGACTTTGGCCTCGACCTGCAGCCCTGCATCGACCTCATCGAGAGGCCGGTCAGTGTGAATTTTTACTTTTTATCTACTCTCATTTTCCACCTGTCCATGACTCATTTATCTATGCTGACAGCTGACAGTTTAGTAACTAAATAATAATGATCATGAAATATGCTAAAAGTTACAATATGTCTACATTTTGTCTTTAATAGTAAAGTACATTGTGATGTCTGATTGCGTAGGTTATATATAAAGACAAAATGTACAGAAGGATATGGATATTAGATACTCAGGTGGACTTTAAGATTCCAACATAAAAGAAGTTGTTGTGTGTGTAGCATGAATAGATCGTGCCACATCTTAGTTCTGTCCTGTTATTGTTCCTTCAGGCGAACCCTCCAGGAGTGCTGGCTCTGCTCGATGAGGAGTGCTGGTTCCCCAAAGCCACAGACAAGACCTTTGTGGACAAGCTGTCACAGGAGCAGGGCACACATTCCAAGTTCCAGAAGCCCCGCCAGCTCAAAGATAAGGCTGACTTCTGCATCATCCACTACGCTGGCAAGGTACGCTTGTTTTATCTTCTTTTATTTTATGGAGCTTGTTTTTAAAGCATAGGACAGGCAGGGTTCCTGTGGGGTTTTAAAACGTCTTAAAAGCATTGAATTCATGAATTTGGAAATAATACCTTAAAAAGACAAGATCAAATAATGTAGCCTAAAAAAAATGTCATGGCCCAAAAGTTCTGGCTTGCCAGAAGCTGCGTTCTAGAATCCTACTGTCATTGTTAGGATTGGCTTGTTATTGGATATTTCCTTGATGTTTGGTTTGATCTGTGAAAAAATACTTTACATGGATGTACTACATGTTGAATTCAAATATAATTTGAAAGAAAATAAAAAAAACAGGTTTCCCTTTGCTGGTAGGTCTGTGAAATAGATATTAAGTTTTATTCAAATGGTCTTAAAAAGACTTGAATTCAAATTGAAGAAACCTGTAGGAACCCTGCACATAGAAAAGGGTGATCTAGTTGTTGGCCACAGATGTTAGGACTGATACCATCCTGTAGCTCTGTCCACAGTTGTGGACAGGAGGTGTTGGTGTGTATATTTGTGCAAAATGCTGCAACCAGAAAATAAGTTTAATTTCTCTCGTTCACTGCTCGCTCTTTTTCTTCTGCTTTTTATTTAGGTTCTCTATTTTTTATTTTATTTATTTATAATAGCAAACAGTAAAGCTAATAACTATACTTTTGCCTGTTTTAAATGAAGATAAATGTCCTGAAGATAAATGCTTCACCTATATATTAATTATTATATCGTTAATATAAAATATATATTTCTCTCTCTCTCTCTCTCTCTATATATATATATATATATATATATATATATATATATATATATATGTCTTATGGCCAACTTTTTTATTTCTGTCTACATTTTTTACCTCAGTTCCTATATAATTTTCTGCAAAAATAAAACAGTAAGTGAAAGTTGCTGCTGGTCAGAGCTCAGACTAAACATTGATGTGATGTTCTCCTGTGGTAGAATTTCAGGGAAATACTGAGTTCTGATTTGATTTATACAACATTGTATGGGAATGGATTTAGATTGTGTTAGTTTTGCTATGCAACAGAACTCGGCATTTGTCAAGAGACCTGCCGAGCCGCACATCTGCTTACCATTATGTGCACTATGTCGTTTTACACCACAGTCTTTCAAAAACTCTGATTTGACCTCGAAGGAAAAGTCTGTAATGCTAAAATGCAGAGCCATGATACCATATGTTGTAAATATGTTCAACATAAGTTTGGCTTTCATACAAAGACAATATTTGAAATAGGTTGCCAAGATGTATCAGATGTACAAATATTGTTTTTTATATATATATATATATATAAATCTTTCAAGCTAATTGAAAAAAACTCTGTCTGCCATAATAGAAATGGCTGACTAGTTACATAAGTATAAGCTGGGGATTGATATAACTGATACCATAATGCTAATGCTTCCTCATTACATTTTGTCTTCTTAAATTACATTCCATCATGATATAGTTTAGGTAAATGAAAACATCTTGCTCAACAATTAATTTAAAATACGAGCAACAATATTTCACATTTTTCTGGGATGTATTGAAATACTTGTTGTTGATCATTGTTTCAGGTGGACTACAAGGCAGATGAGTGGCTGATGAAGAACATGGACCCGCTGAACGACAACGTTGCCACACTTCTGCACCAGTCAACTGACAAATTTGTGGGTGAACTGTGGAAAGACGGTAAGCAACCACCTACCTATTTCTAACAACTTTCTAACAACTGTACTGAATACTAATTAACAAACTAACTAACAACACATTCTGTGAAATTCATTATGTGTACCTGTTTGCTTAATTAACCAGCACATCGATGCATCTTACACTCAAGCTGACTAACAGCAGCCCTGTCTTTTGACTCAGGCCTATACGTTTGATTTCCAATAATGAATTTAACGTACCCCTCCCCTTCCTGTTTCTCTCTCTCTGTGTCGTAGAGATTCAGACGTTTCAAAGGGCTTCATTCTATGACAATGTCACTAGTCTGGATGAGCCAGCAGGTGAATGACTGGGTCATGCTGTAGCAGACCTGGGCCAAAATACTAGCTGGAAATGAACAGTGTTGAGTTGTGAAACTGGCTGTTCAAGGGCTTGGGAAAATAAATCTAAATGCACCCCGAGCAAGTCTACTAATTGGAAGCATATAAGTATATTTTTGCCCAGATCTGGCTATATGTTTCATGCTTCAGGCGGTGCTGTATGTGTCATAGCTATAATGGCTCCCATTTGCTTCCAGGCTGCATGGCTCCCTCGTCTCAGCCAAAAGCAGTAGTTCCTAATTCCTAAATATTTAAAGTATAATATAGTAAGTTGCTCCCTTTAGTCAAATCAATGCTTTCATAGGCTGACATGGGTCTTGTGATCCTTGTATGGTCAACAGCTCTGAAGCATTGTATAGGATTTAGTACAGCTGTTGTAGCTTATCCCTGTTTTCTGTCTCCTCTGTGATGTGATACATACATGAGCAAATTAAAGATTTAAAGCTTGACTGAAGAAAATTTAATGACATTTCATTTCCCGCCTTCCTCCTTCAGAGATAGGATCACGGTAGCATGGAATTGAAGCCAGATGTTGCTGGTGGTGTTTGCTTTGGCTCGGAGCTCAGACGGCAGTGTAGATCGTCCAGACGTCAGGCCACACATCACTTCAGTTTAAATGTTGAAATTCTAGTTGTTTGTGACTCATAAAATAGACTGTGGCTTTAATTTAGCTGGTGGGACATTAATAAGAGATTATTAATTGAGCATTAATTCATAACTCATGTGCTGTGTAGTTTTTAGAATAAGCCTGCTGACATTACTGTCTGATTGCATAAAAATGTAATACCAGTATTTAAAGGATTATTTGATATTCTGTAATTTTCTTGTCGTCAAATCCCACGGAAAGACCAAAACTAACAAGAGTTGATCTTTTTGACTGCTACCATCAGTGTTATAGAGCTCTGTTGAAAACCAATAAAAACAGATCTAAGATGCATTTGATGGATCAATCAATCAATCAATCAATCTATGTTGTCACATGACCACAGTGTAGTGATGAAATCCCATCAACTATTTCAAATTGTGTAGCAAACAGCTGCTCAAATTATCAACCATATTATGTGCATGACTGGAGGGCGTTGACACATGGACACTTTTATTTTAAGTCAGAATTCAGGTATTAACCGTTCTGCTGCCAGATAAACACACTAGAGAACCAGATCAGAGGATGAAAAATGCAGAGCCCAGCTGTTTTAGGAAATGATTTAGCTCTATGCTCATGGCCACCGACAGAGTAGGGAAGTCAGAGAGTATTGACAAAAGACTTGAGTTTCTCCTTTACTTCACTGCTAGAAGAAATCAGTTTCCAAGTAATATGTAGATGCAGGTGTTTTGTAATGATTAAATGTTGAAAAGTGATTATATGGCTGTTGTCCAGCTTTGTGTCACCAGGACAGGAAAGGAGCATTTCAATTCTTGCAGTTCAACTTTGTTCATATTTAGTTAGCCAATCATGTTTAAACATTGTACTTCTCTCCAAGGTTACACAACAAATAAAGCTCTGTATGTGCAGACCCTCACGTTAAGGAATAGATGTGCTATATCTCCACCTGAAGAAGATAGTGATAGTTTTAGACTTTAACTGTGACTGCTAACTTTTGTGACTGTGACTTAACTGTGACTGCTGCTGTTTGACAATAGTGTGTATTGTCATTTTCATCCATCCGCTCTTGATCATGTAGCCATATAGTGTCATTATATTGCTCGTGCTGTTCCTACAATGATTCTCTGTTCCCTGTAACGTCTCCCTGCTCTGACCTGTTGTCCCCATCTCCCCACCAGTTGACCGGATAGTGGGTCTGGATCAGGTGGCCGGAATGAACGAGACAGCTTTTGGTGCCACCTATAAAACGAAAAAGGGCATGTTCCGTACAGTGGGACAACTCTATAAGGAGTCTCTCACCAAGCTCATGGCCACACTGAGGAACACCAACCCAAACTTTGTCCGCTGCATCATCCCCAACCATGAAAAAAGAGTAAATACATACTTTAAGCATATTTGTTAATTAAGAAATGGGAAATGAGGGACCTGCAGCTCTTAAATAGTGGGTTAATTTGTATTTATAGCACATTACATCTACTGTCATTTCATTATTTTTTTTTTTTAACTGATCGTGGTCCCTGTCTATAGTGTTCATTCTCCAGTAATGCTACCTGCAGACAAAAAAAAGCATTTGTGCAGAAATTGTATGATAGATACGTAGAAGAATACAAATACTAGTTTCTGTTCATAATGGTGTGTTGGTTTCCTCCTTCAGGCTGGTAAACTGGAGCCTCACCTGGTTCTGGACCAGCTGAAGTGTAATGGAGTACTGGAAGGGATTCGCATCTGTAGACAGGGCTTCCCGAACCGCATCGTCTTCCAGGAGTTCAGACAGAGGTGAAAAACAACAAATAAGCTAAGAACAGGTTCACAGCATTTTACAAAGAGGACAATTTGCCTTATTTTTTCTTAAATTTATATTCTCTTTTATTCACAGATATGAGATCCTGACACCTAATGCTATCCCCAAGGGATTCATGGATGGGAAACAAGCCTGTGAGAGAATGGTAATGTGCTTTTAAACTGCAGCCTGGAAAGCCTGCAAACTAAGTCTAACTCATGTCAAGGATATTTTAAATACTTATTCACTAATGGATGGCTGCTGCTTAATTGGAAATCCAAACTGTTTTCCAAGCATCACGATAAATGTTTCCTAAGTAAAACAAAATGTGAATGTAATTCTGTCATCTGAAATCAATGTTCCTTTTATAGATCCGAGCCCTGGAGCTGGATCCCAACCTATTTCGCATTGGTCAGAGTAAGATCTTCTTCCGAACTGGTGTCCTGGCTCATCTGGAGGAGGAACGAGATCTGAAGATCACTGACGTCATCATCTACTTCCAGTCCGTGTGCCGTGGATATTTGGCACGCAAGTGAGTGTCATCTCCCTGATATGGTTTCATATAAATAAATGTAAATGTTGTGTAAATGTAAGTCATGTAAAGTCACATATCCAATAAAAATTATTAAAAAACCATAAAAATACCATAAAGCAGAGTTATTTTTTGAAGTAGGAAATTATTTAGCTATATTTTTGGTTGAAATAACAGATTTTGACCATTGTATGTTAGTAACAATATTTAATTGAATGGCTTTAAAAAAATAGGTGGAATATTTATTCTCAATCAGTGACTAAACTCATTAAACTTAATGTAACCCAACGATGTTCTTTAAAAACTCTGCTATAACCAGACATTGATTAATCACGTTATTTGCCCTTTTCTCCCTTCTTGTAGGGCCTTTGCTAAGAAGCAGCAGCAGCTGAGTGCCCTCAAGGTCCTCCAAAGGAACTGTGCTGCTTACTTGAAGCTGCGACATTGGCAGTGGTGGAGGCTCTTTACCAAGGTGAGAAACCTGACATCTGCACCTTCCAACAAAAAACGGTTTAAAAATGACACAGATGACGGGCAGCTCTACATTTCTGCTTCGTTTCCCACATCTTGTGAGGTGCACTGACAGAAATTAGTAACTTATTGACAGTGAAATAAGGATAAATCAGAAAATGTAAATATTGCAGTGAAGGCCAGAAGAGAGATCTTTATATACATCTGTTTGTTCCATCAGACTCATCAGATTTTATGTTTCTCTCAGGTGAAACCGCTGCTGCAGGTCACCAGGCAGGAGGAGGAAATGCAAGCCAAAGACGAGGAGTTGATAAAGGTGAAAGAACATCAGCTCAAAGTGGAAAATGAGATGGTGGAAATGGAGCGAAAACACCAACAGGTAAACATTTATGGAAAGTAAATATTCTCAACTTGTAGAAAATAGAGGTTCTGATAAACATTACCTTTTTAATTTTTAATAAGATAACCTCAGTGTTTTAACATGCTTTAATATAATTAGTATGTAAAGAAATTGTGCTCTATCAAAGGTGTGTGTGTGCTGTGTGATGCAGAATTTTAATAAAGCTTTAAACTGAGAAGGCATCTTTTCAAATGGTTCACTCTCTCTAGCTCATAGAGGAGAAGAACATTCTAGCGGAGCAGCTCCAGGCCGAGACAGAGCTGTTTGCCGAAGCTGAAGAAATGAGAGCTCGTCTGGCTTCTAGGAAGCAAGAGTTGGAGGAGATCCTTCATGACCTTGAGTCTAGGGTGGAGGAAGAGGAAGAAAGGAGTCAGAGTTTGCAGAATGAGAAGAAGAAGATGCAGGCACACATTCAGGTTTATATCTTGCTTATGTATATATTCTTCCAGTTGAATATGGAGCTGTTACCTTTTAAAGATGTTTTCTTTTTTTTTTTCTTTTTTTAAGCATGTGTTTTCCTCTTTGTCTCCACAGGACCTGGAGGAGCAGCTCGATGAGGAGGAAGCGGCAAGACAGAAGCTGCAGTTGGATAAAGTAACAGCTGAGGCAAAGATCAAGAAATTAGAGGAAGACATTGTGTTACTGGAGGACCAAAACTCTAAGTTCCTCAAGGTGAGTATTTTTTAGCTGGAAATGATGAATTGTTTGGATCACTAGGAGTAAAATGATACATGGAAAAGATATTAGACTTACTTACGGTTTTAATACGTGGTTAATACATGGTTTGTTTTGTATATAACCCCTTCTTTTTTGTTTCTCACTTTTGTGTTGTCACCAAAACAAAAATAATGTCAACAATTACAGTTTCCAACTGGCGCCTGGAGCCTGACTTTGAATTTTATGGCACACACAGCAGCAGTTGCTTTGTTGCTAGTTAGTTACAGTAAGTGCGTCTGAAAAGCTCCATTGTGAACAATGAACATTTTATCTCAACAGGAGAAGAAACTCTTGGAGGACAGGATCAGTGAGGTGACGTCCCAGCTGGCTGAGGAGGAGGAGAAAGCAAAGAACCTCGGCAAGGTCAAGAACAAGCAGGAGATGATGATGGCCGACCTGGAGGGTGAGAGACTCCCAGCAGGCTCCTGGCACTGGGTCCAATTTATGTCCACATCAGTTGAAAGTGCAAACTGGGGTCAAGTGTAGATGCTGTACTTAAATGAACTCATTTCCAAACATGAAGAAGAATGAAGGTTTTGTTTCACTAGTAAAACAAGACAAAAGTTAGATGAAGGACATCCAGTATGACCGTTTATGAGACTTGATTGTGCAAATGTACTTTTTACAGCTCTACAGTAGTTAATGAACTGCAAAGCAGTTAATCTGATTACCATTATATGTCAGGCTGTTAGCAATTAGATGCTTGTGGTTTGCTGCCTTGTATGACCCCTATGGAACCTTGTGTAATGTTTTTGTGACTTTGCCTGCTAACCTCTTGAAATGACCTTAAGACAGAATTATTATTATTTTAAATAACAAATATTATATTATATAATATATCCCTGCAGAGCGTTTGAAGAAGGAGGAGAAAACGCGGCAGGAGCTGGAGAAGGCCAAGCGTAAACTGGACGCGGAGACAACGGACCTGCAGGACCAGATCGCTGAGCTCCAGGCACAGATTGAGGAGCTGAAGATCCAACTGACCAAGAAGGAGGAGGAGCTGCAGGCTGTTTTGGCCAGGTTAGCAGTCATAAACACATACCAGCAAATAATAGCAATCACGCATGTGTCAAAACTGAAAAGATGAAACAAGATGAAAAAGTAAAACCCAAAAACAACCATTTTAGCTGCCATAGTGTTAGAACAGTTGCAGTGTGTCATCTAAATCATATCTAAGCCATAGATTTGGTCTGGGAACTGCTGTATCTATAATGCATCATAGAAGCTTACTTCAGATACACATCAGTTATACTCAAAAGGTTATTGAAGTTTAAATAATAAAATACTCTAAAAGTGTCAGTATTAATGGACATGGAGCTTATTTATTATTGTTAATTATTATTTACATTAGTATATAATATAGATATACTGTATGTTATATAGATAGACAGTGCCCAACATACAAACACAATACAGTAGATTCTAAGAGGCTGTTTATAAGCTAAATTGTTTAGCTTTATATGAACAGAATATATATATATATATATATATATATATATGAATATAAAGCCTTTATATATGTAAACTGTTCCAATCGTTGACTGATTCATACCATAGGCATGTGCCACTTTAGCCACTTTAATGGAAATCATCATTTCCGTGGAGATTGCCTGGCATTTCTAACCACTATCATCACTTGCCTTATGCTTTTTGTCACTACCACTAACACTGGTCTTTGGTTTATCAGCCATGATAAATAAAGATAACTTGTAAGGTAACGGTAACGTATCCAGGGCGGTACAAAGCATGAGAGATGCTCACAGAGACATGTGTAGGAACTAACAGGGTGGGATGAGGGAGATGAGTGAAGTGGCAGAAAGTGGAAGTAGTTGTGGCCGTGGTTCAAAATACAAACTTGCAAACACAATATGGCATTTTATGAACATTTATTGATATCCGTCAGTGGTTGTTTGTATCTACGAATGTTCATAGTTTGTATATTTGTATCTTGAGGAGCTGCTGTATTTTATTGAAAATCTGTGGTTTGATAGAGAATCTCTGTTCAAAGTTCAAATGACGCTAAATAGTGTTTTGATTTAAATACATTTCCTTTGTGTTAATTCAACATTAATTCTATGATTTTAAAATTAAAAATCCATTATTAGAAGCTTTGATATTAACAGGAATAAACTTATTAATTGATTAAATTCAGAAAAATGTGTTTTTTTCAAATTAATACAAAGCCCTACTCTAAACATTGTAAATGTGGTAGAATATCACACTTTTGTTCATTTCAGTATGCAATGTAAACACTTACACACGTCTCATAGTGCATTACATCCTATTTCCATGACAACTGCACTCCACTGAGACACAGCTGAACCAATAAAAAGAGCAACGACAACAGACAAATGAACTGTGAGGGAGGAGACTGAACTCTACACATTTTCTTTACCTTTTACTCTCCTCTGCTCCCAGCTGCAGGATCTGCCTTCAGTGACTCTGGCTGAGACCTTTCATCTTATATACAGCCGTGTCTGATTACAGGCAAATTGACAGTGATTGAAGCTTTCAGTTGCATTTTTTTTCCACATGAAGGAATAAAGAGCTGGGTTAAAAATGTAATTTCACAGTGGAAGAAAAATTCTGAACATGACTGTTTTTTATCGTTAGAAGATTTTATTTCTCTATGTGTGATGGTTGGAAAAGACCAGCTGTGTCTTCCCACTCTGGACCCAGCATCAAAATATTTCCATAATTGAGTTCAGTCCTCCTTTTATCTTGATTTTCCACACTATGAATAAGTGTCCTGAGCAACATGTTTGGCTTCACATGAAATTATTTCCCTGTTTAGCATCCATAAGATTGCATACAAATGGGGTAAACAACTGTGCAGGTCATTTATCAGAAGGTCAGCTCAAATAAATTTCCTCTTAACAGCAGGTCAGTCATTCACACTACAGGGGGCGATGGTAAATGTCTGTCTAATTTCACACAGAGAAATCATCAGTTTAGTCACAGCTCAAGATAATTTTAAAGTGACTCATTTTAAATTCAACGGCTGTTCTGAGGATGATTATATTATCTTTGTTTGTAAAGTGTGGAATTACTTTTATATGGATGTCTTTAGTGCTTTTAATCAAAGCTGTGGTATTTTGTTAATTACACAGCTGAATCATATGACATTCAGGGGTATTATTCAGTTAATTTCTTTTTTGATTTTATTGTACACATACAGTATACTTTTTAAAGTATTTTATGTCTGGATGGACATTTACAATGACATAGCTCTTACATTATTGCAATTGTACAAATTATGTATAATATGCCATCTTTCAATCCTTCAGGTCTTTTGTGAGTTACTATATATAGGTTGTAGCCAGCATGTTTTATTCTTGGTCTCACTTCCAGCAACCAACTAGTGAATTAATCATTATTGACAGAGAACACACACACACACATTCAGTTTGTGTGGACAGCTCATCTCACTTCAGTCATGACCAGTTTACCACACTGCCACCCTGTGTACCGGTGAACTTTTAAAAATGACGTCACTGACTTTACTTTCATTTAATGTGCACATCATGACTTTAGACAGACAATACAAGTTTGAGTGATTTTGGAAGCTAAAATGGTTTTCAGTATCAACTAGTAAGCATTGTGTAAGAGTTCAAGATCATACCTAAATATATGAAGATATATTTAACATGCATGCTGAGCTTTGAAATATTTATTATTAAATTTTTGTTTTGTTTTTTTTTTTAACTTTGTTTTTATTGTTTTAACATTTAAATATACAAAGTTTCCACAAAATACATACATAATACAGGTACAACAGACAGGGTCATCTATAGCAAAATAAAGTGCAGGATATCACTCACAGCTGGTAATTGGAAAATAGATAATAATAATAATAAAAACAAATAAAATGAGTTGGGCTAACGGGCCTTCATGTCCATAGCTCTCAAGTGAGTTGCCCTCGGTTTAACATTTCAGTCCATAGTGAAACAGGGTGCACTCATTACTCTATCTTGTTTATTCAGCACAATCATTATGTTTCCTAAATCTATAACACTGAAGTTTAGGTCAAGCTGCATGTTAATTATTGAGCTGATTGCTGTTACTACCTCTACCCAATATGAAGATATATTAGGGCAATCCCAAAATATATGGAAGTGGCCAGCAGACATGTCACCACACCTTCTCCAACACTGTCCATGTTCTGGGTTATTGGTCTGTAAGCTTTTAATTTTGGGAGTTATGAAAAACCTTAAATTGTTTTTCCAGGTGAATTCTCTCCACAGATCTGAGCTGGAGGTAGTGGATTGTGTCCTACAAATGTTTACCCAGTCATCTCCAGTTAACTGTATGTTAGCTTCTTTCTCCCATCTTGATTTAATATACATTGTGGAATGACCCCTGTCCAGTTGTAGAGCAGAAAAAATCCTGGAGATCAGTTTTCTGTCAGTATCACCCTTCCATGCCTTGGTAAATATCCTGATCAGGTTCATTCCTTCTTCTCCAATAATTTACTGCAATTTTGCAGTATGAGGTGATACCCAGTTCTGTCCAGTGTCTAAATCTGCTGTCCAGTTCTGCTGGTGTGAAATCCGGATCAAGTGCCACCCATCGTAATATTCGTGCATTTCTTTTAAATTTCGGGTCTCTAAGTTTTCTGTGCCAGATGTTTAGAGGTGTAACAATCCAATTAATTGATTCATCTAAGTATTTTTTTGGAGGGGTTTGTCTCCCAATATAGACAGGAGAGGTACTCATTAAATTTTGTTCCAAGTCCTTCCATTTTGCATCACATTCAGGATCACACCAGCAGACCAGAGACCGCAGCTGTGCTGCCCTATAATAATCTTCCAGGCAGGGCAAGGGCCATTCCACCTTTGTCCTTAGGCAGCTGTAATGTCTTAAAACTAATCCGTGGTTTTTGTTTCCAAATAAATGTTGATATCATCCCATTCCATTCGATGAATTACCTGGGAGGCACGTCAACAGGGAGTGACTGAAAAAGGTGTAAGAGCTTGGGTAGTATATTCATCTTTATGATTTCTATCCGGTTGTGCATGTTCGTAGGTGGTAATAACCAGCGACTGAGGGCTGCTTTGATATCCACTCAATATACCCGTCATGGGGGTATAGTTATGGTCAAATATGGTAGTTAAGTCTTTTGGTATTTGCACTCCAAGATATTTGATTACATTGCCTGCCCATTTAAATTTACATGTTCTATAAATGCTTTCTTGTGGTCATGAATGTTTTTATGTTGTCCCCCTCCACCCCCTCGGGAATGCTGTGAATACGAATGTTGTTCCTGTGGGAACGCGCCTCCAGGTCCGTCAGCTGGGTTTGGATAGATTGATAAAGCTTGATAAAGATTGAAGACTGTCTGGGAGCCTCCGTTTTATGCTGCTGCTTGTTTCTGCACCATACCGGAAGTCTTTACCTCATTGTTTTGATTGAAACTATGCAAATCACTTGAGCAGTGATTTAAGGTCTATGGACATTGACATAAAAACAGAATTAAAATCTTCTTATCAATCTCCAACCAGGAGCGACGAGGAGGCGCTTCAGAAGAACAACGCCCTGAAGCAGGTCCGGGAGCTGCAGGCCCAGCTGGCAGAGCTCCATGAGGACCTGGAGTCAGAGAGGATGTGTCGAAGCAAAGCTGAAAAACTGAAGAGAGACCTGAGTGAGGAGCTGGAGGCTCTGAAGACAGAGCTCGAGGACACACTAGATACTACCGCTGCTCAGCAGGAACTCAGGTGTTTAAAACAGCTTCACATGTTTCTGTTCATCTTAGAATAAGTCCTCCTCTTCTAACATGCTTCTGTGTTTCCAAACCCCAGGACCAAGCGAGAGCAAGAGGTGGCAGAGCTGAAGAAGGCCATAGATGAGGAGACCAAAAACCATGATGCCCAGATCCAGGACATGAGACAGAGGCACGCCACTGCACTGGAAGAACTGTCTGAGCAGCTGGATCAGGCCAAGAGAGTGAGCAGCTATATACATATATAGAAACATGGAGACACAAAACATGATCCCAACATTGTGTTCAACTCAGTCAAAAGTCAGAAAATCACACAGAAAACCTACCTTGCTATAAATATAAAACCAGGAAAACGTCTTTTTCTTCCGTGCAGTTCAAGGCCAACCTTGAGAAAAACAAGCAGACTCTGGAGACTGACAACAAAGAGTTGGGCAACGAGGTGAAGAGTCTGCAGCAGGCAAAGATGGAGTCGGAACACAGGAGGAAGAAACTGGAGGCCCAGCTGCAGGAGTACATGGCCAGAACCACCGAGGTGGAGAGAGCCAAAGGAGAGCTAGCTGAACGCTCACACAAACTCCAGGTAAACAGCTGCCCGGACTGCCACAGGCTGCAGAGAAACCCACAATGTTTGAGTGGTTTTGCATTAAAATGACCAGAGATTATTGTGTAGTGTAAATATCCCTTCAGGGTTCATGTTCCCTCCTCTTTTATCCTTCCTGAGGTTTATTCCTTTCTTTTTTTTCACATAAAAGTTTTTTTTACATGTATAATGTGAGGGTCTAAGGACAGAGGATGTTGTGTTGCTGTTACAGTACAAACTGTAAAGCCCATTGGGGCAAATATGTAATTTGGGATATACAAATAAAATTGACTCGACTTATGCTGCATGCTTTGGATTCATTCATTTTGCTTTAGTCATAACCTCGATCATCTTTCTCTTCTGTCAGACGGAGCTTGACAATGTGTCAGCGCTGCTGGAGGAGGCGGAGAAGAAGGGCATAAAACTGGCCAAGGATGCTGACAGCCTGGGAAACCAACTGCAAGACACACATGTATGAAAGACAACGTCAACATCATCCTTTTTGTAAAAACTACAGGAAACTCCTTGAATCACTAGACGTGTTTATAGCTTTGTGCTGGCGAGCTCAAAATCCTGCCGTTCCCTGAAGTCAAATTAAGACACTTACCAATAAATTTTTCCTGGCTAGGAAAATTTTATTAAATTAGATATGACTTTATTGATCCTTTTGGCAGATTCCCTCAGGGAAATTAAAGAATGCTTTACTGTTGAGGGAAGAAACAAATGTGAAAATTTATTTTCTTGTAATTGCAGATCTGTTCTTGCTTGTTTTGTGATCACACCTCACCTAAAAGGACATACTAAACATAACACACATCCTTTATGCTACATTTATTTTGTCTGATCACATTTCTGTTTGTGTTACCATGTGTAGGAGTCGCTGCAGGAGGAGACTCGTCAGAAGCTGAACCTGGGCAGCCGCGTCCGCCAGCTGGAGGAGGAAAAGAACACCTTGTTGGAGCAGCAGGAGGAGGACGAGGAGGCACGACGCAACCTAGAGAAACAGCTGCAGATGGTGCAGGCTCAGGTATGAGCTGGACAAACATTAATTAGCCTCATAAACATAAAGTACGCTACACGTGTCTGCAGGTCTGACACCCACAATCATTACGAGGCCGGCACACTTTCCAGGCACTCCTGACACCCGACTATGTGCCAAGGGAAAGGGTCAGACAGGGTCAAAAAGTCTCCAGATGCTCACCAGATGTGAACACCTGCTGTTGATGTGCAGAACAGCATGCAGAAAGTTGTAAAGCAGTGAGACCTCGTGGCAAATTAAAGTCCCCGTGAAGTGAAAACCTGAGCTGAGTTGGACACGTGTGGTTCAGATTAACAACGATACTTCAGCAGGAAGTCGAATGGTGGGAGTTCTTGTTTTTGGCCATTTGCCAAACAGCAGTGAGTGTAAAGAAGAGTGTGTCACCAAACACACTTTATATGTTCCCACATAAAGGGCTCATTGTGCTCTTTTATTGATCCTGTCATGTCAATCTGAGATTTATGCTGCTATAAAACAAGGATTTCAGTGAGTTTTGACTTAACAGCCTTTTACCTACAGATGTCACCTAGAAACTTGCTGGAGAACGTAAAGAAGACTCAAAAGTTTTTACATTGACTGCAGCAAACATTACAGACTGACTGCTAACTGGGTCAGAAATGGCAACATCTGAGTGTTTTTTTATGGACTTCATCAAAGAACACCAGCTGCTGTGAGATGTAAATAATCCGGTGATCCAGAAGGATGTGTTGCCTTGGAGCTTTTAAAGTAAATGAAGAATCAAAAACGTGTAGCTTTTTACATCTAAAGTTATGATGAGTGAAATGTTTTTGAAATTAAATACAAATTAATTGCTATAAAAATCATGTTACTTTGATTTTTTTTGTTCCATATTGACATTCAAACACTTGCTACCCAGAAGAAAGTACGGTGATGACTTTAAAATGCTTGCATTTGTATTGTCTTTAAGTATTTACTGTTTATTTATTTACTTTCCTGTAGCTGATTGAGACAAAGAAGAAGCTGGAGGAGGATGTGGGAGCGATGGAGGGCCTAGAAGAGATAAAACGAAAACTTCAGAAGGACGTGGAGCTGACCAACCAGCGTCTGGAGGAGAAGGCCATGGCCATGGACAAGATGGAGAAGACCAAGAACCGACTGCAGCAGGAGCTGGACGACCAGTCGGTGGATCTGGACCACCAGAGACAGATAGTCTCCAACCTAGAGAAGAAACAGAAAAAGTTTGACCAGGTACACTGGGTCACCTAAGATGTTTTACAAATGGTAGGTTGAGGCCAGACGTCCACCTTGTGTTCCGTATTAAAGATAATTTTTCCTGCAACAGATGCTGGCTGAGGAGAAGACCATCTCAGCTCGGTACGCTGAGGAGAGAGACCGTGCCGAGGCTGAGGCCAGAGAGAAAGAGACCAAAGCTCTGTCTATGGCCAGAGCTCTGGAGGAGGCCTTGGAGGCCAAGGAGGAGCTGGAGAGGTTTAACAAGCAGCTCCGTGCTGAAATGGAGGATCTGATGAGCTCCAAGGACGATGTGGGGAAGAACGTGAGTGACTTCTGATCCCTTATATGACATTCAGTATGTTTACATGACACTCAAGAAAATCTAATTATTGTATACACCTTAATCATGTTGCAGGTTTAAGACTAACCTTTGTTATTTTGAGGGGGAAAAGATCCTTAAAACTGCCCAGAAAACATTGGTACAACACATCTGACCAATGAGATAAAACAAGGCATGGACATTTCTGTCTGACTTTCGTAGTCAGATTGAATTCGGACCAAGCTGAACTTCTCATAGTTGAATTAACAGCTAAATAATGTGATTTTGTCTCATTAAGTCTTCTCATCTTTAGTTGGACTGAAGCTGGACAAAGATGAGTGCATGCTTCACAACAGAGGAGATACAACAAAGTGGAGCAGAGAAGTGGCAAAGTAAAGAGGAAAAAAACAGTGTTAGCGCCAATTCAATGTATTTTCACACAGTGCGAACAACAACTCTGATTAATTAAAAAGAGAAAGAGACAAAAGGAAACCTGTATCCTGTTCTCAGAGCAGACAGCACCGGCCCAGACCAGTGCATCTGATCAGGAACTGCAGTTGAAAATTTATTAAGTTGTGACAGAAAAGCCAACAGATATACATGTGTTTATATCTATAGCCCATATTATTTCTAAAAATGATTATTCCTTCTGGAAATTTATTGACTGTTGTGTAAAACCATGGATGTTCGCTGCACTCAGGCCGTACGCCCTGTTTGTTATTCCTGATTCTTCATACAGGTCCATGAACTGGAGAAGTCGAAGCGTACGCTGGAGCAGCAGGTGGAGGAGATGAGAACTCAGCTGGAAGAACTGGAGGATGAGCTGCAGGCCACCGAGGATGCAAAACTGCGTCTAGAGGTGAACATGCAGGCCATGAAGGCACAGTTTGACCGAGACCTGCAGGCCAGAGACGAGCAGGGAGACGAAAAGAAGAGATCGCTGGTCAAACAGGTACGCAGGGGCACAAAGGATGTCCTGGATGATGGTTTTATGTTTGGCTTGAAATACAGAACGTTGATCTGAGAGGCATTACTCTCACAGGTTTCTTTTTTTTTCACTTTTTACAATTTGGGTTCAACCTGACATTCGTATGTTTGCAACAACAGGTTCGTGAAATGGAGGCAGAGTTGGAGGACGAGAGGAAGCAGAGAACTCTAGCTGTGGCCACCAAGAAGAAGCTGGAGATGGACCTGAGTGAGCTGGAGGGACAGATAGAAGCCGCCAACAAAGGCAGGGAGGAGGCCATCAAACAGCTCCGAAAACTACAGGTACACACACACATACAATTTGATGCACAGAATGTGTTATTGCTGTTAAAAGCTGACAGTGTACCAGTTTTAAGCAGCTTTATTTCTTGTCCTGGAGGCACCTGGAAGCTGCGATGGATCCTGTCACCTCATCCTCCACAAATACCACAATTCAATATATTTCTGTTATTCTATATATAGTCAGAACTCAATTTTTCCTGTTCTAAATGTATTGTTTGAATCCTATTTCACACCGGTCTGTCCTGGAAGAGGGATCTCCTCTGTGTTTCAGCTTTTAACTCAGTCCACCTTGTTTCTGTGCTCCTGCAGGCTCAGATGAAGGATTATCAGAGGGAGTTGGAGGAGGCCAGAGCCTCCAGGGATGAGATCTTCATGCAGTCCAAGGAAAATGAGAAGAAACTCAAGAACCTTGAAGCTGAAGTCTTACAACTGCAAGAGGTAGATTCACAGTTTTTTTATTTTGATTTAAGAGAAGATTTCAGGTTATTTTCTGTGATACATGCTGTCTTTTAACCAACACAAGCAAAGTAAATCTAATGACAAATACCTGTTGTTTGTGAAGGACCACGCAGCGTCAGAGAGAGCACGCCGACATGCTGAACAGGAAAGGGATGAGCTGGCTGATGAGATCTCCAACAGTGCCTCTGGAAAGTAAGTGTCACATTGTAGTGTGTACTGAGTTTTAGATTTTTTTTGTTTTTTTTGTTCAAAGTACTAGCTGACCAGGAGGCATCTTCTGTACATTTTTCCATCCTTATGTGGAGGACAAAAGTTGTTTAAGTAAATCACTTTCCTGGAGAACAAGAGTTAGTTCGTAAGGGCTGTAAATTAGATTAGAAATTCAGCAAATTCATCATAAATCGGTAGATTGAAGTCAGGATGAGTATTTTAATAGAAATCTGCTTGTCAGGTCATCGCTGCTGGAGGAGAAGAGGAGGCTGGAGGCTCGGATCGCCCAGAAGGAAGAGGAGCTGGAGGAGGAGCAGGGCAACATGGAGCTCCTCAACGACCGCTTCAGAAAGACCTCGATGCAGGTAGATGGACTAGAAATAATAACTGTCATCAGCTCTCTTCCAGAACGGTCCAGTGCATGTTCAACTATACAAACATACTCTTAAGCATTGGCAGTTTGTCAGTAGCTTTAGCACATGTTCTAAAAATGTCTTAAAACCCTTAAATAATTTAGTGTTTTAATTATATATATATATATATATATAGTTTATAAAGACTTGCATCATTATTCTCTACTCAGATCGACACCCTGAACAACGAGCTGACCGTGGAACGCAGTGCTGCACAGAAGAGCGAGAACGCTCGCCAACAGATGGAACGGCAGAACAAGGTCTTGTAAAATTTACAAAATTTGCTTCATGCTTCAGTTCCAGGAGTAGTAAGGAAATAGTTCAACATTTTAGCTTTCCATAAAAAGATGTAAGGCAGCGGGAAAAGGCTGGCAGCTGCTGTAACTATTAAACGCCTAAACTCACTGATTACTCTGCTGCATCTGGTATGTTTAATGAAAATGCAGAAATTATAACATGACAAATTTAGGTTCTATGAGGAACTATTGGTGTTTATATTTATTTATTATATAAATTATATATTTTCTGAGTGACTAAATTGTTTATTTTAGAGTTTTCATGTGGAAGCATATGAGCTTGAAGCATGTGCTTCCACATTGGGATTATTTGCAATTGTAGCATATGTAATAAGCTTAAAAATTGCTTAAAAAAAGCTTAAAAAATGTGTATTATAAATACAGGAGTTGAAAGCCAAGCTAGCAGAACTGGAAGGGGCCGTCAAGTTGAAGTTTAAGGCCTCCATCGCTGCCCTGGACACCAAGATCCAGCAGCTGGAAGATCAGCTGGAACAGGAAGCAAAGTAAGTGTTCCAACTCACCTGGTTGGATGTCTCAGAAGCCATTTGGGACTAATTTGACTGAACGTTCTGGCACAAATGATGAACTGTCATTATAGAGATCTACTGTTCAGGAAGTGGGAGACATATCACTAATTTTTACAATCAATATATCAATTTTACATAAAGTTGGACAAAAAACACATGCAGAGCTCTGGTCTCAACTATTTCTCATCTGTTCTCTCCCTTCAGAGAGAGAGCAGCAGCCAACAAAATCGTCCGGCGTACAGAGAAAAAACTGAAAGAGGTTATGATGCAGGTGGAGGATGAACGTCGCCATGCCGACCAATACAAGGAGCAGGTGAGGACACGCACATCTTTTATTGACACGTGACGAGCAGTGTTAATAATTGTCAAGAATTTTCAGTCCAGTCAACTGTAACCGACCTCTCACCACCACCATTTGTCTCCATGTCCTCGTCAGATGGAGAAAGCCAACTCCCGTATGAAGCAGCTGAAGCGTCAGCTGGAGGAGGCGGAGGAGGAGGCCACCAGGGCCAACGCCTCCCGCAGGAAGCTGCAGAGGGAGCTGGATGACGCCACTGAGGCCAGTGAGGGCCTCACCCGGGAGGTCAGCTCCCTCAAGAACCGGCTCAGGTACGAGGAGGACACGGCCAGACATGATGCCCCGTATGCTTCCACAGAAAATACTAACACCGTTTAGTGTGAAACGTCATCCATTCTTGATGCCACAAACATATCAGTCACATGCATTTCTGTACATCTACAGGGGTGAAGATACTTTTGTGACATTACGTTTTTTTCTACATCTTATATACACAAAAAACTGAAAATTCATGTATCAACAGCATGACTCCAATCTGCTAAACTCTAAGCACAATCCTATAGTTCTCACTCAAATATATTTAGTAAGCTTTTTATCACCTGGAAAACAGTGATTACCAATCAGTCACTCATGTCAAACTCCGGGGGGGCTAGTGCGTTACACACCTGTTTCTACTTATCAACCTATGGCTATCTATTGGCTGCTCGATTATGGAAAGAATCATTATCACGATTATTTTGGTCAATATTGATCAGGATTATTCAAACGATTATTTTTTAGTTACACAATGCATTTTATCAGCACGAGTGGCTGTGCTTTTGTTTGCGATGTTTCATGTGCTCTCGCATTTCATTTCAACTCGATTAAATGATTTTGGAGATGATTTGAATCTCCATTAAAATTCAATTAATTGCACCGCCTTAAATCAACCACAAGAGCCCTTGCTAAGGACCTTCGTTAGTAGATTTAGGTGTGTTACTGCTTGTTTGGAACAAAAACCTGAACCCACACTGGCCCTCCAGGACTGTAATTTGACACCTGCCTCACCTGTTCAAACTGAAATGTCAAAACACTTCAATCTCATATAACGAGGCCTCAGGTGACCTCATCTGTGTCTAAGAGAAAATGGATCATCTTAGAGAACAAGAGAGCAAAAGGAGGATTTAATTTCTATTGTTTGTGGGCATAAGAAAAGCTAAATATGAATATTTTACTGTACACTATATTTACTTTGTTGTCTTTGCATATATGCAGTGATTTCATAATTACATCCCCAGAAAGACATTATTTTA